>JADLZK010000727.1:0-292624 GCA_015847255.1 Hyparrhenia diplandra
GACTCTGCTGCTGAGTTACTGCTGAGTACTGCTGCTGCCCCGTCCCCTCCCCGCTCCCTCCACTGGGGGGACGGCCGCGCCACCCCCTTCCCGCGGCGAGGATCTGCCCCCGCGGCGCTCGGTCGAGGTCCGTCTCTTTCCCCGTCCCCGTCCCCGTTCCGATCCCGCCGGCGCTCCTCCCGCCCGCACTTCGCCGCCTAACACCTCGCGCTCCTGCTCTCGGCCGCCACCGCGGCCTCCCCGCTCGCGCCGTTCGTTCCCGCGGCCTACCTCTTCGCCGGCGCGCTCGCGTGGACCAGCCCCGTTGCAGCCAGTCTAATACGCGAGCTACTCTACCTCCTAGAGCCCCGTTGCAGGTCACTTCTGCCGTTCAACCGGCGTCCTTCGTCGCGTTCTTGGCCAGCGACGAGCACCCAACCCACCAGGCAGTGCACACTCTTTCTCTTCCGCTGCTGCTGTGCGAAACCGAGCACACACACTCAAGCTATTTGGCCATTTTGTAGTCAGATCCGACCTATTTACAAGTGTATAATGCGTACAAGCTTCAATTCGTGCTAAATAGTATTACTGGTGAGCCCCTCTTCTCCGCGATTGAGTGAGGTGCATCAGTTGGGTTGGGTTTTAGTAGATCTAGATTATGTGCTTTCGAGCGTCTGTGGCCATCCCCTCTTTTATCTGCTGCTGCTGATATCTAGCGACTGACGGAGATGATGGACAACGTATGCTTCCTTTGCTGTATTTTTCGTGTTGCCCAATGTTTCTTTTTGTACAATCATGGCTGTTCTCTGATTGAAAGTATATCTGAAGCTAGCCCCTGATTTCAACATTTTTTTAAACTGTGAAATGTTGAAACGTCATGATACTTTCATGATTTTGCATCAGGAGCAGTCATTGGTTTAGTAGGAAAGTAGTAGTTGAGTACTGGATGGTGTTGCATTAGTAGTCGTGGCCGTGTGGCTTGCTGCCTCGCTGAGAAGCTGCTTATGAATCTGAACATGAAGTGAGCGATTCAGTGCACATTGGATGGAAACACATATATTTAGCTTCAAAATCCTCTGGTATAGCCTTGGATGTCAACATCACATGTGTTCTGTGTGATTTTCATAACTCATAACTGAATCACCTATTTTACCAAGGTTTTCCTGTAAATTCTTTTATATGGGTTACATGTGTAGGAGTACATCTGAGGCTTATATAAGCGTAAAATGAGCTGTAGTCTTTCAGAAAACTGGTTTCATCATCAGACGGGTAGTGCAGCTGCCTTGATCTATCCTTGCAGATGCTTGGAGTTAATTTTTTGTTAGACCATTTCCATTAGTCAACCAGCTCCCCTGGTTGAAAAACTCTAAGATTTTCTTATCCCATGGCGATGCAGGTTTGCGTTTATCAGCATGATGAATGAAAATGCAGATAAAGATCATGACACTGGTCCAGAAAATAAGTTGAGATACAATTTTCGATTGGGAGATATAACATGGGTTAAGTGCAGTGGCTCTTCTTGGTGGCCAGCCCAGGTATGAGTTATGACACTGCACCTTAGCATATATCTTGGTGCAGAAAGTGTGCTTGTTTCGTGTAACTAGATAGCGCTTTAGAGTGCTAATGGCCAATGTCCTTGTTGCTTATAGCACATCGGAACTAACATTGGAAAGATTATTTTTTAAATAGGGAGAATCTAAAGTTGTCTTGGGCTATAGCTTGACATTTGTGTCTGAAGTTTTGAACAGTAACTTTTATCACAATGATTGAAATGAACAACATTTACAGTTCATCTGCTATCACCTTAACATATGCATGAAGTCAAGACAATAGTTTTTTAGACTGAACTTTACCAGCAGGCCCTGAACTAATCCCAGATGGCCTGATCTCATTCAAGTCTATGAACTCTCAAAATGCATACTTGGGACCTTAAAGTGCCCTGGATTATTAGGTAGGCCCAATCGGTCCACATCAGCCCAACTGCCTGTCTGGCTTGCTGCTGTGCGTTCCCATATGGGTTGATGACAAGGTTTAGAAAGTCAAGTTATTTTAAAATTTCTGAAATAGGTTTTAAACCTTGATAGCATATATAAAACATTCAAACACCTTTAGAAATTTCAGGGAAAATTATGGAGATGTATTATGATGCAAGGAAGTCAGATAAAATATCTGAAATCCTGATGAACAAGTTTTAGAAGCTTCAAATAAACAAACAATAAAACAAACAGAATTGAAAGGGTTCAAAAATACCAAATTAATTATAATAAGTAAAAGGTTTAGAAACACCGTACTCGTACTTTAGTAGGTACATTTAATGTTTTTGCCTGTGTGGCTGGTTGTGTGTGTTGGGGTGGTTGAGAGGGGGGTTAAAATGGATTGATTGTTGATGGAAGTACTACATGGCTTCAAGGTTCTAGCTTATAAAATAACATTGCATTATAAGTCCCAAAACTCCTCCCTGAGCAACACAAGTGCCACTGTGGCATGACACATATCTAAAATATGCAACGTGGGGACAAGTTTAGGAACTATTTTTCACTGTTATATTTATTATTACTTGTTCTGGACTCTAGCTTCCCCTGCATCTAATTACAACGAATTTCTCTTTCTGAATTCAAGGTCATTGATGAATCATGTGTTGGTAGCAAGCCTAAGAAGAAAGACAAGTATGATTGCCTAGTTCGCCTCTATGGAATGTGTGAATAGTAAGGGATCCTTAGACACATTAGAGTTTTCTTTTCTTTCTGTAATGATATTCTTTGTGGCATCTTTTTAAATTCTTTCTGTTGTTTTACTTTTCAGCTTATATGTAGACCCTTGGAAGTCTAACTCAGAATTTGAAATGGTATGCATAAGCTTCTATCTCATATGGGCTGTGATATGGATGTTGCTCTATAGTGGTGATAGTTAGGATTTGTCATATAAATTCAATGTATGCAGATGCTGAAGCAAGAAAACAAGAGCGCAATGGAAGCATTCCGTGAGGTGCTTGAGAAGGTAGAGCAGCCACCTGCACAGTTTACAGTAGATATGTTATATGTACGAATTTTTGAGAGATTTGTTTAATCCAATGATGCAGGAGCTCTCTGGCATTAACTTGTGCAGTGATTATGAGGATGGTTATGAAGAGGAAGCTGTCAACACAAAAGGTCAACATTTTGATCTTTGCTGTGCAGTCTAATGCATATGCATCCTGTATACTCAACATGGTTTTCCTTGTGGTTGATCATTTGATTATTCACCGCTCTCTTTTCTATTATGATTCTTGTGACAAGGATATTTTCTGTTTTTATTGAAATTCGTCATTTTTGGGAACATGTTCTATCTGTCATAATGTTTTTTTATGTAAATACAATCCATCTTATGGTTGCTTAAACGTCATATCTTTATAAACAATGGTTCATTAAATATCAGATACGCAACATGTAACACTATTCATATGAGCTTTTGGTTTTGTGAAATAAGTTCAATTTTGAACTTGTTGTCAATGACGCAAATTATATTTTACTTCAGTTTCTATACATCTAAATTTTCTTAATTCAATTTTCAGGCGGTGACACCAAAGGGACCTCAAAGAAGACCTCTTCTAGAAAAGCCAGAAAACAAGAAGGTCTGAAGCAGCAATATAACGAAGAGGAAGACCAGAATGTTGGGAGCAATGCAACTGCTGGAAGTGCTCGGAAAAGAAAGGGTGGGCGTGCAAGACAATCAAGTTCTACTCATGATGTCATTGATAAAGATTATAGTGACAGTTCAGCTCAAGGTTTAGAGAACAAGAGACAGAAGTATGGCACTCAAAGCGCTTCGGTAGGCAGAAGGGCTCGCTCTGATGCCAAACAATATGCAGCTGAGGGTAATACAGAACCAGACAATGATAAACATGGAACTGAAGCTCCTCATCCTGAAATAAAAGCTATGGTCAGGGATATACTGTTCAAGGACATTATGGACCCGGAGCATGACGCTGAAATGGCTTATGTTGATGAAGTGATTAATGGCATTTGTAACGTTACTGACAGTATGATTGGTGATGCTTCTATGAAAGGTGGACGAGGCTCCAAGCAGAGTGGTAGTGGAGTGGAGGGTGAGTCGAGCAATGCCCCTGTAAGTTGACCCCATTGCCCACACCCACACTTCCCAACTGCTTTTATGATCTCAAATTTTACTTGCTAGTTTGACGAAATTTCCTCAGAGCAGGGGAACAGCAGTGATGGCCCCGGGGCGACTTAGTGCACGCCGGAATAGGCAAATCAAGATCATGCAAACCCTCGCTCTGATTGCTCCATCAGGATCACCATTCGGCAGGAATGAAGTTGCAGCCAGCTATGAAAAATTCTAAGTCACTTATTATGAGAGCCTTAAGAAACAATTAGGTTCAGCTTGAGACTCCTAGAGATTTGCAGTCCTCGCCTCCACGCATTATACCTAGTATGTATCTCCATGGGACATTTAGTTAGTCACTGCAGGCATTAGCTTTTGGGAGGCGCCTATGTATTGCGCCCGATCTGCTGGATTACAGAAGACTTTAGACTGAGTTTGATTGCTATGTAACCACGTGGACGTGGTTGGTTCTGTACTTATGCAACTGTGCGACACTGGCTAATGTGGTGCCATTGAACCTTACATCTGCAACTGTCGTTGGTTCGGTATGTATATCATTATGCCCCCATCACCACCAAAGTTACCGTGTTGCCCTTGAATTACTAGTTCCCTTCGGCATTTCATCTCAGAATGCGGCAGTTTTGCATGTTGAAACCACTTGTATCTCCGTAAATGGACACCATCCTCAACTGATGGATCAAATCTTGCTTGAGCTTTAAGCTTGACCTGTCACTTGGAGATCCTGCGGTGACGGTGAGGCCGGCGTCCAGAGGAGCAACATCATACGCATCGAGAGAACATGTCGGGGTGACACGACACGATCACACGATGTCACGTCTGCAGAGAAATACCTCTTACGCCACTGCATTGCCGTGTCAGGTCTGCTGGATCGGTGCAAAGCGGATCGATGGGCAGGTTCGATCGTGCTCCCTCGTGGCGGCTGCGTTGGTGCATTAGCCTTGCACAAGATTCTGGTTTGAGAGTAGGGTGATCCCCGTGTTTGAAACGAAACGTGACATGTCCCTGACGCTCGCCTTTCAACCTTGTTTTTCCGCTGCTTCTCTTCTGTGCAGCTAGTCTCGTGCCCAGCCTGGGCTGCAACCAAAGGGGAATACGAGTTCGTACTGGCTGTTGCGGCGCGAGGGGACACGCGGTAAAGTTGCACAGTGAATTTGTCCCTCTCCCTCGTCTCGTTTCATCGGTCGCCATGAAAAGTGCGCTGTATGTTTACAGCGTTTGTTTTTTTACTGTAGATGGTGAAAAGTGTTTTTTCAGGTCTTCGTACCCATCGACAAAGGTTTAACACCCAAAATTTGGTCAAAATTTTGTCCGGATGTAGCTCCACTACGTCGTTTTTGTTTGTTTGGTAAATATTATCCTATCTTGAGAATCGAACCATTTTCTGTAGAATCATGAGTTTATTTTTTAAAATTTAGTAGAATAACTTCTTTTTTCTATTAACATTTGAGGAATGGGGTGGTTATAGATCAACCCATTTTATTTTAGACAAACTTCCAAACTCACTAAAAACATCAAAAGAGTGAGCTCCACTAAACACAAAAAAAAAAACTAATTAAAGTGAACTGATATATTCTTTTTAGCCACGTTACGCCATGGTAGGATAATGTTTACCACAAACCCTAAAGATGTCATTCTCGCTTTTTTGATTCGGAGGTGTTTTTTCCAACCTTTTCCCAAAACTAAACACAGCCAATTTTGGTATTGGGAATCAAAATATATAAATATTTGAGTTTATTTTTTAAAATTTAGTAGAATAATCATTTCGATTAAAAGAATCTTTAAGTCTTTTTTTTTAATAAATTTTATAACATGTGAGATATAAATGTTTAGATCAACTCATTTTTTTACAAACCTAAAAAAGTGAGATACTAATGGACTACTTCATTCCACAACACAAACAAACACCTCCTAAGTGAGACGCACCCCGATTCCGTGCCATCTTCTTGATGCTTCGTCTTATTCAAATTTTTTGCATAAATATAATTTATATTTTATCAATGAAGCCTTGAATATTGATTAATTTATTTTATGATTTGCATAAATATTTTGAATAAAACAAACCAATGCCCGAACTCCATGGGAAGCCAGAACTTCAAAATTAGGCCATAGCCACAACTTCGAGTGGGGGAATCTCTTTAACACGCAATGGGCCAGAACTTCAAGATTTAGCATTAATTCGTATATTAGATTAGCTAGATAATTAAAGATATATAATATAGAAGACAATAATATAAGAGGGCTTGTGAAAGGGCCTTTAGCCTAATGGTTAGAGCACTGGCAGCACCCAGCAGATCTGGTTTGATTCTCTATGGGAGCGAATTTAAATAAATCTACATTATTAAAAAAAAAAAAAAATAAGTTGGGGTTTCCCTTGCTAACTTCGTTCAAAATAATATTATAGGGCTAGGCTTCCTCTAGTCCCTTCCTGTCTTCGCCACCGTTAATATGCCCCTCAAATATTCCTTGTCATTTTTTCTTTGTCCTCTAGATTCATAGCCTTAACGCCTAATAACCAGAACCACTTTTTTTTTTTAAAAAAAAAAAGACGAACAACTACAGGTTCACTCTAAGCTTACTGGGTTTTTTTGTATTAGCTCATAATCCTAGTCTTCACACCACAATAACAACTCTAAACTCTTGGCTGAGAAGTTCAACCCTAAACCCAAATATCTCAACAAGTTGCAAAGACCAATTAAAGGCGCTAGGCAAGAAAGATGGATCATTAATTAGATCAAATTAATAAGAGGATATTTGAATTTAGTAGTTGTAAAGGTATCATCAAAATTTCCTTAGTAAGTAGTTAAAAATAAAATTAGCGGATGATCTAAATAGACTTGCTACTAGAGATCTACTAACTATTAATTAGGGCGGTCTCATTTGGGGTTTTATGAGAGTTCTATAGGACATTAAATATTGGGTGTGAAAAAGAGTTACCTATAAAACACTACTAAAAAAACTATAAATTTGTTTTTGGTGTAGACATTGGAGCTCTGGAATTGACATTGGATAGTACTAAATGCCCCTGTTTGGATGCATTAGACTTTGGAATTGGGAATCATCTTGAATGCCAAGGGGGTATTCTATTCACTTGTGTCCCCTTGCCCTCGATATAGAGCCGTGACCCTTTGTATTGGGCGGAATCGGAGACAAGCCCATCTCTTCGAGTGAACCACACTCCCTCCTTCCCCATTGCGGGTGGTGCAAGGCAGGCCAGCGACGGCGTGAGGCGAGCGGCTGCCCGACTCAGGGGGGCGAAGGTTCGGTGTTGTGGTGTAGTACCGTAACACTTTTCGTTTTTATTTGTTGATTAATTATTGTTCCACCATAAACTAACTCGGTTCAAAAGATTCATCCCGCACTTTCCAACTAAATTATGTAATTAGTTTTGTTTTTGTTTATCTAAGTTTAATGCTCCATAAATACGTTAGAAAATTCGATATTACGGATACACCGTGCCTCCCAGGCTACTCCTACGCTACGCTGCAGCAGCGTTTTGGCCGCCGACGCTTTTCGCTGACCAGCCGACATACGTTCGGCAACGTGGAAAAGCAGGCAGCCCCGGTCCGGTCCAGCAGGAATTCTGATCCGTCCCTCCCAGTCCCAAAGGCTGACGCAAAGCGCCCGCAGCGATCAGCCACAGGCGCCATGTCGCGCCCATGTCCCCTCGACACGACGTGCTGCCGGCCGGCCGGCTTGCCTGTCTCGCCTCGCCTCCTTGCCCTGCTGCCTGCCGGCTGCGGTGAGGAAAAGGCGTCGAAACCCTTCCCCTCCGTGGAAAGCCCGGTTTCCACCGCGCGCCAGGCGCCAAAACAGCCGTCGTCGCGTGGGTGCCGCGCGCGCTGACGCCAGACGCCACCCCGAACAAAAAGGAAGCGGCGCGCGGCCCGAGCGCTCGCTGCGCAGTCACACTGCGCCAGCATGTCGTGGTCGCCGTCGCCCCCTCCCCTGGGGTTTCCCGCCCGCTTCATCTATACAGTAGTGTCTCTTTGAAAACCCATGCCCGCGTCGCTTCCACTTCTTCCGGCCGGACGAGACGATCGCCGAGCGCGCTACGAGCGTTTTACCAACTCGCTGATCTATCCGTTCAGTTTCGTGGAGGCGGCGGGTCGGAGACATGGTGGTGACGGACGACGGAGAGGGGGGCGCGCTTGACACCGTCGCCGGTGCCGGTGCCGGCGCCGGCGCCGCGGAAGGAGAGGGGCCGTCGGAGCCACAGCGAGGCCGAGCGCAAGCGGAGGCAGCGGATCAACGCGCACCTCGCCACGCTCCGCACCCTCGTCCCCTCCGCATCCCGGGTACGTGCGTGCGTACGTGATGGGCTTTGCGAATCATGCATGGCTCCATCTCCTGTCCTGATGGGGTGCACGCGGTGGCTGACGTACACGCGCTCTCGCGTGTGCAGATGGACAAGGCGGCGTTGCTGGGCGAGGTGGTGCGGCACGTGCGGGAGCTCCGCGCGAAGGCGAGCGACGCCGTGGAGGGGATCGGCGTCGGCGTCATCCCGGGGAAGGCGACGAGGTGGGCGCGGAGGAGGAGGACGACTACTGGCGACGGCTGCACGGGCGTCACTTCGGCGCCGCCGACGACGACGACAGCAGCCTACCCCACCCACCGCGGCGCGTCGTCAGGGCGTGGGTGTGCTGCGACGACCGGCCGGGGCTCCTGTCCGACCTGGGCCGCGCCGTCGGGTCCGTCAGGAACGCGCGCCCCGTCCGCGTGGAGATCACCACCGTCGGCGGGAGGACCCGTAGCGTCCTGGAGCTGGACGTCTGCGACGGCGACGACGACGACAATGCAACCGCCGCGGGGAACGGCAGGGCGGTGGCGCTGTCCACGCTGCAGGCGGCGATGCGAGCCGTGCTGCTCAACAGGGAGGACCACGTCGTCGCCGCCGGGGAGGGATACAAGCGGCCACGCTTCTCCTCCGCGCAGATCGCTAAGGTGCAGTGTGATCGAACGCGTACTGAGTTGCTAGGCGGTGGCAATATGGAGCGAGCAACTCGTGCTTATAACTGATGATGATCAGCTTGATCGTCGTACAACCGCTTCCAAACTCTTTCGTGCTAATCTAATTTTACGTGTGATTTCAATAGTTGTTGATCTTGCACTAGAAAATATATAGTGCGTATGATCATGCGGGACTTGTCAGGGTATACTGTTGGCGACATATTGGAATTTAGGGCAAGGTACGTATGGTGGAAGGCTGGAACTTCTGATGCTGAAGGGCAGTTTAACTTTTGCACCGTACCGCAGCATTGGCCGGAGGTCCAGAGCTAGGGTATTTTAGGTGTATTTGATCCTTTTTCTTCTCTATAAAACGAGGGATATTGGAGTTTGAATATTATATGTAGTATTCACTATTCAGTGGAAAAAGAAAAAGACCCCAACAAGTCTTGGTACATTGTTATAGACGGTCTTCGGGTCTCCGCACCATGTTATTGTGCATAGCATAAATGATTATCTTTCAAATTATCCCATGTTAACTGAATAATTCTTTAATTTGAGTATAGACTAAAATTAAATTAAGTTGCATTGCAATAAATGATCTGTTCAAACTAGTTGATGTTAACTGAATGATTTGAAATTTGTGTATAGTTTCACATAAAACACTGCATATATACTGAGCTCGTAATGGTACCTCATAATTGAAAAAGTGATTCTATGGCTGAAGAATGACCGTTTTCTTGATCCATCGTAGAAACATGTAAGACTGAGCTTGTCTTGTGGCACTAAATTTTAGCTCATGATTGAGTGCTTCACAAAATGATTGCAACATCATAAAAAAACTGAAGAATGTATATGTTTTGATCCATTGTACAAAACATTTTTTGTATACATTTACATAGGTTTACCTAATCTTCCACCTCCATAAATCATCCAATAGTCAAATAGACAAAATCCACCTCAACAAATTGACAAATACTCCCTGTTAAGTTAGCTTGTCTTGTGGCACTAAATTTTATAAACATGATTTGTGCTTCACAAAATTATTCAACATTTTTAAAAAATATTACCACTTTTGTTATGACTTATTACATCACTAAAATATTGTTTTTGTATTTTGTTTGTTTTATAATTTACATAAAAATTTAAATCATCCAATAGTCAAATAGACAAAATCCACCTCAGCAAATTGACTTATTAAATAGGTAGATCTCATAAGTGGGCTGCCTCTAGAAAGTCTAAGGCCCATTTAAAAAAAAAAAACAGCACATGGCCTATAAAGCTATAGAATGCATCAAAATTAGAAGCCCTCAGAAAGAGAAGGCTAGCTAGGGGTACTCACCCAAAAACCAGTCATATAATATAGTTGGACTGTGTTCCGGTATGACTTGACAGACACTGTTAGATCAATATAATTTGCGTGTGAAATTGAAACTTACAAAGATGATCTAAATTTGCTTGGCCAGCTGGCATACACTCCTATACAAAGTTAGATTTTTTTTTTTTTTTTTTACTTTTCACTCACATCTCACATGGTTATACTTAAGCACAATATAGATTAATCAATTATCATTAATTATGCTTAACAGTCGGCTCGTAGCCCCCATCACTGTTGGTTTTAGGCCTCGGCAGTGAATACTCGACGATGATGCATGGTCATCACAGCCGGTTTGAAACTGACGGTGATATAATATAATAGGTTATCACCGGCCAGCAGTGATTACGATTTCTAGAATCCAAACCGAGCAAAAATATTTTGTTTTAATCCACAAAGACACCACTCACACGAATATTTCATTTGAAGTTACAAATCACACGATTTTGGTTGAGTTTCCATAAGAGGTCGTTTCAAAATTTTAGAACTTCGAATACAAATTGAATTTGTGACTACAAAAACTTGCCATTCGAATTTGTTTGTACAATTTGAAAATGTTGAATTTCAAATTTTGAGAACTTCAAATAGAATTTGAGGACCGTCAATGATTTCAAATGAAAATTACATCAATTTAGATAAAAAAAGTTTAGTTACATCTAATTTTATTTGAAAAGTTATAATTTTATTGTACTACAACATGACGGCACTGTCGTATCATACAACATACTTGGCGGAGGACATCACTTCAATGTGGTAGAGGCGTGGAGTTGGCTAACCCAAGATAGAGCATGTAACATTAAATGTAGGTGAGGCCTTGTTTAGGGCACCTGCAATGTGCATGAAAAGGTGACCTTAGGCATTACATGTTGCCAAACATTGTGAGATACAACCACAGCTAAAGCCAGGCATCAAATGACGTTGTGGGAAATTTTTATTCTTTGTAATATTGAGAGATGTAAGCCAGGCATCACTCTTTGTAGGACGGACGAAGTACTCTCTATATATATGCAAATAATTTTTTCTGACGAATCAAAGTTTAATTAAACTAATAAAAAGGTACTAGTCATATTCCGCTAGGCCTCGCCTAGGCGCGATTACTGGGTAGTCGGAGGGTGTCTGCCTCGCCTATGGGGGTAGGCGGACCCCTAGGCGGCGATGTCTCGGCAGTGGCGCCAGTGGAGGTGAAGGAGCGCCCGGTGGAGGTTGGAGCGGTGATGCCGGTAGGGGTGGAGGACGCGCGTGGATGGCGGTGAGCGCGGCGTGCACCGGTGGCGATAAGCGCGCAGAGGGTGGGAGAGATGCCGGAATGGAGGGAATCTGCGGCAGCGGAGGCGGCTGATGCGGGAGGATCGAGTGGGCGTCGGGTGAAGTCACAGGCGAGAGAGATGGATGGATAAAGTCGGAGGAGGAGCAAGTCTGAGTGGGAGAGATGGGTTGAGCCTTTGCTAGAGAGAGGTCTGAGGGTTTAATGTGAGAGTTGGCCTTTAAATGGGTTTTCCCCCTTTCTTCTTTTGTATGACCACTCATCTCATTTTTTTTCTTTTATTTTAAGTATTTATGCATGTATTATTCATCGCCTAGAAAAAAATACCTAGCAACGCCTAGACGTGATTACTCCCAACTAGGTGCTAGGTCGAGGGTTGGCGCCTAGAATCCTCCTAACGCCTAGCAAAACAGGGGATACTACTGTTTATAATAACAAATAAATATTATTAGATCAACAATAAAATTTGTCTTCATAGTAAACCTATTTACATAGGTAAATATTGATCTTATTTTCTATAAACTTAGTCAAATTTTTTTTAAAAAAGTTAAAATCAATAATTGCATTTTTTTAAAACAAATAAAGTAACAAGATACTCCCTCCATTTCAAATAATAAAACATTTTTTAATTTCTAAATACATAGTTTTTATGTACTTAGATATACACTATGTAAGATATAAGTGAAAACAAAGTATCTAGGAAAGCCAAAATATTTTATAATTTAGAACATACGAAGCAGGACGTACTCCCTCCATATACAAAAATGCAATTACACTTCAGGATGAGTCAAATAATTTTAAGCTCGACTATTACATCGACGAGTATGGAATATATTATATAGTAAATTAACTGAAGACAAACGTTTACATTTTTTATAAATAAAACTTAGAAAAGTTTGACTTGTCTAAAAACTAGAATTGCATTCTTTTTGTTGGACGGATGGAGTATGTTCTTAATTTCTCATTGTTAGATGCTTTGAAATTCTTTGTGGGCTCCCTTGCTTCAACGAGCCTGTCAAAAGGTTAGAGCAACATGTCCAAGAACTAGACCGCGTATCCAAAGTTCAGTTCAACAAATGAGCTAGAACTTCCTAACTCCCTGATCGAACTATACCTGATACCTCCAAAGCGCATTGGCTGGTAAACAACCAAAAGGTCCAAAAGGTCAGGTGAGCTCAGAAGCCGGACACAGGTGAACAACCAACGATGACCATTGCTCTTGCTCAGCTGACCACATGCTGCTATAAATAGTCCCAGCATCAGGTCTTATCTTCACAAGCATCGCAACAAGCAAAACATCTCTAATACCCACAAGCAAATACACGCACTAATAGCCATGGCTCGTAGCGGACCTGGTTGCCGTCTGCTCGTCCTGCTCCTAGCCCTGACTGCCTTCAATGGCAGCTTTGCAGCTCGACATCTTTTGGACACAGCAGCTACGCCAGAGGCCGCACCTGCTCAGCCGTCCATTCCAGCGGTTCCAACAAAACTGCCACCAATGCCTTCCATACCTGCAGTTCCAACCACGCTGACGCTGCCTCCAATTCCGTCCATTCCTATTCCAAAGTTAGCCCTGCCACCTACAGCTGCGGGAGCAATTCCATCTCTCCCAAACCCGGTGATTCCAACCACCGTACCAGCTATTCCTAAAGTCCAGGTTACTCTGCCACCAATGCCCTCGATCCCGTCTACTGTGCCATCCATTCCAACTACGATTCCAACAACAATCCCTACCATTCCCGGACTCCAGGTGCCTCCACTCACCGCCCCATCCCCACAAACCACCAGCCCTTGAAGTTCGTTGTAGCGAGAGACTTCTTACTTTCTGTTAGCCAGGAGTTTGATTCATCGTATACTGTCATTTTCAGTGTGTATGTCATGTTTGTTTCTGCTATTTGGGTGATCCTGGCTAGCATGTGGTGTGATTGTGAATGCAGCCAGTCTATTGTACCATTTTGTCTTGCTGTTAATAAAGTATTACTTGGTCTTTAAAAATTACTGAGCAGAATGAGATTTCTACATTATTCTTGTCAACTACCATAAGTGGTGGCATGATGTGCCTAGTCCATACCAAAGCTAAAAATACCAGGTCCTCTTGTGGAATTATCTCCTCAAAATTAAGCATATCTAATTATCTATCTAAAAGGAAGATGGTGGTAGAGGGTAATGGAAAATACTGGCTTTGGGTCTGATATTTGGTGTGGCAATGTGTCCCTGAAGGACAAATTTTCAGCGTTGTTCAAAGATTTGCAATGAACAAGAATGTTCTGTACAGTAAATCCATAGTCAGAGATGCACACGATGGCTTGATAGAGTTACAACTAACAAGATTACACGACACACTCTCCGCATGTGCTGTAAGTGGTACAAAGGACAGCAGAATTGAGTGGGAGCAGAATGGGAAGTTCATGGTGAAATCAGTTTATATAGACACTGGTGTCGTTCAGGGCATGATAGTAGCTACATAAAGATTTGGAAGACAAAGAATCTCCGTCAAGATCAAAATCATTATGTGGCTTACCATGAAGAATGTGATTAAAGAGAAGCTATCATCCATCGCGGCAACACATTGAACCAGAACAAATAATAAAAAAGAATCCATTATCATGTTGAAATTCAAAAGATAGAGGACTGTACAGTTTACACTGGACAAGTTCAATATGGCCCAGCAGTTAGCTCGAAGAAGGTGCTGAATATTTCTGGTGCCGACATGCTGGGTGAAAAAAAAAAACCCCACGGAGATTAAGAATAAATAGCCGGCAAATGAATAAGAACTGGAGTATTGCAAGTCCATATGATTAAGTGTCTCCACACACTTAGTCTTATACTCAACCAATTGAAGTACGAACTGAAAAACCATCCTTAACCCATGTTTGCGGTTTATAGATATAGTTTTATTTTCCTGCTACAAGCTGAATTCATTGCATTTCCAAGATTCACAATTTTTCATATTCCACTTCAAACATGACCATAACCTTGTACATAAACTCTCTTTCCTATCTTAATTGAAAGGCAGGGAGCTCCTGCCATTGCGTTAAAAAAAAGGGGAAGATAACAGTATCTCTTTTCCACTGTTGTAATCCTGTTTAATGTCTTCAGCTTGGAAATGTTGCAGCCGTTTAAACATTTAATTCAGTCATACATATGCTTTTAAAAGTACAAATCAAGCAAGAGATGCAGCAAGGCATAACCATGTTAACAGAACCTGGGTAAAACAGAGAATTAAGTGACAGCAGGCAGCAAAAGCACATGATAATTGGATTTTTTAAGAATAAGCAGCAGCTAACTCAAGGGACAAGCTGAGATCACATGATCAGTTCACTAAGCTTTTTTAACATAAAAAAAATGATAAGGCAGTTCACCAAGCTTTGTTTTGGATAAACTGAGAGCTACTCAATTTACAATCAGTTTTAGAGTGCAGTTATTGCTACCACCCTCAATGGGCATAGATCCATCCAATAAAAGATTACATAATGCAATAACTTTCAGAAACTTGTGTAGCACAAAGATAACTAGCATTGGCAAAATAATACTAGTTAACCACTTCAATAGGATTTGTGACAACAGTTGGTGTCATAAACTCATAATTGTTAACTACAGTCACTGTTTCAGAAAATTAAGAATTCAAATCTACTCAGTTTCTGTTATACGTGTTGATCACTAGAGATTAAAGATTGAATTTTGAGGAAGAATTGAAGGCAATGACACATACTGTTCACGTGAGCAGTACTGTGAACACTAACCAGGGAAGAGAGGAAAAAGGGGAGCAGCTACCCCCTAGGGCTAACAATCCTTAGGAGGAAAGAAAAGGGGGCAATGCCGGCCCTGATTCTGACACCAGCATGACCAACAGAGTTTGAGAGGTTAAACCTCTTAATTCATTCTTCTTTATTGTCCCACATATGTTTCCTCTATTTATATAGATAGAAGGGACTTACAGTCTTAGGCTCTTAAGCAACATATAGATGGAATCTTACATTAATGATATCAGTGCCTACACTGAGACATGTTTAAAACAGTTCATAGTAGATTATGCTTTAATCAAGGACAAAAACGGTAGGTAAAATCCAGTTTTACATGTGTGCTCTACATTCCAAAAGCAATATGATGAATTAATGATAATCACCTGATGATAGACCGAGTATCATTACATTGATTATGGCATATATTTTTATAGTAAACTTAATTAAAGACAAAAATATTTATATTTTTCCTATAAACTTAATCAAACTTAGAAAAGTTTGACTTGTCTAAAATATAAAATTGCATACTTTTTTTGACTGAGGGACTATGTTCTAGATTTCTCTATGTTCTTGATTTCTCATTGTTAGATGCATTCAAATTCTTTGTGGGGTCCCTTACATTAAAGATCCTGTCAGAAGGTTAGAGCAAACATATCCAACTAGACTGGCTATCCAAAGTTTCGGTTCAACAAATGAGCAAGAACTTCCTAACTCCCTGATCGAACTATACCTGGTACCTTCAAAGCATATTGGCAGATAAACAACCAAAAAGTCAGCTGAGGTCAGAAGCCAGACACAGGTGAACAGCCAACATTGACCATTGCTCTTGCTCACCTGACCACATACTGCTATAAATAGTCCCAGAATAGGTCTCATCTTCACAGGCATCGTCAAAGAGCAAAACATCTCTAATACCCCCAAGCAAATACACGCACTAATAGCCATGGCTCTCAGTGGACCGGGTTGCCGTCTTCTCGTCCTGCTCCTAGCCTTGACTGCCTTCAATGGCAGCTTTGCAGCTCGACATCTTTTGGACACAGCAGCTACGCCAGAGGCCGCACCTGCTCAGCCATCCATTCCAGCGGTTCCAACAAAACTGCCACCAATGCCTTCCATACCTGCAGTTCCAACCACGCTGACGCTGCCTCCAATTCCGTCCATTCCTATTCCAAAGTTAGCCCTGCCACCTACTGCTGCGGGAGCAATTCCATCTCTCCCAAACCCGGTGATTCCAACCACCGTACCAGCTATTCCTAAAGTCCAGGTTACTCTGCCACCAATGCCCTCGATCCCCACTACTGTGCCATCCATTCCAACTACGATTCCAACAACAATCCCTACCATTCCCGGACTCCAGGTGCCTCCACTCACCGCCCCATCCCCACAAACCACCAGCCCTTGAAGTTCGTTGTAGCGAGAGACTTCTTATGTTCTGTTAGTCAGGAGTTTGATTCATCGTATACTGTAATTTTCAGTGTGTATGTCATGTTTGTTTCTGCTATTTGGGTGATCCTGGCTAGCATGTGGTGTGATTGTGAATGCAGCCAGTCTATTGTACCATTTTGTCTTGCTGTTAATAAAGTATGATCTTTATACATTACTGAGCAGAATGTTCTACATTTGTATCTAATAACATAAGTGGTAACATGATGTGCCTAGTGCATACCAATGCTAAAAATTTCCTTGTGGAATGATCTCAAACTTAAGCATATCTATCTGGGAATGGTAGAGGGTAGTGGAAAATACTGGATTTGGGTTTGATATTTGGTGTCGCAATGTGTCCCTGAAGAACAAATTTTCCGCCTTTGTTCAATATTTGCAATGAATAAGAATGTTGTGTACAGTAAATCCATAGTAAGAGATGCACTTGACCTTAAGACGGTGACTTGATAAAGAGTAACAACCAACAACAAGATTACACGACATACTCTTTGGGTGCGCTGTAACTGGTGCAAAGGACAGCAACATTGAGTGGGGGAAGAATGGTGAGTTCACAATAAAATCAGTTTATATAAACACTGGTCACTGGTGTCATTCAGGGCATGATAGTAGCTAGATAAACATTTGGAACACAAGAATGTCCCTCAATATCAAAATCTTTGTGGCTTCCCATGAAGAATGTGATTAAATAGACCACCATGGCAACACACTCAACCAAAACAAATAATCAAAAAGGTCATGAATCCATTATCATGGTGAAATTCAAAAGATAGCAGACTGTACAGTTTACACTGGAGAACCAAAACAAATAATCAAAAAGGTCATGAATCCATTATCATGGTGAAATTCAAAAGATAGCAGACTGTACAGTTTACACTGGAGAAGTTCAATATGGCCTAGCTAACAAAGAACGCACTGAATATTTCTGGTGCCTACATGCTGGGTGAAAAAAACCATGGAGATTACAGAATAAATAGCCAGGCAAATGAATAAGAACTATGGCTTGCAACACATTCCACTTCAAACATGACCATAACAGTGCATCTTTTCCAGTATCGTAGTCCTGTTTAATATCTTCAGCTTGAAAATGTTGCAGCCATTTGAACATTTAATTCAGTCAAACATATGCTTTTGAAAGTACAAATCAAGCAAGAGATGCAGCAAGGCATAACCATGTTAAAAGAACATGGATACAATAGAGAATTAAGTGACAGTAGGCAGAAGAAGTACATGGTAACTAGGATTTTTAAAAGAAGCAGCAGCGGCTAACTCAGGAGACTAGTTGAGATCACATGAGCAGTTTACTAAGCTATTTTTTTAATAAAGCAGTTCACTAAGCTTTGTTTTGGAAAATAAACTGAGAGCTACTCAATTTACAATCGGTTTTAGAGTGTAATTATTGCTACTACCCTCAATGATGCATAGATCCATCCAGTACAAGATTACATAATGCAACTATTCAGTATTAACTTTCAGAAACTTGTGTAGCACAAGCATGTGCTAGCATTGGCAAAGCAATGCTACTTAGAAACCACTTCAATAGGATTTGGGACAATAATAGGTTTCACAATGGATAGTACTTCATTATGACAGATACAAATAACTATGGTCAGTTGGTCACTGTTTCAGAAAACTAAGAATCCAACTCTACTAAGTTTCTGTTATATGAGTCGATCACAAGAGATTAGAGAGAGGATTTTGGAAGAATTGGGGGGAGCGGTTCAGTAATGTTAAAGTGAGCAGAACTGTGAACCCTAAGCAAGGAAGAGGTGGGAGGAAAGTAGGGAGGAAAAAGAGGAGCGGCTACCCTAGGGCTAACCATCCTTAGGAAAAAAAGAGAAGGGGGCATTGTTTCTTTGACTTATCTAAAATCTAGAATTGCATTATTTTTTTGGACAGAGGGAGTATGTTCTTAATTTCTCATCGTTAAATACATTGAAATTCTTTGCAGACTCCCTTACTTCAAGGATCCTGTCAAAAGGTTAGAGCAACATATCCAACAAGTAGACAGTTTATCCAAATTTCAGTTCAACAAGTAAGCAAGAACTTCCTAACTCCCAGATCAAACTATATCTGATACCTTCAAAGTATGTTGGCAGATAAACAACCAAACGTCAGGTGAGTTCAGAAGCCAGACACAGGTCAACAACCAATGATGACCATTGCTCTTGCTCACCTGACCACATACTCCTATAAATAATCCCAGCATCAGGTCTCATCTTCACAGGCATCACCAAAGAGCAAAACATCTCTAATACTCCCAAGCAAATACACGCACTAATAGTCATGGCTCGTAGCAGACCTGGTTGCTGTCTTCTCGTCCTGCTCCTAGCCCTGACTGCCTTCAATGGCAGCTTTGCAGCTCGACATCTTTTGGACACAGCAGCTACGCCAGAGGCCGCACCTGCTCAGCCGTCCATTCCAGCGGTTCCAACCAAACTGCCTCCAGTGCCTTCCATACCAACAGTTCCAACCACGCTGACGCTGCCTCCAATGCCTTCCATTCCGGCAGTCCCGAAGATGACAATTCCAACCATTCCTATTCCAAAGCTAGCCTTGCCACCAACAGCTGCTGGTGCAATCCCATCTCTCCCAAACTCGGTCATTCCAACCACCGTACCAGCTATTCCTAAAGTCCAGGTTAGCCTGCCACCAATGCCCTCGATCCCCACTACTGTACCATCCATTCCAACTACGATCCCAACAACAATCCCAACCATTCCCGGAGTCCAGGTGCCTCCACTCACCGCCCCATCCCCACAAACCACCAGCCCTTGAAGTTCATTGTAGCGAGAGACTTTTCTTATGTTCTGTTAGTCAGGAGTTTGATTCATCCTATATCATCATTTTCAGTGTGTATGACATGTTTGTTCTGCTATTTGGGTGATCCTGGCTAGCATGTGGTGTGATTGTGAATGCAGCCAGTCTATTGTACCATTTTGTCTTGCTGTTAATAAAGTATTACTTGGTCTTTATACGTTACTGAGAAAAATGAGATTTCTACATTATTCTTATCCAATAACATAAGTGGCAGCATGATGTGTCTAGTGCCATATCAAAGCTAAAAATACCAATTCCCCTGTGTGGAATGATCTCCTCAAGATTAAACATATCTATCTAAAAGGAAGGGGAATGGAAGCAATACTGACTTTTGGTCTGATACTTGGTGTGGCAATGTGTCCCTGAAGGACAAATTTAGCCTTGTTCAATATTTGCAATGGATAAGAATGTTTTGTACAGTAGATCCATAGTAAGAGATGCACTTGACCTTAAGACGATGGTTTGATGAAGAGTTAAAACTAAAAAGATTACCTATACTCTTGGCTGTGCTTTAAGTAGTGCAAAGGACAGCAAAATTGAGTGGAGAAGAATGGCAAGTTCATGATGAAATCAGTTTATATAAACACTGGTGTTGTTCAGAGCATGATAGCTAGCAGCTATAAAACCATTTGGAAGGCAAGAATGCCACCCCCACCACCCCCCCCCACCAAGATCAAATGGCAGACTATACAGTGTACACTGGAGCAGTTCAATATGGCCTAGCAGTTAAATAAGGCACCAAATATTTCTGGTGCCTTTGGGCTTAAAAAATCCATGGTGATTCCAGAATAAATAGTGAGGCAAGTGAATAAGAATTAGAGGCTTGCAAGTAAATACAATCGAGTGTACCCGTTGAAGTTGTACCAACTGAAAATCATCGTTTAACCGTGCTTGTGGTTTATAGATATAGTTCTATTTTCCTGCTACAAGCTGAATTCACTGCATTTCCAAGATTCTCAATTTTTTCATATTCGACCTCGAACATGACCATAACAGTACCATCTTTTCCAGTGTCGTAGTCCTGTTTAATATCTTCAGCTTGGAAATGTTGCAGCTGTTTCAACATTAATTCAGTCATACATATGCTTTTGAAAGTGCAAATCAAGCAAGAGACACAGCAAGGCATGACCATGTTCAAAGAACAAGGATAAAACAGATATTAAGTGACAGTAGGCAGAAGAAGTACATGATAACTAGGATCTTTTTTTAAAAGAAGAAAGAACAAGCTAATTCAGAGGACTGGCTGAGATCAAATGATCAGTTCACTAACCTTTTTTTATATATATAAGGCAGTTCACTAAGCTTTGTTTGGGAAAATAAACAGAGCTACTCAATTTACAATCAGTCTTTGAGTGCAGTTATTGCAACCACCCTCAATGGGGCATAGATCCATCCAATACAAGATTACATAATGCAACTATTCAGTATTTAACTTTCAGAAACTTGTGTAGCACAAGCATATGCGCATTGGCATAGTAATACTACTTAGAAACCACAACAATAGGTTTCATAATTGATAGTACTTTATTATGACAGATACAAATAAGTACAGTCACTGTTTCAGAAATTAAGAGTTCAACTCTACTCAGTTTCTGTTATGTCTCGATCACCAGAGATTAGACAAAGGATTTTGAGGAAGAATTGAGGGGAATGGCACAGTACTGTTCACGTGATCGGTACTGTGAACACTAACCAGGGAAGAGGGAGGAAGGGGAGCTCCCCTAGGGCTAACCATCCTTAGGAGGAAAGAGAAGGGGGCAACAGCGGCCCTGCTGCCGACACCAGCATGAGCAACAGAGTGTGACAGGTTAAACCTCTTTTTTTTCTCTCTATTTCCCCACGAATGTTTCCTCTCTATTTATAGAGAAGCCGACTTAGTCTTAGACTCTTAATAAACCTATAGATGGAATCTTACAATTATGGTCCTAATTAAGAGATAATAAGGCTTGAGGTTAACTAGATGTGGTGTCATTCGTAGCCCGCAGCCCGCAGGGGTGGTGACGGTGGCTGCACTAGTGCTGTCTGCACAAGTTGTACCAGCGTCTATTTGACCCATCATAGTTGTATAATGGGTTAACAGTGATAGAGTCTCACTGTAAATAGACTATCAGGAGTTCAATTCTGCTCAGTATAGTGGTCAAACACGCGAACAAAACAGTATGTTCTGAAGGATTAAATTGACATACATACTACTTACTAGAGTCACAAAATAGTATAACAAATGATAACATTAGCACAATCAGTTTTTAGATATATATTAAGTGTTTAAATTTGCCTAACAAAAAAGAATCATGTGTCATAACCAAACCTACTAGTATCAGAAAACCTCTAGGTTGCAAAGAGATGTTCAAGAAGGTACTGGAATCAGGTCAGTAACTATGCAGGTAATACAAAACATACACACTGTATGGCCGATCAAACAATTTGGTGTACAGCCTACTCTGTTTTTTTTTTTCTCGAACACGCAGGAGAGTTGTGTATCATTATATTAATAGAAGAAGAGTCATACAACGACACACACACACACACTAACAAGTGAACGTGCAAATTAGATAACCTAGATTTCCTACGGATTGTTTCTAATTATTATCAGTGCCTGCACACACCATCAATGCACTGAGACATGCTTAAAATAGTTGGTAGAAAAGTACGCTTTAATCA
This sequence comes from Hyparrhenia diplandra, assembly GCA_015847255.1. Taxonomy (NCBI): domain Eukaryota; kingdom Viridiplantae; phylum Streptophyta; class Magnoliopsida; order Poales; family Poaceae; genus Hyparrhenia; species Hyparrhenia diplandra. The sequence goes on from JADLZK010000727.1 coordinate 22,349, forward strand.
GGGATAAAAGGGGTAGGTAAAATCCAGTTTTACATTTGTGCTCTACATTCCAAAAAGAAATATGATGAATTAATGATAATCACCTGATGATAGACCGTTCCCAACAGATCAAATGGTACTTCCATACCCACACGGGCCTGGAATTTAAATACACACCATGTAAGAACCATAACTATATTGATATAAAAAGCAAACACTGATGAATTAGGCATCGATCACCTTTGGTTTCACAAGGCAAGTAGGAGCATCTTTAAGACATTCAGAAGCGACCCCACCATACGCTCTCACCAGTCCACCGGTTCCCAGTTTTATGCCTCCAAAATATCTATTCATCTCATTCAAAACGCAGAGATAATGTAAGGTGATAGTTACATGGAATCATGTCAATATGTGGTGGAGTGCATTGTATAGATGATACCAGTTACTGACCAATAAAACAGATCGGTAAGGTGAAGATTGAGAATATATAAATGACGTGGTTTACTTGACAAAATGATCACCTAATCACAACCACCATGACCATATCAATGCCAGAGGAAATGATGGCAGAGTATATTGGCTTCCCAGCTGTGCTGGAAGGTTCACCATCATCGTTGTAACGGAATTGCTCTCCCAGCTAAACACATATACATGCAAGATCAATTCACTGTTAACACAGACATGAATGGAAAGTTTGAGATTGAACTACAAACCTTGTATGCCCAGCAATTATGGGTAGCACGCGGATCCTTGACCTATCACACAAAACCAAGTGGACCAAGTTAACTTAGTTACTTACTGTATTTCAAAAAGAAAACAGAGCTAGAAATTGCACAAATACTGTAGTCAAGTACTCTTTACTCTTTAGCAAGGATAAGTTTGTAGTGGGGATGAGTGTAACTGGAAACACTGTTTGAAGTAACATGGATGAATTCCTCGATGCAGTATATTCTAGTGTTTGAAATTACTCCATGTTAGTTGATCGGCCAGGCAAAGCAATGGGGCACCGCAATTACAACGAAATTGCAAGGCTAACTATAGATGAGGCACCGCACAGATTCTGCTGCAATTGGATATCTAAGGAGCTATGTGTAGGGAGGGATAGGGAAGAGCAACCTGGTCCAGGAAGGCCATGGCGGCACGCTCGTTGGGGACGGGGGCGGCGATGGCGATGAACTTGCTGCGCTTGATCTCGCGCTCGCAGCTCACGCGCCCGACGAGCGTCGTGTACGGGGAGGGCGTCGCGGATGAGGAGGACGGGGCCGCCATGGCCCGCGCGGGAGCGGGGCCTCGGGAGGCGCTGGCGCAGGCGAAACAACGCCGGACTGTGGAGGCGTCTGGCTGGGAGAACGGGAGGGGAATGGAGCGGAGGCGTGCGGAGACGCGCAGGCGCACCGCCGCCATGTCGCACTATAGGGGCGGGGCGCGTGGCTTGGTGGAAACCGTGGGTTCCGTGTACCGCCCGGAGCTGCTCGCTGGGCCTTGCGTGTTCCTTGTCAGTGACAGGTGGGGTCAGTGTTGGCTATTGTTTCGCCGAGCAAACGGGAAGTCCGCGACGATAGTGTTGACTGTTACCCTGTTTTAAATAGCGAAATTCCATTTAATGACGGCCTTCCTAATGCGCTTATTTAGTCTTATAGCGGTATGATGATAGCTAAGCCATTTAATGGCTGAAAAAAAAAAATACGCCAAACATTATATAATTTTACACATAATAAAGTTAAAAAAAAATAGATAGTTCAAAGTAGTTTGTAGTTCATCGTGGTACATCAACAAAATCGACATCATCGCATCACATAGGGAAATTTGGGTTGTTTCCATCGGTTTGGGCCTCGCTTAGTAATTTGGGCCGCCAAAGGAAATGAGCCCATGAGCGCTTAGCGCTAAATGACATGCAATTTAGCGTTTTTAGCTTATTAGCTATTATTCGCTAATAGCGTTAAATAGCGTTTAGCATTAAAATGACAATAGCTTAGCGTTTACCCCGTCCAAACGTTATTTAGCGCTATAGCGGCGCTATTTAAAAACAGGGACTGTTACACTAATTTTTGTAGGAATTAATGCTGGATTTATTTCAGTATTGGTAAAAAATTTGCTTGGATTTTGTGTGTGTGGGGGGTGTGGGAGGGGGCATGGCCCTACCGGCCCCTGGCTCTGCCACTGTGGTGGAGCAACTACTTGCGGAATGCCGACCGGCCGGGGCGTGGAGCGGACGGATATAGAAATGGTCACACGAAGTTTACCCGCGCGCTCACCTGGCCCCTCGGCAGCTCGTCGCCGACACTGGCTGACGTTCCCGCGCTCTCTTACGTCGCCAGCTGCAGCTCATCGCGCTCCTCCCAGCACACACACTCCCCAGAACTGCTATATTCTTAAATGAGCTCGTCGTGGATATTCCTATTCCTTCTCTCTAGGTCGACGTTGGAGATCTCTCTTTTTGTGCCTTCGCCGTGGTGAGCAGTTGATCAAGCTCGCGTACTCTTGTCTACGCCGCGACCAGCTGCTCAAATTGAGAAGCTGAGTGGTCGACCTCTATCTGCCACGCAGACCGCCTCCTCCTCCGTTGCCCGCGCTAGTAAAAAATTTGCTTGGAAATCTTGGGGGGGGGGGGGGGGGGGGCATGGCCCCTACCAGCCCCCGGCTCCGCCACTGTGGTGGCGAGCAGCTACTTGCTCTGCGAATGTCGGTTGGCCTGGGAGTGGAGCGGATGGAAGATGTGATATAGAGATCGTCAGTTGCTTTAAGTTTACTCGCGCATTCACCCGGCGCCGCCGCTTCGATAGCTCGTTGTCGACACTGGCCGACGTTCCCACGCTCTTTTGCCGCCAACAGCCCACGCTCCTCGGCGCAAACTTCCAAGAACTGCTATATTCTTGAAATGTTCCGCCTATAAAAACACATGGATCGCATGATAAAATAACAATACTATGAAATTAAACAAAGATATCAAAGCAATATTTAATCCAAACACACAAGTTTTATTTTATATAAAAACACACGGATCATATGTGCACATGTACACATGATAATCTTTGGAAGAGTTAAAAGTTAGGTGGATAATATATGTACATGCATGTAAATGGATCAAATATGAATAGAAATATCCAATTATAGTTGGGTGCTCGGTTTTGCACACTACGGAGGAAATAGAAGGGGTTGGGAGTCCACCGTGAAAAAACAATATGCACAAGTCTTAGGTCACACGAACTGGGTGGCAGTACGATCGGGGCGGCGTTGAGCCACCGGCGCAGTGAGGCATAGAGGGTAGGAGAAAACGCTCAGGAAGGGCCCAATGAATGTGTGGTTTTCGGTGAAGTCTTTGTGATTTTTTTAAGTTGTCTCCTTAATTGTATTCTTTATTTAACAATTGATTAGTAGACTTGCTTTGTTGTCCATGATTTTCTTGTATGCGTAGATCTACTTGATTGCTTTCTTTATTAGGCAATTGGTTAATTAATAGACTTCCTTTGTTGTTCGCGATTTTCTTACATGCGTGCATGTCGGGATCTCTTGATTACGTTCTTTATTAGCAGACTTCGTTTTGTTGTCGTGATTTTCTTGCATGCGTGCATGCCGAGATCTCCTTGATTGGGTTCTTTATTTGACAATTGATTAGTAGACTTCCATTATTGTTTGTGATTTCCTTGCATGTGTGCATGCCAGTATGGTATGGGAGAGTAATCCATCTACTTGATTGCCTTCTTTATTTGGTAATTAATTAGTAGACTTCCTTTGTTGTCCGTGATTTCCTTGCCTATGCGTAATTTTTTCGCGAGTGGACACCGGTCGCAGGTATCAGGTAGATGTAGCTTTTTTTTCCCCTCAAATCATGACATTGCTTCCTATTGAAGGGTGCCCCATGATTTTTGAAACGGAAAGGATCGTACGTCGCGGTTTCCTTTTTCGGGCGTGAGAGGGATCGCATGGGGAGTGGCCAAAGCCAAACCAAAAAGTCGCACCAAAAGGTATCCACGTTTTGTTTTTTTTTTTTTTTTTGTTGTAGAGATTTTTCTAAAATTATTCTAGGAATTTAGCTGAAAAAACCTTATCACAACTCTCTCTCTCTCATCTATGCATAACTATTGATGAAGCTATTTTACCAAACGGTTTTTCAAAACTGCTCAATTTCACCTAGAGATGCCAAACGGGGCCTAAAATAGGAGAAAAATCATTATTACGTTCAAAACAGTAAAACAAATCATGTCTCAAGTTCAAGAAAGAATCATAGGTTCGTCATTAACTTATACATACATCAATATTTGCATCATAAACATTACGGGCGTGTTTGGATTGTGCCCTCGCCTAGAAGCCGCAGCCAAGCAAGCACATCCGACCGCAGGCATGGGAAATCGGACGCCTGGCGTCGTTGCCTGCCCTCGCCTAGGAGCCGCAGCCAAGCAAGCACATCCGACCGCAGGCATGGGAAATCGGACGCCTGGCGTCGTTGCCTGGGTAGGCAAGTTTTCCAGGGTACGAAGCAAACAAGCCCTACATTTTGAAGACATGTCCAAGACGGCAGTTTCGACTACCAGTCATAAGTAGGATAAAGTGCCACACGTGCACTGAACAAACATTTAAGCATTCAGACCAATGCGTCACTGGTGGTCAGTAGAGGAAAAGGGTCTGCAGAAATCCTCTTATTTAAGTAGAAAAGGAGCTAAGAACATATCATAATCTTTGTACGACAAAAGCGGAGATCCTCTTCAAAATGATGAGATCAAACAAAAACATGTTTTGATGGAATTTCAAGAAAGCTTGACAGTGTACATTCTGTAGGCATTCCACCCAAACCCCGTGCACATGCTATGGAAACCACCAATTTGAGATTGCAGATTTCCCTATACATATCGGGGCACAGAAAAATTATTGGTTCTTCACAGATATGGAAATGGCAAGAAAAGAGTTCTCTCCAATCTCTTCAATATCCCCAGTAATCGTTACGGATTTCATCATCAAACTTCTTCTTGAGTTCAGGGTGCTTCTCAAAGTACTCATCTGCTGTCATTGTACTGATCTTTTTCTGTACACAGAAACAAGATATTCAAGCCAAAGGGGGTAAGTTATCTTAAAAATGATGATGAATGCAAATGATTCAAAGGGGAAATGGAGTTATATGAGCACTAAAGAATATCTCCTACCTTCATTTCCTTGAGTTCAGCAATTTCCTTCTCTATCCTTTCTGACTCCTTCAGAGACGCTTTCTCAGCCTCCTTCAATTCAACAACCTACAGGTAACATAAGGACCAAAAAAGCACATCAGCGATAAGGGGTTCAGAAAGAACTGAAAAATGGATGCACCCATCAAAAATGTTGGTAGAACTAAGATACAAAATACACAGACAGTAATTTTTCAGGCAAGAAACTTAAAAAGACAAAACAGTGAGAGAGCAGTAGCTGCTGACCAGAGCATCAAACTTTGGCTTGTACTCGGGAGTAACTGTATCGACATACGGGATCTCGATGCCTGCATTTATTTCATGGTTAGTACCTCAGAAACTGGTCGGGCAGCATAATTATATAGCAATAATAAAATGACATATGTAGGACCACCAATCACCCTGAGAAGTGCATTCAAGGGCAAATAAAGGCAAATCTCATTAGCCAAAGTTGATGAGCAAACACAGATGTGTATGTGTTCGTTAGAAGGCAACTAGACCAAGGACTAATGTAGGACATCCATCACAACAAAATGAGGTGCAAGGTACAAAGGAATGTATTTTTAATAGACCAAGGTCCATTAAAAGTGACAAACAATATGATACATAGCCTTACATGTCTATAGCTTGTGGTAAAAGAAATGTTATCATACTGCAACACAAGTATTCAATAGAAAGACTAATGGAGGTACATATAATAACTTGTCCTTCTAACAGTACTCTATAGTTTTACACACACTGGGGCAACTGTTATACCAGAAGGAGCTGAAACCAAAAAAGACATTGGTGGATTAATCTGTGACCATCAAAGATCTATATGGGATATCCATGAGTATCAATCTTTGGACAGTAACTAGAAAGGAGCTTGAAAATCAACAGACCAGAAAATTTTGCAGAATGCAAACACGACAGTAACTAGAAAGGAGCTTGAAAATCAACAGACCAGAAAATTTTGCAGAATGCAAACACAATAATCAACAGAGTACAACTAACCCTGTATAATATCCTCGATGATCATAGAAAACACACTTGTAGATTCTACAATTAAATTTAGGTTTGTCGTACAAGGATACTTACTTTCATAAGCCTCTTTGTACATATCCACCACTTTTGATCCAATTCCTTTTCTGTAGTACTCCCAATCAATCGGTTGGGGTTCCTGCAAAAGTAAATAAGTACAAGGTTTAGAGAACACATAGATCTCGATTTAGAATACACAACAATCAAATGTGGAAGACACAGTACTGCAAGTTGAGGGATACTGCATGTCTCAGCTGGCTCCCAGGAACTTTCGAGATAATGTAGCAAAGGAACAAGAAGAAAAGCATCCAACATGACAAGAGAGATCACTCAATCAACTACATACTACTCTTATCTGTTATCTCGAAGGAAGCTTGCAGTTGCAGCCTACCAAGGGATATGTAACTGCAGTTTGAATAAAATAAAACCTACAACTCACAAGGCTAGAACAAGCCTTTTGAGCAGAAAATGATCCTCTCTGGTTTGAATGAAAGTTGTCCTCTAATCTCTATTGATAGAATAGAATTGGTATTTTCTCTGAAATCACTCAATTATTCAAATGTAATGCCTCCATCTTGGCTCATCAGAAATTCTACAGAACCTTCTCATAACAAAAGAGTTTCCCGGATCCTAAGTAGCGGAGGGATTGAGCACAGTTTCAAAGTCGACGAAATACAGGACAAACTGTAATGGTTCTAGCAGTGTTGTCTCCGGTTGCTGTGTTCATTACCGATCAATCAATACTAGAACTACAAAGTGAAAATGCAGCATACCTGGCACTGAATTTCAACTAACAGCTATCTGGGAGCTATTCTAATTTGTACAAATATAGCTAGGCATCCAAAATATGTTACATCAATATGAGACTACAAGCGCTCAAGAGAAATGTAATTCATATATCAAACGCCCGCGCACTAACAAAAGGGAACAAACCCGATTGCCTCCACTACCCCGCATGACGCCTTTTATACATAGACTACTGAAACGAACCGTTCCATCTCAAGAGAAAAGGGTCAGCGCAGGAAGAGCGGCGCCAGATCTGGAAACCCTAGGCCAGATCAGATCAGCCCAGCGGGAGGGGAAAGAGAAAAGCAAAGATCGGGCACCGCACCTGGGAGAACTTGGTCTGGAGCTGGTGGTTGACGTCCTCGAAGGTGCGGCGGAGGGTGGCGAACTCCTTGCGCGCCTCGTCGGAGACGAGCATCTTGGCCATGCCGTCCCAGTCGATCGCCTTGCCGGCCTTCACCGCCACATCGACCACCTTCTTGCCGCTCATATTCTCCGGCCCGCACGCCGCTGCTGCCTCCTCGCTCGGCCTGCTGGGTCCTGCCTCCTGCCGAGTCTCCCCTCGCCGCCGCCGCCGCCGCTCTGCGTTCCGATTCCAACCGAACAAGGAAATGGGTTACGGAGATGGACCGTCAGCTGGTGCTTGTGGAGTGGCACAGAGAAGTATTTGGTGGGCCGTGGAGAACGAACACCCTGCCCTTTGGTTGGGCTGAAACAGTCAGCGTGTTAAGGTCTCTGCGTTGGGCTGTATGTATGACACGCCTAAAGCCCATTTTGTTATTTCGGCGGGAGATATCTAGAATCCATATATTCTCCAAAAAAAAAAAAATCCCTCAAAAAAATCTATAATTTATATTGGTGAGAAAAAAGGTTCATTTGACCTCTTCAACCTTGTCCGAATCCGATTTTTCTCTCCCAACAAAAAAAAAAACTTATTGTTGCTGAAAAAAAAAAACTGTTTTTGTTGCTAAAAAACTTGGTTTTGCTAAAAAAACAGTGATCATGAAAAGGGAATCCTTCAACTTTGAAACCCTTAAAATTTACTCTCGATCAGGATGGTTTTATTTTATAAATGGTTTTGGCTGAATTAACACCCTGTCAGCCTCAAGGGAAGAAGACGGCGCGTGAGTGAGTTTTCAGTTATGGTATTTGTTTTTAAAGAAACATCGGTAAATTTAATAAAATTGTTTGAGTCCTCCACCGCTTCTGAACAGCAATGCTTGAGAAGCGCTCGCATGGGATGTTTGACGCCGGCATAGCGAAGGAAAAGGAACATACGGGCCACATGCGGCGGAGAAGTGCCGGCAGGCCGGCAGTAGCGTGCTAGAAAGCCGTGAAAGCAAGCAAGCAACGGATCGGAGGCGTTCAGCTCAGTTCCTTGGAAAGCCGAGAAAGCACGGGACTGTAGCCGCTACAGCAACGTATCGGCATCCACATCGCGATCCGTCCCATCCATCGATCCGAGGCTTTCCGAAAGCTGCGCGCTGTCGCTCGATTGCAGCATCGGCGAACCCAACAACCCTTGAGAGCCGGCGCCGGCACCGCGACTTTGGACCGTACGTTCGCCTCCTCCCTCGTCCGTTGAACGCTCTGGACGGGCGCCGGCTTTTGTGAACGCGCGGAACGCAGCAAAGTTTAGTACAGCGCGCCAGCTGATCCACGGCACGGCTGACGACGAGACGATTGATTCCCGGCGTGACACCCACGCCCTGGGCCTGGGTGAAGTTTCCAGCTGAGCGAACGCGTAGGCGGCCGTGAAAGCGAAAGTGCGAAGCGCAACTTGCATTGAGCCTTTGCAAGTTTGCCCAACGGCTTGTTCCAGGAAGCTTTCCAGGAAGCCGACGGCCGGACGGACGGACCACCGGCCGGATCCATCAGGTTCGTGCATGCACTTATCCTGTCGTGCGCCGCTGTCAATGCCATGCATGGCCGCCAGTCCTGTCACCATATCCGCTTGGCACGTCAGGCCCGGCCTGTCACGTCGGGATGAGTCGGTACGTACAGGTACAGTCAAAGTAAATGTCATGTTCCGAATAAAATACTAATTTGCATCCAATAATCATCTGAAAATCCAGCAGAGAACAGGCAAATTAGCCGGCCTGTTGTGCTGGCGTCTACAGGAGATTGTTTTGGCTATTGCAGCTGCACAGAACAGACACACCAGAGTTACCAAAACAGGCAGGCCCACTTACTATGACTACTGCTGGATATTTGCACTCTAGTATGTATAGTTAATTTTTCTAGGGTAAAAATAAGTCTAGGGTCCTGCCGGAGCTAAGCTTAGAGAGGAAAATACCACTGATAGTAAGCTTGCATTACGGATGTTGTGAACAACGTGACGATACTGTCCAAAGGCTGCCGCAAGCAGGATATGTAGGATTGCCGAAGCACCGGCCTAGCTTCCCTAACCTCAATCTTGAACGACGACTCTTGAGTCTTGATGCTACATGCATCTACTCCGTATAGTTCTCCTACCTGGGACCCTCAATGTCCTCACAGTCTCACGCAATGACCTTGAATACTCTACTAAAAACCTATAATCACCCGTACGCATAGATACTACTACTAATCGTCCTATGGAGTTTGTCTTTTTTGACTTTTGAACTTCACGTTTGACCATCCGCCTTATTCAAAATATTTACGCAAATCATAAAATAAATTAATCAATATTCAAGTATCTTCGTTGATAAAATAAGTCGTAACAAAATAAATTATATTTGTACAAAAATTTGAATAAAAAGCATCGAATAAGATGGCACGGAATTCGGGTGACAAACTCAAATTGGGGACGGAGGGAGTAGACGACTGTCAGAAAATAGGATTAAGTAAAGGGTCACGTTACGTTAGGGCCCGCTGCAATCCTATGGGATTTTAAGTCTTCGGATTAAAAAAAAAGTTCCTAATATGTCATATCAAAATGTTGATTTTAGAGTATTTTAACTTACAGGAACGCGGCATATATACATTTCTGTGTTTACTAGAAACATGAAACCTTCAATACTTCCCTTCGTCCAAGAATAAATTCATTCCTAGCTAGATTGTTTAGGAATCCATGAGATGTTAAAAAAAAAGTTTGACTTAAAATGACTCTTAAAAATTGAGTTATTCAGAGAACGGGGATCAGAACAAATAATGTGACTATTTATATGTAATCAAATGTAAATAAACGAATATAGTTCTATTAGACACTGCCACACTGGTTGCCCGTACAAAACAACGGGAGATGTTAAGGCAGTGCATACATTTATGTTGACTTAGGCCATTTTTTGCTGTATCAAATCTAATACAGGCCAGTTAATCCTAATACATTACTTGCAATCAATTGGACTTATGTGTCATCGAAGCTAGCCGCTACCAGCTATGAGTCTATGACCAACTCCAATTACCTCATGTTCGATGCCAATGCCATCTACTATTTATTAATACTATACAATAACCTTATTTATATGCACTTAATTCACATGTGTTAAGAGTAGATTAGGTGAAAACTTGGATTAATTTCCATTTCAGTCTATTTCGTTGAAGAATTTGAGATGGATACGAGTCTATAAAAATAAGCTCTGCAAAGAAATAAACCTAGAAAAACCCAGCCCTATTGCCCCTACCCTTAATCGTAATGTCATCATTGTTGCTGAAGAAGCTGATAAGTTTCCTGGAGAAGATGCATGAGAGCACTACAAGTAACAAAACACGACAAAATTTTAATGTACCCCTAATTATGTTGATATATACTTTGTAGTATCTAGCAAATTTGCATGTCTTGAATCTTGATACCGCAATTGGCATCAGATATGTCAATTCAATCATTGCGTAAACAGAAACGACGTTGAACTCTAACAAATTTTGAAGCAGCAGTAACAACTAGCTAGAGCATCAATGTATGAGAGATACTAATAAAAACCCTAACTCTAGCTAGACATATCATCTCAAATGTCTCAGATAGAAATTATAGGCAGAACGAAATAATCAGATGTATAGTTACGACGGATCGAGCACCATTGACCGTGTGTAATAAGCATGCAGCTAGACTCTGATGTCAGGGGGGGAAAAAACCATTGTTCGACGAGGCTCGCCGCCGGCTATTGATACGGCGGGCGTGGGCGCTGTGCACCTTGCCGCCGGCGGCCACAACTCTTGGGACTGGCGCGCGTACAAGGGCACCGGCTGAGTCGTCGTCGTCGGAGCCACCATGGTCAACCCGCTCGCGTGGTCGTGATGCTCTGGCGGCGGCTGATGATGATGCCCATGCGCACGGTGCTCGTCGGCTTCGCCACTGCCGGCGGAGACGGACGCTGGCGGCGCGTCAGCCTCGAGGGGAGGCGGTGGAACGTAAGGTCGGTGAACGCGGCAGCCAGGATAACGACGGTGGTGGCGGCGACGAGAGGGCCGACGACAGCGCCGCCGATGATCTGCCCGTGCGGGCCGGCGAGCGATATCGAGAGGTCCCTGCTGACGACGGCGCGTGCCGGCACCGCCGCGGACATGGACGGGGCCAGGAACGTGGCCGAGATGGAGAGGATCTCGTACCGGCCACGGAAGACGACGACCGCGGCACCAGCACCGCCTCCTCCTCCTCCTCCTCCGTCCGCCGACGCCGTCGCCGGGTGACGGAGCGAGACGTCGGCGACGGCGCCGGTCCCCGCGAGCACGCAGATCCCGAGACCACGGCGACGCGCGAAGGCCGCGCGCGCGCGCGCGACGTCGCCGCCGCTGGGGATCTCGAGCACGTGCGGCCGCATGGCCGCCGCGGGCTCCACGTCGCGCGTCAGCACCGGCGAAGGCTTGGGCTTGTTCTTGGACCCCGGCGGCCGCCCGCGCCTCCGCTTCCCGGACGACTCGACGCTCGCCGGCCCGTCGTCGACTCCCCGTTGGGTTGGGCTTGGGCGGCCGTGAGCCGCTCCCGTCGTCATTCGCCTGATCCGCCGGCTCCTCGCCGTTTCGGCTGTTCACCTCGTCGGAGAAGCACTCCATCGGCTGGTGGAGGTCTTGCACCACCAGAAGCCTGCCGCCGCCGCCGTCGGCACGGGTTCCGTAAAGGCCGTCCTCTGGCCGGTCCATGCCGCCGCCGCCGCGCGCGGCAAACGATTGTGATGCGTCAGACGACGGCGAGGAGGCGGCGCGCTAGCTATAGTAGCTGGAGGATCGGTCTCGGTCCAGCAGCAGCTAGCTATAGGAGCGTGTAAGGGCGTGGTGGTGGCTGCGACGTGGTAGTAATAGTAGGAGGGGCCGGGGGTCCTCGAGAGGGCGGCGCCTTTCCATGGCACGCGCATGGCACGGCAGCTGGACGCTCGATCGCTCGACTGGATTTCTTTTGGACTTTTGAGCCGGTCGGCGAGATATAAGCATGGAATGGGATAAAACGGGAAGGACAGACAGGATTGGCCGCCGGATCCGGCCGGGGCGAATGATATTATCTCCCGGCCCAGGGCAATCTTTTGACATCTCACGATCACGGCTTGCTTGCTTGCCTCTTTTGCCCTAATAGTTGTTCTAGCTAGGTCCTCAATATTGACGGAGACCATGCGTCCATTGTTGACGCTGCGAGTGTCAGATCGCTGCAGCCTGCAGGTGCGTCTTCCGGCCGACCGGCCGGTGAGGTTGACGCTTTGGTGTAAAAACTGTCGATCCGGGCGGATCATCTACCGGTTGGAGGGGCTGGGTCGCCGCCGCATCCTTTGACGGCACGCCAAGATATAGGTGGCCACGGCGACCATCCGGTGCTCCATGTGCCGGCGACGCGAAACCGGCCAGCGTGAGCGATCGATCGAGACCCCGCGCGTTTGATGTAGCACATGGCCGTTTCGCATGTTTTAATGATCTGCGCGCGGCCGGCCGGCGCCGCAAAGGCAAAGCGCGCGGGTGCGTGCATGCAGGCACGCTGTGCACGCCATGGCAGATCGATGCGCGCGCGGGTGCGCATGGTTTGGCGTGGGGCTGGGCTGGTGGCCGGCCGGACTGCCGGATCGGAGGAGCGTCCTGTCGTCCTGTGGTAGCGCGCTGGAGCCTGGATGGTACGCGAACGAGATCGGGACGGGGGCGCCCCGCCGCGCGTGCTGCGTGCGCGGCAATGCTACATGGCGTGTACCGTAGGAATTCAGCGTGGAGCCTTGGAGACCGTACGTCATCAACGCACACGTACGCGCGTTACCAATGATCGATGGGATGATGTGAAAAACTTGGGGAACCTCGATTGACTGTATGTTGTTTTGTCACGAGCGAAAAACTTACGCTGTAACGTGTGGCGCAGGGTTTAATAAGTTCAAGCAAACACGAAGAATGATCGTTTGTAGCCGAATTTTGAGGAACCGTACGTTTGGAACTTTTGCGTGGTGTATCGTTGCTTTGCTTGCATAGTTTGGTGACTGATCGCTTCTGAATAACCGTGGTACTCTCCATTTTTTTTTTTTTTACTTCGTCATTCGTGTGCTCCGATCACTGTCTCTGTCATCGGCGATCGACATCTGACAGTGTGCCAACCTGAACCAGCTAGAATTTGTGGTTTCCGTGGTGCCCACAAACTCAATTGCGCTATCGTTCGTTTCTAACAAGCACGTGATGCATTAAGCCAACCAGAGGACATTATATCATCATCATCCCACTAGACCAACCAGGACTAGCAGACGACAGTGGGCCCCAACGATCGAACGGATCACCTTATCCGATATACTGGTCCTGGCCATACTTGGGCCCATGCAATCAATGCGGCTGCAGGCCTCACCTCGCCGGTCGTATACCGCCCAGGGTTTTTACCATCCCATTCCTAAAACCCGTGCCAATCAAGGACGGGACGGTTTGGGTTTTGAATCCAAATGCAAATTTTGCATGCGTCGGTAAAAAACTTGTTTAGCGGTTTACCGCGGTATAAACGGTTTCCTGTTCAACAGTTTGACACGCCAAAATCAAAATTTAATTTTTTGCGTAAAATCTAAAAAAATTCCTAAAATGCCCATGATTTGTAGAATCCAATGATGTCAAAATTAGTCAAATTTGAGTGTGTTTAGTATGCCCCAAACCATGTATTTTTTTTTTCTTTTTTTTTCAAACTTAGATTTGAAATTTTTATATCTCAAATTTGAAAAAGTAGGGCGTTGGCTTCTATAAATCGCAAAGTACTATTTTTTCCAGATTTTTTTTGACAATTTTTTGGCCCAATTTCAAATTTGGAAGATCCGACTCCTTTTTTTGAGGAAACCGTGTTTTAAAAAACCCTGATACCGCCTGTCCATCCCATTCCAACCCGTGCCAATCAAGGAGAAACGAATATGCATGCACGTCAAACTTGTACTTTTAACAATCCTGCTCAACAGTGACACGCCATCCGTTTTGCGTTCAGATATGCCCACAGATTCCGAGTTTGTGTTCAGAGCAGCAAGCCCCAAACCATCTCGATGCAATCTCCCTCCGTTATCTTTATCTTTTGTATAGGGCGTTCCTAGAGAGTAGTACTAAGAGGAGATTGACAGTTGGGCCCACTATTTGGATGATCCGACTCCTTTATTTGAGGAAGAGTGTTTTAAAGGGCTACTGGAGCAACAAATAACTTTCTTTTCTAATATGGCAGTTTTACAAGGATTAGATTCAAGAACGGCTGAAGGTGCTTTTTTTTTTAATACCTAATCTCTGTTTTTATTTGAGTTGGCTTTTTAATTAGTCCTAGGATAAGTTCTAGGACTTTTGAAATTTGGTTAATTAGTCTAGGATAAGTTCTAGGACTTTTGAAAAAAAGTCCATAAGGTCAAGGTTTCAAAACAAAATCTCTTCTGTTTGGTTTCTTAGGACTAAAATGGGCTTTTTTAGTCCCAACTCTAAAAAGTCCTTGGAACCAAATAAAGTTAATCTAACTGCTGAAGATTCTGTTAATGAACTTTTGAATTGATCTTATGATCTACTACCATGTCGATCCCATGGAAAATGCAACGCTTGTTACAGGTTCCACGGGATAATAAGGCATTTAACTTTTCTATGAACTACTACTACCACATTTCTCTTCTCTTTTTACACATTGCAGCGAGATTATATTACAGGCTACATTACATTATTTCTCTACAGCCCAAACCCTGCACATCAATAAAATGTTTGGGCGGTCCTGTCCCTAGATGGTCTTCTCAACAAGACACTGCCCCTGGTTTCTCCAGGGTCATGTCCGCTCCTATCTAACTGCCTATACGGGTCCGTTAACTTACCGCTCAACTGCTGTTTACTTCTGTCAGTATACAACAAGGACGGGCTCTCATCGCCCTCAACCCCCCAAACACCACCGGAACCACCCTGAAGCCTGTGCTCCGCAGAGCTATCCGCACTGTATGCCTCCCGCCCTGATGAGCTGGTATTCAAGCTGGACCTCGAACGGGAATACGTTGGATAGTCACTCTCCACAGGTCCTCCCATGGGGCCTCCTGGGTACATCTGATCAGCAGCTCCAAACACGTAGTCATACTCCTCGGTGCTGGTCGAGTTCCTCGTGCTCGCTGCTGTCGGTGCTGACAGTGCTGTGCGACCCTGCGTCCGAGTTGCTGAAGAGGGATGAACTCGCTAGGACTCGGAGAATCTGAAGGCGAACATGGTGCATCTCTATCTCTATACAAGTCATAAGCATGGTTAAGGTCATCTGTCATGTGGTTCCTATGCGGCTGACCAGCTTGGTGCCTGTTGAGGGAACCTCCTCGCCATGTTGTCCCTCCTAGAACCACCTTCTCTTTGCCCTTCTTGGGGTGCGCTGGGTCCATAGCCTGCCTAACAGAGCTCGGTGCCCTCGGTGAACACCTGTTTTAATTAGAACAGGAAATAGAATATCATGATAAAGTCCTCACAGGAATACACCGGACAAGTGAGTGAATCAGCTAAATAAGAGAATCCCAGTAATCACCTGGCATACAGCAGCATATATGCACACTTTGAAATAACATTGTCTAGAGATGTAGGTTTCACCTGCAAACGATAAACACCAGTTATTAAGCGCATATTCTCTGTGATGACAACCGAAAAAAAAGTTATTTCCCTTGAACATGCAGAAGAGCTGTGTATCATTGCATTAAGGACACGCATAAGAATACAACCCACACACACCCAACTAGGATGATAACTCATCATAGGGCTACTTTGGCTGCACAAGTAATCACTGCAATCCACGGGGTGGAAATTAGCTCCTCAATACATGTAGATTGAGGTGCAGCCAAACAAGGCCATAGTTAGCTTTCAAGGCAGAGTATCAGTTAGGGCAAAAGTTGACATACAAATTATAGTAAATTGCACTGTAGGTACCTATACTATAAATATAAGCAAAATAGTTTAGGTACCTACCGTGCAATTTACTCTACAAATTACTATTACAAATATAAGCACATTAAATTATTCCTCACTATTCCTTGTGCAAAATCTGGTCACGATTCTAGTAAGATGCATATTATGATCATACTTTCAGATTCCCAAGGATTATATTCATTTGTGTTCATTAAAAAGCATAAGGACCTGTTTTGAAGGAATTTTCATGAAACTATCAAATTACTATATATTTTGTACTAAATCCTAGAAATTTCGAACTCAAAATCACCATACCAAACAAGCCCCATTCATGAGAGAACCATGAGATGTCCACAAAGAGTATGCATACCTGACTGTCGTCTGCCTTAAACCACTTTCCCTGTCCATCTTTAACATAACATACATAATGACCAGAGAAGGCAGCATTCATGACATCATGATGGACAACCACTGCATAGAGGCTGTAAATTGGCGATATATCATCAGTATCTGGGTTCATATAGCGGACGCATGTTGAGGGTTTCTGGAAATCTGATGGCTTTGCTGATCTTTCCAAACTTGCCAGACTGCACATAAATGGGCAATGTTTAGTGTATCTCAACAAAACTTGATTCCTACCAAATACATGAATCTACAAACATTTCACTCTTCTATTCTACATGTAGTTGCCATCTCTATTACTAGGACACTGTTCATAACTCAATATAGAACTTTCAAAATGTAAATATTAGATGACAATGATAAGCTACATGGTACCTGATATCTTTTCAGTGCAATAGTTAGAATATTCGGCGCTGCTTCTATTGTCAGCTTCTTTTTTTAGCACGCTCATAGGATTTGCATCTGAAAAGACAGAGTAGAGCAAGGAGAATGAGAATTTGGCCAAAAAGAATTGAATATGGGGGCTAAAAGAGAAGTGAAGCGTTAATATATTACAGTAGTGAAATAAACTAAGAATGTTAACGTAGATTGCTTTTCTTTTTATTTCTTTCCTTGAACATACATGAGATCTGCATATCTTCATATTAAATAGAAAGGACGGTCCCATAAAACACGAACTCTTTATCTCACTAGAGAATAAGAAGGGGTTACCTTAAAAGACTAGAAACAACAAACACCTTAAATATAAAAAAACAAAGGAACGACCCTGGGTCCCTGGCCTGGACAAACACCTAGATGGTTTTTATTATCAAATTTACTAGCACAATTTGTTCAATCCTTCAGAATTTTCAAGTGGCTTTTTCTTTCAATTTTCAACATCTAAAAATGATTGCCATGAGGCTGAATATAATGATGCACAAAAATGTCATTTGTCCTTCGATGACATAACAAGTTCTGGATCTAATTCACATTAGCAACCAGAACACAATGCAGGATACTATCAGTTCTTTCCAAAATCAAGAGAAGGTGACATTGAAGTCCTTAGTAGTCTTTAAGATTCAGTGAAAGTCAAAAGATTATGGTCTGCAGATAAAATTAGCAGAAATACGCACAAGATCAGATGAAGAAAAAAAAAAAGACCAAGAGCCGTAACAAAACCTGCAACAGTGATATTTGTTTTCTCCATCCAAGACTTCTGTGGATGTAAACCGTACAAGTGCCTCATCAAGTTTAACTAATGTCACCATCTATTTCGACAGTAAGATCCAACATGGGCTCACATTGCTCAGAACTAATATGGCACCTTGAACATTTGATCTAGGAACAAATAGAAGAGGAAGGAATAATTAGTAGGAGTGTAATAAAGATTAGCTTCACCACATAACTAGTCTAAGGTAACTAGATATATCAAATTAAATAATTGGAAGCTCTATGCAAACAAAACCTTAGATCGCAGATAGCCCCCAAATGTCAATTGCACAAGAGTTGTCTCTTCCGCTGAGCCAAGAACACCTCCTTTTCTAGCTTCCTTCAAGCATACGGACTGCATAGCATCAATTGCATACCTGCAAACCAAACAGGTATTGTTCTTTTAATAAAAGTAGGGCGTCTTTGTTCAATTCGGATCAGGTATTGTTGTTCCATCAGAACTCCCACACATAAATAAGTTAGATAAGATCAACTAAGTTTTTTGTTTAATGCGTGAACATCTAAATAAGCCACTAGGGAGAAGAACTCATCCAAGCGTAGTAAAACAGCCAGATCAGTTCTAGCACACAATTGTTTTTCTTCCAACCACACATTTTGATCCATAATAACGGCCACTTAATGACAAAACCTCCAATAAATTCAAAATAATGATTCAACTGTCATGAAAACCTCTATACTCAATCCTTTCAACACTTTGCTGCACGCGGATTCTGTATAGTTATGAGCTGCTCCAGCTTCTTGAAGCATCAATTGTAGATGAAAAACAAAAACATAGAAAATAAATAATGTTGCCTTACCTAAGAAATTCATGAGCATCTTCTTGTTTGCCAGGGCCAAAGCTACTGCCAATGTCATGCAAATGATTGAGTATCCCAGTTGGTGACAAGGCAGTCTTGCGCCGTTTGCCCTCCACAATGAGTTTTCAAATTCACACATGAAGCACCATCCTTTTTGAGAACCTACAGCACATGAGGTATTATACAAATACTCAAGCACATAGTAATAAAAAGTAATGTGACAAATAGTAGTGGAGAATTACAGTTTTTGAGTGAAGCCCTTCCAAAAGATATGTTGTGAGTGGTCGAGTAAACATCAAGCACTGAAGAACAGCATTTGCATAGCAACTGCAAAAGAAAGCACAGATTAGACAAAGCGAACAACAATATTGCACTAAATTTAAGTCCAGTTACAACAACTCACTTAGCCTAAGTTCTATTCAACCGGAAGGAACAAGATCGTTACTAATATAAATATATACTTGGCTCATTCTATAATCTGTTTCAAACCGCCATCCTCTAATTTATATGCACAAAGCATACTTTAATGGAAGTAAATCACAAATATCCTAGTAGCATGTAAGATCTTACAAAGTCCCAGACCAAATACATAAAATCTTAATGACCAAGCACATGTATGCATGCCAGTTACCCTTCCTACTACTTTTTGAAAAACTATTCACTCTTTACCTGTTGCCAACATTATGAAGACCAAAAGGGTGCAACTCAACCTTGCCATAGAGCTTCACAAAAAGTTCATATGGGAAGAGTGTCTGACACAAAAGAGAACTATTAGCAGATACGAAAAAAAAAAAAAAAAAAAAAGATGCTAAGTCCAAAGAGAGATTCAATTATCTTACTGATTCTGATGCATAATGCCTCACAACTTTTGGTGCAGTTTGCTGCTTGACCATTTTCTTCAGAGATGTTGCAAGACTATTTGCTGTCGAACCTGACCTATCTGAAGGTTTAAAACTTCTATCAGGAAGATTATCTGCTACTTTAGATGGATTATTAGGTGTAACAGAACAACTCCCACGAACTGAAGTGGTTTTGTCAACAGTCAATGCAGATGGCACAGGTTTAGTGCTCTGAATGCTGTCATTCCCAACAGGTCTTGTTTTTAGACCTCTCAAGCTCCACCTGAATAGGAGTCCTAGAACTTTTGGGCTCCAAGACAACAGATGCAGCTGCTTGGGGAACGCTACTGTCTTCAACCTCTCTGGTATTGTTTGTCTGAGAATAATCCTCAACAACACTGGCATCATTGGCTCTTTTCGTGTTCCCTGGAATGATTGGCTTGAGACTTACATGGCAACGCCCCATTTAAGTCCTCGGTGGAAGAACAATCTTCAACAAAATTTGCATGTTTGATACTTGATCCCATCTTACTGTTGTGAACAGACACTGAAACGTTTTTAGAAATTTCGACCGTGCTGTTGGAGTGATGACCTCCAGGAACCTCTGCACTGGTACACCCCGCTTCTGAAGGCGTATGTTTACTTTTATCATTTGAACTCTTCAAATTATGGTTTGCATCAGAAGTTCCAGATCCAACAATTGGTTTGTTCATTTCAGCAACCTGTTTAACACCAGCTGATACATTCTCATCGGCACTTCTTCCCTGTTCAGCCTTTCCTTCATCATCGGGCCTAGTATTAACACTTGGTGGATGGCAT
This sequence comes from Hyparrhenia diplandra, assembly GCA_015847255.1. NCBI lineage: Eukaryota > Viridiplantae > Streptophyta > Magnoliopsida > Poales > Poaceae > Hyparrhenia > Hyparrhenia diplandra. The sequence continues at coordinate 42,596 of JADLZK010000727.1, forward strand.
TCATCTTTGTGACCTTGTCTCCAGTGGGCTATCTGGCATTTGAAGGAACTACAAAACAGAAGGTGACATTCAAGTTAAGAAGCTAAGAAAGTCGTGGACCTTATCAAGGTACAAAATAATGCAACATGCAACATTATTTGCTAATTCATGGATGTCCATACGATTTCAACCAGAAAAGAAAAACTGCAGGACCTATCCAATCACTCCCCCCCCCCCAAGTCCCCAACACACACAACACCAGAATGGATGCATGCCATATCCATGGGCCCAGGCAGGGCCCAACACTACCATTTTAATGAGTAGGGAGTAATGAATGCCATCCATTCCACAGGAGAGTATAAATGGTAAAGGATTAGCAAGTAAAAATGAAATCTAGAACCACATCACGTAAACTTGCGGAAAAGCAGATGCATGATGGATCTAGAGCATACTAGCTTCCGTATCCTATCGAGCCAAACAATTTCTTGGTGATTCAGTAGTCTTGAAGTTCATAGGTAGATAGACAAATATGGGATGATGAGGGTCAGCACATGCCATTTTAGTTAATATACTTGACAGCTGTACATTTGTAAGAACATATTAAGTGTGTGGTATTATTGTAGGTTGTAGCACCTAGTGGTTAGCTGGTGCATTTACTCATCATCAAACAAGCATGCCATGCATGGGACTTCCTACTGTCAAATACTACCTCGGGCTCTCTATACTTGTTTTAGCCTCGTCAACAATATCTTCAAAATACTTGTTATACAACTTCAAGGTAACTTTGACCCATTTTTTGGCATGGTCCCTAAAAACACACTTTGACCACTGATTTCATATCTCCATAAATCTAGTCCGGTACTCCAGTAGTATCGCAGCACACATCCACACCCACACATATGAAAATTACTTAGATGTAAGGAACAAAATTAATGTGGAAGAATTAGGTTTATGAAAAATTCAGTGCACGAATAGAGTATCAATCATTCTCTGTCACATAGTTGAATATATGAACAGATCAACGCCACTATTTTTGTCCATGCAATTGGTAACCTTGAGGCATGGAAAACAACATGTGAAAGTCACTAAGAGAAGGTTATAGCACAAGACATGGTCTGGTCTAAATTAATTAAAAAAAACAAAAGACTAGATTGGCAGGAACTATGCAGCAGAGACATGGAAACAGGGATCCAAAACAAACTGTTGATTTTGTAAGTATGAATCTATCAGGGCCTGAGAGAATATGATAAGCATCCAAAGCTCGATTGAATACCAGTTTCTGCGAGGACACAGCAATGCTGTGCATCCACCCAGGGTTATTGAGCGTCGACTAAAAACAGTCATCGTAAGGATAAAATGGAGGGTTAGCGGTGCCCTAAATCAGGGTACCATTCCCAAAGGTTTGGTGGAGAGTCTAATGTTTGTAGAAGTACCGAAAAAATTGGTACCAAATACAGGACTACTCCACTCCCAATTGTACAAATCACGGCCACATATTCCCCCAATCCAGTGGATGAAAGAAATTAAACAAACCGGAGATGGAATCAGGCTGCAGGGAAGGAAGCCAGGGAGGGATTCACCCCCACTCACCAGTACTTGACGGCCTTGCACTGCTTGCACCTGAACGTGGTGGGCTTGAAGCACACCGCACAGACCCCCCTTCGCCCCCACCGGCGGCGGCTGCGGCTGCGCGTCGAACTCCTCCTGCTGCGCCGCTGCCGCCGTGCCAGGAACCGCAACCTCCACAACCACCGGCGTCGGTGCCACCCACTCGGGCGCCACGGGCACCTCCGCGGCGTGGACGACGCCCGGGAACAGCTCGGAGTAGTAAGCCAGCACGGACTCCCGCTCCGCGAGCTCGGTCTCCTCGGCGGCGAGTCGCGCGAGGCGGCGCACCTCCTCCCTCCGCGCCGCGGACCTCCGCCAGCGGGCCCGCACCAGCATCGCCACCGCCGTCACCACGACGAGAAGCGCCACCAGCGCCAGCGCCCCAGAGGACGACGACGACTCCGCCTCCTCCTCCATTGGGCTGCGAGCGGGCTGCAGCTCCACCTACTCAGCCCGGTCCTCCTCCCTCTCCGCGCATAGATCTCGGCCCCGCCGCGCTCCTCCTCGCCGGATCCGGGCCTCGATTTCCCCACCAAGCAAATCCGCTGCAATTTACACCCCCGAGGGCTCCGAATTTTTCCCCACCTCCCTCCCTCCTCTGGTTCTGGTTCGGGTTTCTCCTTCTCTGCCTGGTCTGGTTTGGTCTTCGGAAGTGACGGAGAGGAAGGTCAGGGCAACCAAGGAAGGAAGGCACCAAGGAGACGGCGGTAGTCGGAATCCGTTTGTTTCCGGTCCGCGCACGCACCCGTGCCGACGGAATAATTAGACGACTTGTGGAGGGGGCGAGGTGCAAAAGGTGTCTCGAGGCGAGGCGAGGCAGGCAGGAAGAACGGGGCAAGTAACGGATAGCTTACGCTGGCTGTACTAACGGCGGGGGTACGAGACAGGGACAAGAAAGGAATGGGTTCCCAGGGGAGGCGGTACCGTGGGCTCGGGTTATCTGTCCGCGCCAGGCCGTCCGTCCGATGGGCCACATCGGCCGGGTCCTGGCCGTTGATTGGATAGTATTCTTCTCTGTGCGGGGCACGGAGAGGCAAAGTGCTTTCCGCGGGAGAGGAACGCGGGAAACAACTGTGTGTGTGACAGTACCCGCCATTATTCCGGAGGGTCCCATGGTCTGACGAGCGGGTCCTACTACCCGAGGTCGTGTCGTGCTCGAATTGCTTGCTCTCTGATCTGGGAGTTCTGCTTGCTGGGTAACGAAAGCGTTGGTACTGATTAATTACATCAAAGCAAATATTGCGTTTCAATGGTAAATGATGATTTGTTCCTTTATTTGCGTGAGAGATAAGAGATACTACGAGCTGTGTTTTTCCCTTTTTGCGAATTACATTACATGTTTATAGGAAGAAAGTACGTAGTACTAGTTTGCATTTATTGGAGTGCTATCTATCTTGGTGAAGAAGGTGTTTTTATTAGGAAAGCTTTGGTAGACCGACCCATCTTTTCATGTGTGTTTGTGTTTCCTTGTGTCACGTCACTTAAGACGAACCTAGTACGTACGTTCTTTGTTGCAAGTCAATTCTTGCCCACATTCTCGGTTCCAATCCCATCCCATGATCAATTAACAAACCATAATGCGTCCCAAAATAAAACTCGATCACCTTCCGATCTGGCAATGATGGGTTTGTGACATGAAGTTGATGCATCATGGAAGTGAAACTTGTTCGGCAGAAATTAGCGTGTGACGATGACAAAACAAGCGGTGCGCGGCACCCAGCTGCTGCCTGTAGTGTTCACCGAGCCAACCAGGCCTCCATTTTCCAGCGGCTAAGCTTTTGCGCCACCCACCGGGGAAATTTCGTCCGAGATTTTCCGCGTCCAAGGTAGTTCCGGATCACGATCACCCGTCAATTTACCGGTGGAGAAAAAGTGAGAAACGAGACGAAACCAGATGGCCACACCGCACGGGCGCAGCTAGCGCAGGCGTGCCAGGCAAGCCCAAACGACCGACGACCGGCGGCCGGCAGGCTCCAACCTGCTTTCGGTGTCGTCGCCGACCGCCGCCCCGCGCCACGCAATCGCAACAGCGCACGCGCGCGACAAGTGTCGTCTGCTCGCGTGGTGGTCGCGGAAGCTGCCAAAGCCAAAATCGATCCTCACGTGCGGCGGGATGCGGACGTCAGCCACGTAGGAGTACGTGCGCGGCGGCCGCGGCCGGGGAGTCTGTCGGTCGGAGCTGGAGCCGCGTCGGGCGCAGCGGTCGGCTGGTGGAGGAGGGGATGGCATATGGCACCGGGAGGGAGGCATCCCCGTCGGTCGGTCGGTGGATCGGAGCCGGACGACGACGACGTGTCGGCGACGGAGGACGGACGCAAGCGACAAAAGCAAAAAGCGCCCTCTCGTACGTGTACTACGCGGTAACGCGGATGATTTTTTTTTTTTCGTCGCACCGGTGGCTTCGCATGGCACCGTGGCTCGCCTGTTGGGTGGTGACGCGTGGCCCGCGCCGTCCTCACGGCAGATGGACGAGCATGGTGCGTCATCTCTATGTACAATGTTCCTGGAGCTAGCGATCTGGAGTCGGTAGAAAACGAGGTGCCTACCATGAAAATGAAGTGTCACCACACGTAGCATGCGAATTAACCACTGCTGTTTGCGACGGACGGACGGACCACGACGACCGCGGAGAAGAAGACGATCCTCGTCGTCTCTCTCTATCTCTCTGGAGATATACATTTTATAATAAAGCTCTTTTCTCTGCCTCGCGCTAATTGTTTTTCACTACTAGTTAGTATAAACACTGTCCTTGCTCGATCTTGTTCGTCGGTGAAAGATAAATAAAGGACGACAACGGATCAACAAGAAGGGAGAAAATTAAAAGCAAGGCTTTGAGTCCACTGCACGTGCGCGACTAGTTGTTGGTCGATCGAGGCTCTTGGGTCTTCGATAGACTATATGGCTGATCGTGCGTCGTAGACACGACATGAATGGTACTGGAGAGCAGCTATTTTCTGAATTTTTTCCAAGCGGAGTAGTACTCAGTACTGTACTAGTACCATTAAAAGCCGTACTTGTTAGCTTGTGGTGTGGTTTAGGTTCCACCTTGTCCACCTACGTACAGCGCTGCAGGTAAAAGTCGATCTCATACAGAAAAGTATTTGGTGACGAAACCTCACGTTGTTTTGTGTTTTCTAGCGCATCAAACTTTTCTAACTTTTTTCCTATCAGCGTCGCACGGCGTACTATTATTGTCTTAACTCTGTGATTCGCAACCAATCCGGTTCTTTCCAACGCTGGTCAGTAGATTAGATGCATCCGGCGAGCAGACGAGGACCGCGAGCTAGGGCCGGTACGGACCACACCGTTTACGTAAGTGGAGCTAAGGGCAAATATCACTACTAAAATCATGCTTGTACTTGTGCCTTGCAATAAGGAAAAAAAAAAAATCATGAAAATTCAGATTTAGAAGTTGTTATACAACCAAACAAGTAAGATATATGTAGGTGAAAAAAGGAAAATTATATACAAAGCATAATACTCACATTATTACAAATGAATGCATCTATCCTTATGCCATTCCACGCACGCATGGCAAATAGAACGTTACAACCAGACAGTGGCGGAGCCGGGAAACTTTCATGACTAGGGCCGACATTATGAACCACCAACACAGGGATCACGTTCTAAATAGACAAAATTAATGGTAATATATAAATTTAGCTACTAAAATGAAGGGACTACTCTAATATTTTTTTCACGCCTAGGGCCATGGCCATAGTGGCCCTAGCCTTATATCCATACTTCGCAACCGAGATAAGTCCCGAGGAAGCATTAAGTTGTTACTCCCTCATTCCAAATTATAATGTGTTTGACTTTTCAACCCCGAGCTGGACCACTCGTCTTATTCCAAAAATTGGTGCAAACATAGTCAAATTTAAGTCATTCTTAAAATCCTTTTTGTTAATAAAGCATGCCGCAACAAAAAGAAGTGATATTTTGCATAAATTTTTAAATAAGACTAGTGGTCAAACTTGAAAGGAAAAAAAAATCAAACGAACTATAATTTAAAAACGGAGGGAGTAGTTTTATGACCATAAATGGACACCGAACGACCCTCAAAACCTCATGTTACCAAATTTGTTCACTCTAGGATAGAGGATGTAAGATTTCTGGTTTTTGGGTTGTGGTTCAACAGATTTAGCCACAGCTAGTGAAACAAAATGAAGCGTTGAGATGGAGGCAAGAGTTGGCTGTCTAAGATACCACAATTTCAAGTGAAAGAAACAAACTGACACATTCTTTCTAAGAGTGCAGCTCAATGCCATTTCCTAATGATGAACCAACTGCAATTTACAGCATGCTCTAACAGTTTGATTTAATCAACATGACTACATTAAGCTCTACATCTTTTAAAATAAGTGTCAAAAATATTGAACTTCCAGACATAAATGTCGAATTAGCACACAAGATTGTATAAATTTGGGTGTACCAACTGAGAGGAGAGAAGCATATCTGAATAATTACACCACATTTTTCATGCCAGGTATGCTCTAGAATTTATCTATGGTGATACCATCTCTGACGACCTCATAGGCGCCACGGCTCAGTCTTCTTCACGCCAGCAGTGAAATGCACCTTTGGGCCTTCGGTCTTGATGGCAGTCACCTTGGTCCAGACCAGCACTTTCGTCTTCATGCCCTCGATGTCGGAAAACTTCCCCTTCTCAAGGTAGCCGGTCACACAGGTGAAGAACCGCACAACTGACGAGTCCTTGTAACCAACATCACAGGCTGACGGGATGTACACTGTCAGCTTCTTTGTCTCTTCATTGAACTCATAGTTAGTCGCGTCCCGTGGGAAGAGCCCTGCTGGCATGTCATATTCCTTGAGGAGATCTGGCAGTGCTTTCTGCATCTTCCCTGTATTCAGGACATGCTTCAATCAGATCAGCGGATATGATAAAATTTCGCCTGTTGATTTCACCTTAAACGTTTATGCATTTGGCACTTGAGCAACACAAATATTGAGCACAAATCGAACAGGTTCAGTGGCCACTCAGCAATAAAATTATAAAAACAATGATTCCAACTAGAGCAGACTAACACCACTCCATCACCTAGGTTGAGAGTAATATGTTAGCATGATTTTTTCTTGTCAATATAATGATGTGCAGCCTTCCTGCGTGTCTGAGAAAAAAAAATGTTAACATGAACATGCCTTTTTGTTTCTTTATCAATTCAACTAAGCTCCTTGCGCATTATTGTAGTTACAGGTAAATACCCCACATTCAGATTGCATGAATAAGGTACAGGACACGTCTAGGATAATAAGTGGACATTTTCCCTGGAGGACACAAAATCACATTTAACAAATGGTACCACCTCCTAGACTGATACCTCCTGACATTTTTCTTTTTCAATACTTTGAACCTCTTGGTTTCTCTTGTGCATTGTGCCCTAAATTATTACGAAGTGATTATTTTAAATGCATGACTTCAGAAATATCACTTAGAGATCATGTTCATCCTTTTATCAATCTCCATTTTCGTAAGCAGTAATGGTTCTAATTCCCATAGCAGACTATCAATTTATCTTCTCTGATTTCTTTTTAATGATAAAATAAAAGATATGACAAGCTGCAATTTTTTTTATATGCGCACTCTCACATACACATATCATCAGACTCATTTACTGCCACTATGCTGAAACTGAACTTGAAAACTTGTTGACATTTAAGTATGTAAAAAAGCACATTATGCAATACATCGAGAGGTATGGTTATTTGCTAATTGCTACACATCATTGTTTCTATTACAAGGATATAAAGAACAGACACACAAATATGCAGTACCTTTAATTTTGTTCACCATCCATTTGGCTGACCCTCCGATGCTGCTTGAGATGGACTGGGTTCAAGGTAAACATTTCAATGTCAGAAGTAGATCATACAAACTTGGCTAACCCAAATCCTACATCCCTAACCACCGCCATGCCGCAAATTTCTTAGTGAGGAAGGAGGAATCCCCAACAACCAAGAGACCAGATCCAGAACCTCGGTTCCTCGATGAGGCTAAGCAATGCAATGCAGGTGAACAACTGAGTCGCTAAGAGGCGCGCGCGCACGGCGGGAGGAGGAAGGGAGAGGGAGGGAGGCGGGCGGGTACTTACACTGATGTCATCGCCGATGGAGTCGATTTCCTTGCTGGCCCTCTTGCTGAACCAGTAGCTCCCCACCTTGTTGAGCACCTGATCCATGGGGCCCCTCTCTTCTCTCCCTTCCTCTCTTTAATTTGGAGCGGACGGGTCACTCGAATCGAATCAGGGTGAGAACTGAGAAGATTGGGGAACCAGATGGAGCTGGCGAGGACGGACGCTGCTAGTTTGCTGTGCTCGTCGTCGGAGGTATTGCCGTTGCGTTGCTTTTTCGCAGCCCCCGTTGCGGCGCCGTCACGCCGTCACGCACGCACGCGTGCTCCCTGCTTGTCTCTTTCCCCGCTCTCCCTCCTGTCCCGCGTGAGCTCGGCGCACTGGACGTAGTCCAGGGGCAAAACAACACGCGGAAGATGACAAGGGTAGTCGTTCGGGGACTTGGGGGGCTGCGCGCCGCATGTGCTGCTGGTTGCCTTGGTTGGGTTTCACGCAGATGCCGCAGGCGGTGGTGGAAACACACTGCGCTCTAGGTGTTCGATGTAATGGATCAGCAGGTCATGTTGGTTGTTTGCGTCCTACAGATCAGGGGTCAGCGTCAGGAATGAGCGAGATAGATAACCCACGCGAAAATCGTCGACTTGTAAGGTCGTTTGTGCCTGCTGTGTAGCTGTTGTTTAGGCTGTGTTTAGTTCCCCAAATTAAAAAATTTCATTTACGCAAAAAGAAGATTCTCCATCACATCAAAATACCGGCACATGATAGTAAAGCATCAAATGTAGGTAAAAAAAAAATAACTAATTGCACAGTGTAGATGTATTTCATGAGACGAATCTGCCCAATTACGTCGTGGTAGGATAATGTTACCACTAAGTAAAGCGTCTTACAAATCTTGATGTGACATACTCCCAAATTTTTGCCCCAAACTTTGGGCTCCAAACACAGCCTTAGGTAGGATGTGCCTTTTAGAGATTCGAGGTGGCTCCTTGGAGAATACTGTATTCATGCTTCATACTGGTGGTTTAGTTCAGGTGCGGTGCAGTTGTTTTTCTCTTCAGTCTTCAGGAGGGTTTGCCCACCAGTTAGGCTATATATTACGTGATCGGATTCAGAGTGCTCCTAATGGGAAGTAGAATGGTGTGGGTGGCTAAAAGTTCCTTTCTCTCTGTAATGTAGCTTTTCAATTTTATGCTCTGAGACAGGTTGTCCAAAACAGGTAGAACAGTGGTTACTTTATAGTGGTCCATTAGTGCAGTGCAGATCATCGATCCCAAAGTTATACTAAATTGTGATTCCACTTTTTGATGTTAGTGATGAGAAGCCTTTCTGGAAGTGACGAATGATTTTCTTGTTTAATATTGGAATAGCACTTTGACAGAGTAGTTGATGTTAGATTCAACTTTTCAGCATGCACTTGGACAAAAGCTCATAACACCTTTTAGAAGTATATCCACCATTCGGATTTTAGCATTTGGATTGGTTTTCAATATGGAAAGGTTAGTCCACTTGTTTTCATCACATTCTTATGTATGTGCACATGCTTTTTTATGTTTTTTACTCTTTCTATTTTTCCAAACATGGTTCGAAGGATTTGCTGCGATCGCCTTGTACATTATAGATTGCCTTAGTTAGAACTTTGTTCTGTCCAGAAGTCTAGTGCTGTGTCTGGCGTAGGATTTACTAGGCCACGCGCTCGCTGTACATGCTGATGGTGGCCGCAGTGTGGGTGGCACGTTCTGGGTGTCTGATATAATGGGTAAGTAGGTTATTTGCATCCTGAAGATCCCCGTCAGTTCAGGAACGAGTGAGATAGATAATCCACGCGGAACCAATGGACTTTTGAATCCATTTTGTGTGGTGTAGGTGTTGTTTAGGTAGGATGTGCTTTTCAGAGATTTGAGGTGTCACCTTGCAGAATGTTCATTCTTCATACTGGTGACTTAATTCGGGTTCGGTGTAGTTATTCTCTTCAGGAGGGTTGCCAACTGTTACATGAGAAAAAAACATAAAGTAATCATTAATGTGCTAGCATAACCGTATAAATGTTACTTTGATTTGGAGTGCTTCTAATGGAAATAGGTGATTATAATTTTCTTTTTCTCTGTTGTGAGTAATTAGCTTTCTGATTTTTATGTTGTGAGACAGGTTGTCGAAAATGGGTAGAACAGTGGTCCCTTTGTTGTGGTCCTTCATTCTAGTGCAGATCAGCCATTCCAAAGTTACACTAGAATAAGAATCCACTTTTGTTCTAAGTGAAGAAGCCTTTCTGGAATTGACAGGTGCTTTTTAAATTTATTAGACAAGGTTAGCAATTTGATAGAGTGTGTTGTTAGTTCAGATGGGGTTTTCACTTTTCAGTATGCACTATGACAAAAGCTCATAAGTCCTTTTAGAAGTATATCCAGCCTTTGGATTTAGCATTTGGATTGGTTTTCATATGGAAAGATCAGTCCACTAGTTGTGCACATGCTTATTGTTTGAAGTTGCTATCTATAAATGTGGCTTGAATTTTTCTGTGGTTGCCTTGTACTCTGTAGAATTGGATTCTCTGCAGTTTACCAACTTGGCATATTTTTGGAATAAAGAGTGTTAGTGTATATGTGTAGGCCCATGAGGCTAGGCCCATGAGGCCCATGTTAAAGAACTATATTGCCCACCCTTCTAGGGGTTTGAGGAATACACGAGTTTTATTCCTCTAACATGGTATCGCCTTGGTTCTAGGACCTTCCTCCCGTCACCCTTTCCCCCCGCCCCATGGTCGGGCCGGGCCACCGGCGCCGCCTTCCCCGGGCGTGCCGCCCCTCTCCTCCTTCCCTACCCTACCCCCTCCCTCACCTCCTACACGCCCGCGGTCGCAGCCGGCCTGGCGGCCCATCTCCTCCGCGGACCATGGATTAGGCCGCCGGGCCGCAGCCCGCGGGCGCTGGATCGCCGTTGCGCGCGCGGCACGCTCCCGGCACCGGGTCACGGCGCGGGCGCGGGCGCTGCTCCACGCGCTGCCGCGGCACTGCCCGGCCTCCACGCGCCGCGGCACGGCGCTGGACGTCGCCGCAGCCGCGGCGCGACCGCGGCCCCGTGTGCCGCCCCGCCGCACTCACCCGGCTGGCGCGGGCGCGGCAGCCCCGGGCAGCGCGGGTGCCCCTCCCCCGCCCCGTTTGCCGCCGCAGGCCGCCGCCCTCCTCCTGGGACCCGTGAGCGCCACCGCTCCTCCGCTCCACTCGGCCCGGTGCCGTGGGAGGCCACGGCCCAGCCACCTCCTCCGTGCCGCCGCCCCTGCCGCGGGCGGGCCGCCCAGCACCACCGCGAGGGCGCGGGCTCGGGTGCACTGAGGATGGCGCGCGATACCCCGCGGCTGGAACCCCAGCGCCGGGCCGCCACCCCGGACTCCTTCGCTGGGGCCGCGGCGCGCACCACGCCACGCCAGCCTCGCGCCGGCGTTCCCGCGGCTGCTCTCCTCGACGGCCTCCCGTGACTCAAGCCCGAGGTCCGCCCCGCCATCCTCGGCAACCCATGGCCGGGGCGCACTTCGATGGGCGGGCCTCATTCCCCGCTCCACGGCCGCCATGGTCGCCGTGGGCTCTTACTGTCCGTGCCCCTCCTCGGGCCTTCCTCAAGCTCGCCAGCCCGACTGCCCCCGGCCTCGCGGGTGGTGGAGTCCGGGGCGATATGGCGCAATCCGCCGCCATGGGGTTCCACCACACATGCAAGACCGAATGGATTGCCGACTCGGGGCTTCCTTCCACACTACCCCTCATGCCGGCATCCTCTCTTCTCTTCGCCCTCCTCACCCTTCCCTGTCCCTCTTCGATCATGGTTGGGAATGGGTCTTGTCTTCTGTCACCTCCGTGGGTTACGCCTCTGGTCTTTTTCGTCTTCCTTACGTCCTTGTTTCTCCTCGGATCGTCCATAACCTTCTTTCCATCCGCCCCGGTTCATTGCCCGACAACTCTTGTTACGTTGAGTTCGACCCTCTGGGACTCACGGTGAAGGATTCCGCCTCCGGGCGGCCACTCCTCCACCGTGATAGCTCGGGACCCCTTTACTCCCTTCGCCTTCCCTCGCTTCCGCTATACCGCCTTCCACTTTTCACGCCCTTGCCACTACTCCCTCTTCCTCTACACGCACCGCCGGCCTCGGTCACCCCCGCCGCGGCACGCTTTGGCTCGCCTCGGTCGTAGTGCCCACCTCCCTTGCACTCGGGCTTCGATGAGCATCTACGCCATGCGTGCCGGTTGGTCGCCATGTGCGCCTTCCTTTTCCTACTTCTTCTTCGCGTGCGGCGACGCATGCCTTTGCTCTTCTTCACCGTGATTTGTGGACTTCTCCTATTCTAGCATTTCCGGCTACAAGTATTATCCGGTCCTCCTCGATGACTTCTCTCACTACTCTTGGACTTTCCCTTTTTGCGCCAAGTCCGAGACTTTTTCCACTCTCCTCCACTTCTTTGCACGGGTGTCCACTTTCGGTTCGGCCTCACCATCAAGGCCGTCCGGTGTGACAACGGGCGTGAGTTTGATAACAACACCTCCCGCTCCCTTCTTTCTCGCTCATGGTGTTCGGCTCCGCATGTCTTGTCCAGTACACCTCCTCTCGAGCAGCAAAATTTGGCGGATGATTCGCACCACGAACGATGTTATCGCGCCTCTCCTTCTCCGAGCCCTCGCCTCGCCGCCCGGGCCGAGAGCCTCCCACACCGCCACCTACCGCTCAACCGGCTTCCTTCCGGGCCTCTCCGCTCCCCTCCACACCACGCACTCTTCGGTACACCTCCTCGCTATGATCACCTCCGTGTCTTCGGTTGTGCTTGTTACCCCAACCTCGCCGCCACTACTCCTCATAAGTTGGCGCCGCTTCGACACGGTGTGTGTTTCACCGGCTACTCCCGATCATAAGGGGTACCGATGCTACGACCTCACTTTCGTCGGGTGCTTATTTCCTAAGACGTCGTCTTCGACGAGTCGGATTTCCCATACTCTACCTCTTCCACGCCTTCCCGATCCCGAGTTGGAGTCCTTGTTTCCGACTTTGGCGGTTCAGCCACCGGTTCCGTTCGGCCTTTCTCCACTGTGTACTCAGTTGCCCCCGCTGCGCCCCCGCGGCCCCGGCGCCATTTGCCGTGGCCGCGCGGCCCCGGCGCCCTCGGCAGGCCACGCGGAGCCCACGAGCCATTTGCGCCGCCACGCGCGCCCCGGTGCCCCCGCGCCCACGCGCCCCCGTGCCCTCGCGCCACGCCACGCCCCAGCCTCGAGCGCCATTCCCCCGCTCGCAGGCCGGGACCCAGCCGTGGCAGCCGACGCAGTGTATCGCTCGGTCGCTGCCCCGCGCCGCCGGTGCCTCCGAGCGGCTCCGGCCTCCGCCTCCACCAGGCCACCTCCTCCACCACGGCAGTCCCGGGTTACCCCGCGGAATCTACCACCAGATCATCTGTGCCGAGACCCCCGTCACACTCACCCGATGGTGACTCGCCATGCGGCGGGGTCCTCCGTCCGCGGGCCCTCTCCTCACCACCGAGCAGTCCCCCGGTCTCTCCGATTCCTTCCTCCGTCTCACGCCTTGCATTGGCAGATCCTAATCGGGCGGGGCGCGCGATGGAAGAGGAGGCGGCTCTTTAGCCAACTGACATGGGACCTTGTGCCGCGTCCGTCTGTGGCAATGTGGTCACCGGCAAGTGGATATGGACTGCACAAGCGTCGGCCGACGGCAGTCTAGAGCGCTACAAGGCTCGTTGGGTCCTCCGAGGCTTCACCGGCGCCGGGGTTGATTATGATGAGACCTTCGGTCCGGTGGTCAAGCCTCACACAATGCGCCTGATCCTCTCACTTGCCCTCTCTCGCTCTTGGCAAGTGCATCAGCTAGATGTCAAGAATGCATTCCTCCATGGCACCTTATGCGAGACAGTATCTGCGCAGATCGCCAAATGGATTTGTCGATCCTCGGCCTCGGTCCGGTTTGCCGGCTCAACAAGTCACTATATGGTGCGAAGCGGGCTCCTCGTGCTTGGTACTCCGGTTTTGCCACCTACCTTCTCACTTTGGGGTTCGGAGAGGCCAAGTCGACACATCTCCCGTTTGTCTATCGCCATGGAGCCGAGGCGCTTACGATACTCTATGTTGATGACATTGTCCTCACCGCCTCCGATCCGCGCTTGCTTCAACGTGTCATATCGGGGCTTTGCGGCCAGGAGTTTGCCATGAAGGATCTCGGTCCACTTCACCACTTTCCCGGGGTCTTTGTGGAGACTCGCCCTTCGGGGTTGTTCCGCACCAATGACAGTATGCTCTGGACATTCTCGAGCGGGCTGAGATGACGGCGTGTCACCCCGTGCTACTCCTGTTGATACTCGGGCGAAGCTCTCTGGCGATGAAGGCGACCCCGTGGCGGATCCCCATCGCCTTCTCGGAGTTTACCGGTGCTTTGCAAGACCTCACCTTCACCAGGCGACGACATCGCGCGATTCGGCTGAATATGTCTTCACATGCATGATCCACGGGCACCACATCTTGCCGCGATGAAGCGCCTTCTCCGCTATGTTGGTGGCACCGTTGACTCGCCCTCGATGCTCCACCCCGGTCTCCCTCCACCGAGCTCGTCGTCTACATCGACGACGCCGGGCGGGTTGTCCCGACACCGCTCTACCTCCGGATACGCCGTCTTCCTTGGTGGCAACCTCGCGTCTCTCGGTCGTCCAAGCGGCAGCGGTTGTCTCCCGTTCCAAAGGTAGGCGGAGTACCGGGCTGTTGCTAACGGTGTGGCGGAGGCCTCGGCTTCGCCCGCCTCTTGGTGAGCTTCACTGCCCCGACAAAGACCACTCTTGTCTCTTGTGACAATGTCGGCGCCGTCTACCTCTCCACCAACCCCGTTCAAGCATCGGAACGTATGTGGAGATCGACTTGCACTTTGTCCGAGACTTGGTGGCCATCGGGCGCTGCTCGGTGCTCCATGTACCGACCACCTCCCGGTTCGCAGACATCTTCACCAAGGGTCCGCCCTCATCGACCTTCTCCGAGTTCCGATCCGGCCTCAACGTCGCCCGCTGGCTAGTTGTGACCGCGGGGGCCCCTGTGTGTGTGTTGCTTTCTTTCATGTCAGTCTTGATCTCCCGCGCGCCGGAAGTTCGGGCTCGCGGGGAGTGTTAGTGTATATGTGTAGGCCCATGAGGCTAGGCCCATGAGGCCCATGTTCAAGCAACTATATTGGCCACCCTTCTAGGGTTTGGAGGAATACACGAGTTTATTCCCTCTAACAAAGAGGTTATATGTTCACATCAGGGTAGAGTGTCATTTTGAAATTTGTTACTATCTATATTTCCCCTGATGGAGTATCTTTTATTGTTATATGTTCAAGGAGCTAGTTGAAAATGATTAGAACACCATTTCTTTTTTGTGGTCCTTTTGTGCAATGGGATCTGCCATTCTAAAGTTCTAGATTAATAATCCACTTTTGACCAAAATGATAAGAATCCTTTCTGTAAGTGACAATGCTTTAAACTTGAAGTATTCCCGAGCTTTGGATTTGGCATTTAGAGTGTTGATATTGAAAGGTCAGGCAGCTTCTTTTTGTCACCAGCTCACCACAAAGGCATCATTCTAAAATTTCCATATTAACTCAAGGGAGTAATACATTGTAAAGTAAACTGCTTTGTCCTTGAGTGTTTGTGTTGTTCGAGATCTGTGAGATCTGTGATGTATGTCCTCTGTAGCTTAGCCTGTTCTTTTGTAGTTTGCATTGATGTTACAAGTGCACATAAATTCTGTGATAGATCAGATGGTGTTTTCAGAACACACTTGGAGAAAAGCTAATATGCCTTTTTGAATATCCCAAGCCTTCTTGTGTCGATGGATTATCACTCCAATGTTTATTTGTAATCACAACCTTGTGTTGCCTGGGGGCCGTTGTGTCAGTAATCACAGATTGTGTGTGAGTGGGTTTTGTTTTGTTGTAACAAAAACTCTTTTTCTTCTTAATAATGAATTCCATATCATATGTATGTGCTTGCTTATTCCTTGATGATATTCATTTTGAGCATGGATAAAAGTTTTTTTTTTGAAGTTTTGTGTACATGTTGGGTTGCCTTAGATAGGGCCTTGTTTTGTCTATACTCCCTCCATCCAAAATAACTGCACATCTTGTTTCTCAAACGAGGGTTGTCTTTGCAGATATGGCTGGGTGGATTTCGGATTTCCTATGATTGCATTTTTGCGTTTGAAATTGCCTTAATTAGAACTCTGTGCCGTTCAAAAGTTTAGTTTTGCATCATTTTATAAATTTGTTCACCTATTTTGAGCCTATTCTTTTAATAGATTCATTAGTGTCAACTTTCTTCCATGATTTTTTCTAGAACCCTTGTGAAGGGGATTAAAGTTTGATAGAAACGGATTCAAATTTCCCTGGATCAGAAATTTCTTATCTGTTACGGAAAAGGAAGTTGTTTTCCCGATTACTTCATTCCGAGTTTTTCTTTTTGGAAAAGTTTTAGCTCTTGAAAAGTGGTAGGTCACCTACCTAGAACAAATTTAGGTAGTTAAAAATCACCTGTAATTGTCTCAAAAGTTTTTTTTTTTTTTAGAAAGAACGGCAAAAGCTTTGCCACGATTTCTATTAGCGAAAAAAGAAAAAAAGAAAGCAAGCGCCCGCCCAGTTTTTTTTGAAGTGGGCGGGCCAAAACCACAATACAAGTGTGGAGGGTACCCTTCCAACTCGCACATCTAGGTACCAAAACACTCAACTCGCCAAGAGCGCCAACTCAACTCAACTCAGCTCCACGCTAGGTCGGATTGGGACATCGACACTAGCCTCTAGCCAATAGAACTCGGTCGGATTGGGTCGGCCGACACGAGCCACCACTTGAAACCACTAGGAGCTCCACCACTGATTGAACAAGCTACTAAAAGCTAGGAACAAAAATCTAAAAAGCAAAGCAACTAAAAAACAAAAGGAACAAGTACTCCACCGCAGGCACCAACCAGGAACACAAAGGTGGAAACGACGAACTAGCACTCCCAAGTCAGCACGCCGGAGTCAAGATCCACAACGACGCCTCCAGGGGAGGTTAGCCGCCGTCGTTCGTCCAAGACAGACTGGGTTTTCACCCATGGAGAAATCTTGGGGGTATGACGCCCTCAAGAGGGGAAACGACACCCACAGGTGTCGCCGTCGCAAGGCTTTCGCCCAAAGAACCTCCAAGACGGACACCGGACGGATGACGGTCCCCGGACACTAAGAAGACCATCCAGAAGGAGCCATATCGGGGTCGACGCGCCGGCCACGCAGCCGCGAAGTCGGCCAGCACCCCGTCACCACCGCCGAAGACCAGGTAACCGCCTCCCCGCGAACGTCCGGCCAGTCGCTCGCCGGAGCCGAGGCCGCCGCCGGCCACCGCTTGACGGCCGAGCTCCGCCGCCGCAGGCACCGCCCCCTTGAGAGGTACCGGATCCAGAGCGAAAACCCCATACCAAAGACCTCGAGGACGCCATGGCCTCCGCCTTCATACAACAACCGCCCCCACGACGACCTGGTCGGGGGCATGGGGAGGGTCGGCATAGACGAAGACCGCCCCCCGCCAGCACAACCCCTTGCCCACCGCCCGAAACGGCCACCATGACGAGGAGGCGGGGACGAGAAGAAGGGAGGAGCCCCTCCACCGCCCCACATCCGAGAGGGCCACAACCCACGACGCCCGCCGGCGCTCCCCACCGGAGAAAAGCAGCCACCACCGAGCCCGGTTAGCCCGCAGCACCGCCCACGGCACCACAGAACAACCGAAAACGCCACCACGGCACCGCCGAAGAGCTGCTCCTCCACCACCGAACCCCCACCACCACGCCACAGGCACGCAGCAGCGGGCATTGTCTCAAAAGTTAGGGATAGCTAATGAGTAAGTATTTGTCTGGTGTACCATGAGACAACCTAATCTGTTGGCTGGGCATTCTCAATGCAACCTGTCCTCGTGACAAGCTGAAAAACTAGGCCGGCCAAGTCCAATAGGCCAACAGAGTGTACTCTTGGAACCTGCCGTAGTGGCAAGCTGAAAAACACAAGTGGCCCGGCCAAGTCCAATAGACCGACAGAGTACTGCTCAATTCAGCCCATCAAATGATCCTAAAAGTGTCTGTCAACTTAAGATTTCTGTTTCACTTCAAGCCTGACAAGGACTTCTGTGTTTAGTGTTCTCATGGAACTTTCTGATCCATCTGTAATTATTTCTTGTGATCTGCTTCACTTTCATGCCAGTTCTTTTTGTGAAAAGATATGGTGGTTTCTTTTTCTTTATGGTAAACATTGGATGTCAGTGGTGTACACTTCTTATTTTCTTAAACCCTGTGGTGCATATGTTGCAGGTTAAGCCTGTTGTCCAAGTAATAATGGCATTGTCTGAACTGTATCGCTTTTGGTTGAATACATGTAACTTCACAAGAAAGATTGCATGCTAAGCAGTACCTGCAATGGACAAATGAAAACTTTATCAGGTAATTTGTGCGTTAACATGTGTTCTTGGTTGATAAATCTTGGTAATGATTTCTAAGGAAGTGAACCTAACTCAATCTGTTGGGAAAGTGAGCGTGTGGATCCCAACCATCTAGGCTCGAGTCCTCTTTTAACTTAATTTGGGTGCCTTTCTTCTTCTTAACTAGAACTCTAGAAGAATACCATGAAAACTGTAAGACATAATCCGCTGTTTGCTTGATTGTCTGCTGCAATTAGTCATGTATAGGATTAGCTTGTGCTGTCCATTCATATGCAGCAGCAATGGTCATGGCGTCAGCCATGAAGATGGCTTGAACAGCCATGTAGAAGGTGTGGCTCATGTCACACATGTACCTTAGGAGTAGGTAGAAGTACATCATCCATACTTGGATGATTTCAGCAGTACTAGGAGTATTTGAGGGGCTGTAGCAGCCATACCTAGTGTACCATACTTGGTACTAGTAGATTGTATAAATAGGTGTACTCTAGTTCAATGCAAATCAGTTCATTCAGCCACATTCAGAGTCTTCAGTTTCAGTCCAGCGACTGAAACCGAACAGGGGTGTGTGTGTGAGCTCGGGCTCTTCTTCTACCTAGGTTCAAGGGTGCAGGGAGGAGAGGGAGAGGTGTTGATCAGCTTGTTGCTGATTGTAGGGGCCAACAAAAACTGGGTAAGCTAATGAAATAATCTAATAAGTTATAGGAGGATGTAACGGCCAAACAAGCAGTATAACATTAATTTGCCTTGTATGTTGATGAAATGCTAATAGAATATTCGACCAAATTATAGGAGAATGTGACAGCCAACAGCCAACAGTAGTATGTTGATATATTAAAAATAATAATTGTACTTAAGTGGAAGATGATGTGGCACTTAGCAGGAGATGGTGTGGCACTTAGTGAGAGGTGACACATGGATAGCTTGCATGCAGAGATTGAAAAGTCAGTGGGTGTTTGCTTCTATAAAACAATATACAGATATAGATTAATGAAAAACTGCTTAGTTCCTCATAGGCTGGGGGGTCTCTGATGATTTCTGCATTTTGTACCATTTGTTTTTTCTCTCTATCTAATGGACAAGGTTAAGGGTGCACTGATTTCTCCATTTTATTGTGAAGCTTACAACCTTTTGTGTTTCTGGAAGCATACCAGCAGTGTAACTTACTGTGTTCTAGTAACCTCTTCTTATCAGTTTGGGGTTTGAGCGTCAATGTAAGCTGACGAGTTTCCGACAACAGGTCCCGATTTCTTTTTGTTTGGAACCTGTCCGTCAGGAAGGCTATCAGGTAGGCCACTACTCTGTCTTCAGCTATTCCTCTGCCCCCCACCATAGCCATAGCAACATCACAATTGTAAGCTGCTGTCTCTGGTTAAGTTTCATAATCTTTGCCTACAATTGTCAATTGTGATGCGGCTGAATCCGTTCCTGTCTCACATTCTCCAAATTCAAGTCTCTCCAAACAGATTTGACTTCTTTGCAATGCAATTCAGAAAGAGGTGGCCTCCATCTTCCTCTTCAGTTACAGAAACAGAGCACGGCGCACAGCCGGCCGTAGGGAGTGGGATAGCAAGCCTCCCTACTCTCTCGCGCACCCGCAGGTTCCAGGAGGCCAGCAGGAGGCGGAATGTGTCCAACAAGCCATGTGCGGCAGCAGCGCAGAGCGCGGCGATGCAGCAGTAGGTGCACACGACGGCGGGCACAGTTTTCCGGCGAACTGCGGCTCTGTGCGAACTGGGAAGCGGAAAAAGGATTGGAGAGCAGCAGGGTGTTACCTTAGTGGGGCGTCTTGAGTCAGTACATCAGGAATATGCCAGGGACGAGCTGCCATCGTGAAAGCGCGTGACGGCGGCCATGGCTAGCGGCGGCGGCGCGGCGCCATGGCGACGGCAGGATCCCAGCGGTTCCCACGGCGGCAAAACAATTTCTACAAGCTGCGGCAGCGCGCGCAAATTGGCCGAGCTCGAGTCGATTTCGGGTTGCTCCAGTTGATGTGCTCCGGAAACGCGTGACGCTCACGCTTGAATGCACAGAAACTCGAGTCGGATTCGATCAGCTCGCACAATATAACAAGAAGCACCAATTTCCCTTCCCAATTCCATCCTCTCGTCCATTGCTCGCATCCGCCGACCCTACTCGCCGCCAGATTTCTCTCATCCGGCTAACCAACCCGCCGGCGTTTCCGCATCCACCGCCGCCGCCATCATGGCCAACGAGCAGAGCGGGATCCCTCTGCGAAGGTGGAGGCCGTTCTACGGCGCTTTCGGCGCCATCGACGACGCGATCGAGGAGGGCGGCCACCCGCGCGCCGCGTTCGAGGACGTGAGGGCCCGCATCGTCAAGTTGCTCCGCGCCGCCACCGACGACGCCGTGGCCGAGCAGCTCTGCGCGGCGCTCGACGACGCCATGGTGGAAGCCCTCCGGACTGTCCGGGTGGCGCCCGTCCCGCACCGTGCGCTGGCGTCCACCGACCTCGCGAGGCAGGTCGGTGCCCCTTGGGAACCACAACTCCGTCCGGATCTGCGCCCTCGCAGTCGACGTCCTGCGCTGGTGGAGTGTGGCTGACGTCGCCACAACTGCAGCAGCCAAGGACGAGCTTGTCAAGCTCTTTGCTGATGATCGGATCCCACGCCAGGGCGTCTCTGCAGCGATCGCTGGTGCCAACGCGCGTGGACACGAGGAGAAGTTGCACGTGCAGCCTGTGAAGATGCTTGCCGCCGCCGAGGTACACAAGAAGAAGCTACACATGCTGGCGGCGAAGGAGATGCTTCCTGCCGTCCCAGTCGCCGAGGCAAACAAGAAGAAGGTGCATGTTCCACCAGCGAAGAGGCTGCAGACCACAGCTCCTGTTCTGAAACCGAGCACGAGTGAGACCAAAAAGCCAGCTATCGATGAGAGCAAGATTGAGGGTACAAAGCGCAAGTTACGCGAGGGTTATGATGAAGCCAAGAGGATCAAGCTTCAGCACACCATTCAGATGATCGACGGCAAGGTGGCAGCGAAGATGTTTGAGCAGAAGCAACGGAAGATGACATGTAGGAGTAGGATCTCCACGGGCGTCAAGCGTTCGTTGCTTCCGTCTCTTCAGATGATTTAGGCTCGGTTGATGTAGTTCTTTGATGACCATTGTTATTGTACTAATGTCTGTTCTATCTGTGTATGTATAATGAGACGTGATGATTATCAGTAATGAAAAAGAGCAATTTTTGTCTTGCAGCGTGTCCATGACAAATTGTTTGTTATTTTGCTCCAAAGGAACCCCAATGCGTCTGAATGTCTGATGAATTTACACATAATAAGCACATCATTCAGCACATACGCAGTGCCATATAAATCTAGGCAGACAAGACACATACTCCCGAGGATACATAACTGTGTTATCATGATGAACTGATAAATGGTCCTATTTCAGAGTTAAAGAATTCAGACCTCAAGCTTTATCAGCCTGTTATTAAACCTGAACACAACAGAAAGTAGCACAGTTCTATCAAAATTTCCATTCAGTACACAGGAAAAGAATAACACACATATCTTTATCTTCAACGTTTTGAAAAAAAAAACATTTCTATAGCCTCAATACATTTATCATTGTTATGTCACAATGTGTTATTATCATAGAAATGTATGACAAGTCAGGACTGATGCCAGTGTAAGTCTGAAGGTCAGAGCTTCGTTGAATGAAACGAAGTTCCTGATGTTTCCTAAGAGAAAGGACTTTGGGGGTATCAAATTAACCCGAAATAATTTGTGAAAAAGAGAGGAATGCTAGAATCATCTCACAAGCTCTAGGGACTTCGATTGAATCTTTCATCCCAGAAAACCCCTGCATAAAGGTTACACAGGGAAAGTTATGCAATTTGTTTATAGAAGATCTAACAAGCATATAATGTTTCCTAATCAGAGAAAAATAACTTACCTCTGGCATGGAGGTCCACCATTTATGAATTCTACTTTGCTAGGCACAGTCAGATTCTTAATCTTCTCATCAGAAAGTTTTGATGATAGTTCAACAGCCTCAGAAGTAGAGATGCAATCATCAGCGTCAATGCATCATGCTATTCTGATTGTAAGGTGGATTTCTCGAGCCAGTCTATGACCTTATATTGGCTCACAACAATTTTTTTTTTTTTTTTGAATGAAAGGCTTACAACAATTTGGTTGGAGTTGGTAGGGACTTGGCACAGCCGATCAATGTATCAGGTAGATGCGTCTCCTGGAAGGCTCCTACCGTTTCATCAAAATGCCAGGATGGGCATATGCCTGAACTCTAAATAGTTATCTTTACCTCAGACCATATATCCGACCTTATCGTAGTTTGTTTTATTGAATTGTAGCCTTGTAGGTACATTGTTAAATACAGCCTCTTCTTTGGATATCGCCTGTTCTTACTCAGTTGGCAAATGGACCATAACCCTTTGCTATGATGGTTTATTCTGGGAAATCGTCACAGGTAAAATATGCTTGCGGGGTCCAAATCTTGCCATTGTCTTTATCTCTCTTTTTTAGATATGTCATGTATATGTAAACCCAAGTTATTGACATCAATTCATCGTTTCACTTACTGTGGTCTTGCTCTTGCTGGTAATTTTTAGATACATATGCCTAATTGTAGGTTCCTAGTCAGCCATCGATTCATTCGTTGTTTCTTTCTATCTATGTTTTTCTTTATTCAGCCCCTTTGTATCATTCTTTCATAAAAAATATGAATGGCTCGGATAAATGGAATAACCGAGCCAGAACAGAAAAAAAAAAACTAGAACAGGTATAAATAAATAAAAAATCTTAGTTAAGAGAGGTCATGTAAAGAATAGCTTCCAAATCACGATCAATTCCCTTTTCAAAGCCTGCTGCAGCAGCTCGGGCTCTTCCTTCATGCCACAAATGGCCCACAATCTTACTGAGAGTGCTTGATATACGGTATGTGCATTAGCTTTATTCTTCTATACACGAGTGAGTCCAATAGTCCATGCCTTTGATAATGGATCCCATTCCAGTATTAGTGGATTTCATGCCCTTATTGTCTGTCTCCAATGAGCGTCTGCCAGCATTTTCATTGGCTGTCGCTGCATACTCTGATGCTCTAGCTCTGCAAATGGAAACTTTCAGGACAATTTTCTATAGCTCAAAATATCAAGCTACAGAGTAATGTGATATGACAACAGTGCGCCCAACTGCCTGAAAAACGCGCCTTGGGCGTGGTCTCAAAAAAAAAAAAAAAGTGCGCCCAACTGCCCAGGTGCAAAAGTGATATGATTAATGATTAGCATGTTGACACTTTGTTTCTTTCCTACAATCGATCAGTGCAAGTTGAGGCTGAAATTCCTATTCTTGTTAGCTGTTCCGGAACTGCAATTCAGTCGAATTTTCTACTTTTCTTTCCCACTACTATATCCACTGGCATATGATTTGTGTTGTTCAGCATCGTCCTTGTCTTCCAGCAGGATATGGGAGAACTGTAAGTGCATGAAGCGCATATGTGGGTTTTCAAGAGGATCTGTTGGTTCTACATTGCTGACCCCCTGGCATGCAGAGTTACAGTTGATTTCAACGGTTATGCTTAAAAGTAAAGAACCTCTGTATTGAAGGTGAACGCCCAACTTTGCTTGAATTGATGGAGACTGTATCGCCATGACAGACAAGAAACATCTAATTTGACGTCTCCTTTCTGGATGATATGTAGTTTGAAATGTGAACTAGAAACATCAAACTGGAAGTTGGCCATCTATTCAGTCATCTATTCATTCTTGATGCAAGATCTTACTGAGACTCTGCCTGATATACGGTATGTGCATTAGCTTTATTTTTTTCTTCTATACAGGAGAGTTCATGCCTTTGATAATGGATCCCATTCCTATATTAGGATTTTGGTTCCTTAAGTCACCCACTAAAGTTTAGTCACTTTTTAATCACCCTCGTCCCCGGGACTAAAGGGGTCCTATTGCCTTGATTATAGTTTTCATAGTTTACACACGTTCTGGTTTTCCATAACATTAGTTCCTTTGTTAGTATTAGGTACTAAAAGTGACCCCAAACCAAAGTGTTTGTCTCCAATGAACGTCTGCCAGCATTTTCATTGTCTGCCGCTGCATACTCTGATATTCTGGCTCCGCAAATGGAAAATCTCAGGACAACTTTCCATAGCTCAAAATATCACGCTACAGAGTAATGTGATAAGATGAACAGTTGTGCCCGCTTGCTAAAGTGATATGATTAATTATTAGCAAGTTGACACTTTGTTTCTTTCCTACGATCGAGCAATGCAAGCTGAGGCTGAGGCTGAAATTCCTATTCTTGTTACCTGTTCCAGAACTGCAATTCAGTCGAATTTTCTTCGCCACTAGTATATCCATATGATATCCACTGGCATATGATTCGCGTTGTTCAGCAGCGTCCTTTGTCTGCCCGCAGGAGCAGGATATGGGAGCACCTGATGAGCAGCTGACTGTAAGCGCATGAAAGACAGGCATGGCATGGCTTTTCAAGAGGATCTGTTGGTTTTACATTGCTGACTGTCACTGACTTACAGTTGATATCAACAGTTATGCTTCAAAGTCAAGAATTTGTATTGAAGTTTAACGCCCAACTGTGCTAGAACTGATGGAGACTGTAACGTCATGACTGATAGGAAACATCTAATTTGACGACTCCCGTTTGGACGAAACATCTAGTAGTTTGAAATCTGAACTGGAAAGAAACATCGAACTGGAAGTTGTCGATGCCCAGCTCCAATAAAAAACTAGGACCCGGGCATCGGTAACCTTACGTCGTGGCGGTGTCCTTCGCTCCTTTAGCAGTTCTGCAGCTGTTGCGGTTGCGGGCAAAGTTGGCAACCAATTTTTCAAGAGCATCATTGGTTAATTGTGCTCTAGGTCTGGTAACTGAAATTAGAGAGCCCAAAGGCGGCCATCGTCAGAGCCGCACTAACAACCATTGCTACTGGTCATTTGCATCAGCATCAGAGAGCATTTTCCTTTGCGTGTGATTCACACGGTGTGTGTGAACTTGCCCTCTTTTCAGGCAGATGAGATCTTCATTTGAATCTTCCAGTGTCAAGAAAGAAACTAGTAGTGCTCGTAGCACAATGTGGCACGGTGCCGACCCTGGCCCAGGAACATGCACGTCCCTCTCGTGCGTGTACCAGATTAGCAATTTTTATTGCAGATCGAGCGACACGTTTCCGCACTGCCGTTGGCTCCGCGGGATCTTGGTGATGTACCCAGCTAGCAGCAGCATCAAGCAGGCGGAACCGGGGGAGGAGGGTTCCTTCGTTCAAGGCCGTCAAATCCAAGCAAATTAAAAATCTGTTCTTAGAACACTCGTGATGGTGAGAACATTAATAAAACTGTGGAGCAAGCAATTGGTAAATTGTATATTCATCACGGTTCGTTCCAGTTCCAAAATCTTTGGAGCTTGCCGAGATGAAGGCGTAGCAATTTTCAACAAAATGTTGGCAATTTTGAGCTGGGAGACATTGCAGTAGCAATTTCAAATAAAATGTTGGTAAATTCCATTGAGCATTTGGTCAAATCCATCCAGATAGAGAACAAGATGCGAGAAGGAATCAACACAAGGCCGACACGGGAAGCAAGCAAGCAAAGGCGTAATAGTCGCCGCCTCTAGGTAGGTATCGGCGGCGGATTATTCATTCGTAGCAGCAGCGAACGCGGTGACGAACTGGTGGTAACATAGGTTTGTCGTCATCATCTTGGTCGGCGTCGGTCCTCAGAACTCGACGCCCTTGAAGACCTTGCGGACCTGTTCGAGCGTGACGAAGAGCACGACGGTGAAGGGTCCCTGGCGCATCACGGTGGGGATGAACCCCTTGTAGAGCGCCATGGGTCCCTCGGACCGCACCGTCTTGAGCGCGCAGTCGACGGCGCCAGCGTAGGGCGGTGGAGCGCCGGGCGCCACCTTCATGTTCATCATCCTCGTCTTGACGACGTCGACGGGTTGGACGCGGCGGCCGCCACGATGCCGGCGGTGAAGCTAGCGGCGACGTGCGTGACGAGCCCGTCGGCCCCGGGGCCCCGGCGCGCCAGGATGGCCTCCTTGGCCTGGTCGTACGTCGCCAGCTGCGACGCGGTGACGATCATGGCGCGGTTCACCGTGAGCGACGACCCGCGCCACAGGCTGCGGACGCCCTCGTCGCGGGTCATCCGGGCGATGGCGTCGCCGACGCCCGCGTAGTTCCGGCGCTCCGCGAGAGGGAGCCGCCCGTCCGCCTGCATCCGCACCATGGCCACGTCGGCCGGGTTCCCCACGGCCGCGCCGACGCCTCCCGCCACCAGCCCCGCGGCGATCTTGCGGTGCAGCGGGAGGACGCCGTTGCCGTCCTGCGGGGTCCAGTTGGTCTTGAGGATGTCGTACAGCCCCATCCGCGTGGTGGAGTAGAGCGTCTGCCGCAGCATGGTCGCGGAGATCCCCGAGAAGAGCCCCGCCGCGCCCTCGGAACGCAGGATCTGCGCGCCGACGGCCAGCGGGCCCGGCTTCCTCGGCGGCGCCACCGGGATGTCGTGGTGGTGGGGGTGTGGGAGCGTGACGGCGTGGCCACCCGCGTGGAACGCCAGCGCCGGGCGTAGGGCCGGCTGAGGCGCCGCAGCGGCGGCGGCTGATTCACCCTGTAGCTGCATGCGGACCTTGATGAGGTCCAGCGGGTGGGTGGAGCAGCCGGCCACGATGGAGGCGATCCCGCCCTCGACGAATCCCTTCACGCCCATTGCGTTGCTTGGTTGCTTGCTTGTCGCCTCGGTTTTCTGTCGCTTGTTGTCAGGAGGAGGAGGTGAGGGAGGAGGGACGATTGGATCGTCGGAGAAGAGGAACAAAGAAAGGAAAGGCCCAAAATCTAAAAACGGAAGCTCAAAGCTTTTAGCTCGAGCAGAACCCGAAACGAAAAGGAAAAATGAGCTCAAAGCTATTGCTGCCAATAGGAGCTGGGGCACATCTCACTGGAGACGAGGAGATGGGAATGGAGCGCGAAGGCTATGGAGGAGGAGTGTGGGACGCTGGCCCTCTGTGACATATGCTGCTCGTGCTTTCCCTGTTCTTCTTCCTTCCTTGGATCGGATGGATGGGTGTCCGTGGTGGTGTGGTGTGGGGAAGGAGGCGGCGGGGAGGGGACGCTATTTTATAGCTAGCTTGGGGTGGCTGGCAACCTCCTTGCCCCGGGGTGACGGACGACGGAAGGGCCAAGGAAGGAGACGAGGCAGGCAGGCGTCGCGTGTGTCGAGGTTGGGCTCGGCGGTCGGACTGGGGAAGGCAGATTCGTAGGAGTCGCGGCGCGGGGCGGAGGTGGGTGGGGGGTGGCTGCCGGGTGGGAGAGGAAGGCGACCTGGCCGCCTGGCCTGGGAGGGAGAGCTTTCTAGGGTCGCTTCGCTTCGCCTTGACGCGGTGTTGAAGGGAATGGAATGGAAGGGAGGGTGGCGGACGGACGGACGGGGACGGCTGGCGCTGGCTGTGACCGCGTCGGTGGTGGGTTTGGGTCAGGTGGCGACCGCCAGTGGCCGGCTGTCTGCCTGTCGACGGCTTCGTGCGGCGGCGCGAGGTTATAGGAGGGCGGACGGGCGCAAGGCTGGAACGGAACGCGGGCGGCCGTCCGGGAGCGGCTGGGCCGAGATCTGGACCGTCCGTGGCCTTGGTGGGCCGTCTTTCCTCGATTAGGGTTTGGGGTTGCCGAACGGCGCGGCGGCGCTGGCATTTCCTTTGGAGTTTTCTATTCTTTTTATTCGTTTTGGGTGGTGGGGCTTCTGGACGGACGGACGGCAAAGGACTGGGCAAAAGGCAAACGGCGCGCCGGTTCCTGCAAAAAAGGTGGAACCATGGAGGGCGGAGGATGCGTTGGAATTGGGAAAGAGCTTTTTTGGGGTGTGCGCGCGGGGGCCACGCCCTATGCTTTCCGTTGCTTACGGTTCACGTGCTGCGGTGTGAGGTTGCGGCGGGATCGATCGTTGCTTGTGCACGCGGCGACGGGCGGACCGACAACCGCCCCGTTTAGACGGCGTTGTAGGGTTTTGACTGTGTGTGTGTGTGTGTGGGGAAGGTCAATGACTTTGGTTTAGGGACTTTTTATTAGTTCCTAGACAAAAAAAAAGTTTACTTTAAAAAATATCTTTTTAGTCTCTACTATCAACCAAAAAGCTATTTAGATGAGACATCCAAATAAGAAAAAACTTTTTGAGAGTTTTTACTTAAGAATTTTAATTTACTTTCTAGCTAAAGAGAGTCACCTTTTTATTGGTTCGATAGCCAATCAACATGTTACTTTTATATTATTTTTATACCTCATCTAAAAATTTATTTGTTTTTGATCAAGAAGCACCCGCCCTAAGAAAAAACAAACAGAACCGAAAAGTTTAAAGTGAAAGTAGGAAAAAAAATCAGCCGTGTTTTTTTGGATATTCTTTATTAAGGGAACGGATCTGTGTTTAATGATCCGTTATGTAGGATTTTTATCGTAGTTTTGGCATAGTCAGTTGCTTATAGGATGCTTCAGGTATGAAGTTACTCCATTTCGCACGGGCTTTTGGATCATTAGCAAATCACGCCAACTGATAACCGCTAGACAAATCTTTTAGATCATTACGTTTGTAAAAGCACTTCTCTATCTTAAACGTGCTTATTTAACTGATAATATGTGTTTGTAAAACCACTTCTCTTTTTTATAAAATATAGATGTTGTATAAGCTTTCAAAAAAAAAATATAGATGTACAAACTCAATGTCAGAATGAAACTTTCTTATCTAACTCAGCACGTTATATACCTAATAATAATAATAACTATACCTGTCATCAACCTTGCATATATAGTAATGAAACCAACATTGTCAGATTGCCACGTGATCAGCAATGCATACATAACCTCGCTCGTCATCAAACGGTGTTTTCTTTTAAATTCTCATCGTCTCGTGCAAGCACCACAAGTCCAGAACCGTAGTGGCATCACCTACCGGAACCTTTCCTCTTTGCTTGGAGCCACTAATCAAGCAGCAAATTAATAACCTACTCCCTCCGTCCCACTAAGTTTGTCACCCCTGGATTCCGTCCATCTTTTTCGATGTTTCGTGCCTTATTCAAATTTTTTTTCACAAATATAATTTCTTTTGTTACGACTTATTTTATCAATAAAGATACTTAAATATTGATTAATTTATTTTATGATTTGCATAAATATTTTGAATAAGACGGATGGTCAAACATAAAATTCAAAAGTCAAAAACCATTTAACTCTATGGGATAGAGGGAGTATAATACACTCCATGCCGATTAATTTGGTGCATGGCGTTTGGCATCGTAGTAGTGAAATCGAATTCGTGGTCATGCATGCATGCCCCTCTTGTCTTTGCTGGCTCAACTTGGATTACTTGTCCCGAACTAGTAGTAGAAGTAGGCAATATCACGACGGAATTCTCAATTCTCTACGGAGCGCATACACATACGCGCCGGCAGCCGGCTGCCACCTGCATTCGGTTCCCTGCGTAACCGTGTCGAGCTGGTCGAGTTTAGGTTTACGAGCCAGCCAACCGGTGATGACCTCTCGACGTCTAGATTAAAAATGAAATGATGGTTCGTAAAGGTAAACCAACCAAGATTTCGTCAGACTAGAAGGCATCAGCACATCACGTACGGCATTCATGAACCACCACAGGTCCACAGCTGCCGTTTACAGTTCACACCGGCCGTTTAAAGTTTGGTCGTCGGCGGCGTTTTCGCTTTGCAGAAGAATCTTCTTTTCTCCGGCCAAATTGATGATTCTATCTTGCGGTAAATTGACGCGGCCGTTTTGTTTTCCGATGGCAGCCCGCGGCGTCCAGTCCAGCCATGCATTCAGCGGCAGCCAGCAGCACCGCACGGATCGCATCGAATATGCAAATGAGCTACCCTCGGCTCCATCGGCGCCACGCAGCCGCGCCACTTGCCATTGCCAGGCCTCACTCACCACGCCTCAGCGGCGGGCCGGCCGCCTGGTCATTCATTCATTTCCGCTGGTCCATCGTCCAGACGGAGCCAGAGTGCCAGACAACACAACACGGCCGTGTGCCGGCCAGGTTTTACCTAACCAGCGGCGCATCGGTTCACCGAAACGTGCCCGCGCCGCGGCGCGGCCGATTGGATCGGCATGGGTAGTTTTGGGATGGCGACGCCACTCCGACGAGACGGGGCGCCGGGGCATCGGCCACGCGGGGCCCCGTGGCGCGCCACGCGCGCGCGCGCGGGCTATACCTACTCGTTCAATCGTCCTGGCGTGTGGCGTGGCGTGGCGAGCTGGCGACTCGCCGCATCCGCCTGCCTGCTTGCCGGTCCCCACCACCTGAACTCTTGGCTCTTCCCGGGCGTTCGGGCCGGCGTTTCCGTTCCGCACGACGAGCGCGGCGTCGGCGCGTCGCTGGCCGCTCCGTTGACTCCGTCCGCCGCGTGGACTTGGACTCCCTGGCTGGTGGACACAGACAGTGGACTAGTAGGAGTAGAGGCGCGTGGGCGCACGGTCTGGCTCCAACCGTTTTTTTCCAGAGACGCGGGGGGCGGCGAGGTCGCACCTGGTGCGGGCAGCAGTTGGCAATTGCTCCCGCGCGCGACGGGAAACCTAACACGTCCACATCGCTGACCCTGCGAGCAGTGTGCATTAAACCTGTGCTTTTCGTTGCCTCTTTCCTGCTTTCTTGCTGACTTCCTAGTACTACCACTGTGGCGTGGTACTTGAGTGCTGCTTTAAGCTGAGCCCGTTTTGTCAAAAAGAAACTGCATCAATTAATTCAAAAAAAAATCCAAAAAAGGGGCTGAGCCAGTGAGCCGTCGTTGCCTTTTGTGACGCTCAGTGGCGGAGGCAGCTGTATGGCAAGGTCGGGCGGCCGCCATACCCTCAGATGTATAAAAAAACACTAGTATATTATGTGTATATACGTGAAAGATACGTGGATGTATATGTATTTTGTTTTGTGGGCCGATATCTCATGGTCGTGGGCCTGCCTACGTCAAGAGCATCCAGCGTTGAATTTACTGGCCGATATCTCATAATCATTTTTTTAATTTGTTTACTGGACGTATTTTTAGCGGCCCGTAACCCATAGTTACATGTTTTGTGGAACGGAGGGAGTATTATACATGTTCAAACTTTATAAACCCGTCACACCTAGAAAATATTCCCGCCTCCGCCACTGGTGACGCTCATCTGTGTAGGGCTACCGGGCAAGTGGAGGACGATGCAGAACGCAGGCACAGGCGGCACCGTGCACCGCGGCAAGGCACCTCCGTCTGGCTTTTACTAGCGTACCTTGTCTTTTCTTTGTCTGTCTTCTATGGAGTACACATGTCCTGTGATGAGTAGGCAAAAGCATAGTACTCGAGGCAGTGGGAGTGTGGTGTGACACTCACGGACTCGGCTGAGTAGGAAGGCATGCATTAGTGTCCTCAAAAGTGTTATATTGCTACAATTTATTTGGTTCATGTATGGCTCTACTTTTTGGCCACGATAGCTGCAAGGAAAGGAAAGCACGCCACAATTTTTTCTAGGCATGTGTCCGTTTTAGTGTATATCACATTTATAGCACTGAGCACTCACAATGCAGACTTTATCATAGTTTCTATCCTCATTTATTACCCCTCTATTTATTGATTTTTACTGATGTGGCGCAATATTTATTGAAGAGAGAAAAAACCAAAAAACCAATGCCTTGTTCGGGCCGGGTCGGGTCTTTGGTTTGTTGTGAGAGAAAAGCTATTGGTTGGCTCGTTGGTCTTTCAGTCTTACGGGTTTGTTGTGAGAGAAAAACATTGTTGGTCGGTGGTCGAACTAGCAAGCGAAAACAAGACGAAGTCTAACTAAGAAACCGCGTCTTCACGTAAACCAAGACAATTTGTGAGAGTGACAAGTGGGTCATGTGACATCATGATAGAAAATTGCATTGTGGGAGATAGTTTCTTGACACAATGTCCAAAACTATAGAAACTATGATAGTTTCTAGCATTGTGAGTGCCCTTAGCTATATGTCATACACTCCATATATCGCATATTCATTTTGATGTCGAATTTTTTTTTTTTTTGAGAAGCTCGGGGGGACGAAGAGTCCCCACCTTTTCTATTGACCACACGATGGGGGAGCCCTCGGTGGGTGGAAAAACAAGTGTTGGGTTCAAAGAACCCAATTTACAATGGCCATGACCAAACAAGAGGAAGGGGAGGCGTGAGGGGATTACAACGTTTCTAGAATTGCAACTTGATCCTAAAGATTAGCAGCATAAAATTGACAAGTGGTGTCGCCAAAGCCTTTGTATGGAGCTCCGAATCGTCTGCAGAGAGTGAAGCTTCTTGGGATCCGGCATTCCCACGCCTCGCAGTGTCTTTGCGATTGCCACCAAGCGCACACTTTCGGGCGGCATGTCCGAACACAACGCCATGGCGGTGTTTCCAGAGCTCCCAACGTAAGAGGAGGATCGGGGGTGTCACGCAGCGGCGGCGTGTGATGTCGGGAGGGGCGATCGCCTCCCGCAGCACCTCCGTCTTCGATATGTTGCCATGGCCCCAACCAACGCGGTCCCGTAACTCGAACCGGAACCGGCATCCAGATATGATATGATCGGCGTCTTCATCATTCATGCCACAAAGAGCACAGTGTAGCATCGGCGAGTATGTGCTTCTTCACCCAGTTTACTTTAATCGAATCCGGTTTTGAACAAGTAGCCAAGCAAAAAACTTCACCCGGGGAGGAGCGGTTGCCCCTGCATAAAGGCGAAGAACGGCTTCCGTTGGCCTCCCCGAACAGATGCTCGGTATATTGCTCGGGTTGAAAGCTTGTGCTCGCTGCTCTCCATACCACATATCCTTTCGCCCCCGTAATCATCTAGGACAACTCGCCGGGTCACCGTGACACCGCTGCGTGTCCGGTTGCCCGTGATCGAGTCTCGGTTGTAGGAGATGCCGGTGGCGGTGGTGAGCACCTCCCCTAACCAAGTCCGCTCCCAACGTAGTGGCCGTGGAGAGCGTGGAACTTGGGCTGCAAGGGTCGTTCCCGATCCACGGATCATGCCGTATCGATGTCGATCGCCATCACCGACGCCCACTCTTGTAATGCATCTATAGGCCGGAAGCAATCCCCGCAGCCTCCTCCTCCTGGGGGCCTTCCGAGATCACCACTTAGGTCCGCCCGATGAGTATGTTGGAGGACCCAAGTTGCCCACGAAGACGCCGGGATTATGCAATCGTGAATTAGTTTCGTGGAGGAGGCGGGCGTTCCGAGTGTCCAGCCGCTTGATGTCCGCCCCCCCTTCCTCCTTGGTAGTGCACACCTTCTCCCAAGCCACCAAACATTGCGCCCCGTGACGCCATTGCGGTGCCATTCCACAAGAATGATCGGGCGGGCGGAGTCAAAGGCTTCGGGCCCCATAGGGGAAGACAAAGCGCGCCCATGGCATACGTCGAGAAGCCGCCAGATCGCATTCACCGGATACCGCGCGGTAGGGTTCGATAGGGACGCCTTCCATCCGGCAAGGTACTTGTCGCCTCTTGCAATCAACGGCGCGAATGCCGGCGGCGAGTTTGGTGTTCGATACGAGGAAGTCCAAGATATGTATGCGGAAGGCCCCCTGTTACCGCTGCGATATGGAGATCAGCCGCCCACATCCGCTTCGGGTATGTTCATGGGGACCATGGTGCTCTTATGGAAGTTGATTTGCAAACCGGTGGCCGCCCGAACCGATCCGAGCAATTTTTGGTGCTCCACGTCCGCCTTACGCCCTCAACAATATCGGGGTCGCTTGATCGGCATCAGTAAAATCGGGCGGCGGCATCCACCGGGTGCCGGATGGACATGCCGACTTTCTTAATCATCGCTGGAGGACATCGGCGACGCAGGAGAAAGAGGTAGGCGACAATGGTCTCCTGTGAGCCCACGCCACAGAGATCCACGGGCCGGGCACCCGCTCACCAAGATCGCGGTCGGGATGACTCGAAAGCGGTGTCTCGCATCCACCTGGCGCCAACGGTTGGGAACCCCCGGCATGCAAAGCACGCGGGCGAGTCGGGGCCGACCAATCAACGGAGTCGAAGGCTTTAGCAAAATCCGGCTTGAGCACGATCGTGGGGGCTTTCCTCTTGTAACAACATCGAACCGGCTCGGTCGCATACACGAAGTTCTCGAGATCGAGTGCCCCCGCAGAACCCGGTTTTGGTCCACATCAACCAACTTCGGACTTGCCTGCGCACCGCTCAGTTAGTATCTTGGTGAGGATCTTGACGGGCAATTTTGCAGGAGGCAATCGGAAGGCCGCCGTGGTGGAGGCACCGGGCGTTTTAGGAATCGCACAATGTGCGCCTGCTAATCCTTTGAAGCTCAACTCGCCACCATGGAAAGCGCAAGGTAAAAGGGCATGACACTCTCGAACAGAGCCCCAAGTCGCCTTGTAGCTCGGGCCAATACCGCCGGGTCCGGGGCACCGTTGTCGTTTCATCATCTTGATGGCCGCCACCGACCTCCGCTCTCGTGAACGGCTTAATGAGAGCATCGATCCGCAGCCTTCGCCCTAGGTACGGCATCGAGATCAAAACTCCAGTTCGGGGTGTTATCCGACCGCCGAGCAAGTGAGTGTAATACCCTGGATCGGCCGCCACTTTATCCTCATGACCGAATAATCGCGATCCTCCACCTCGAGCATCCGGATACGGTTGTTCCTCAATCTTGCCGATGCACGGGCATGGAAGTACTCGTGTTTGAGTCACCCTCGGCCAAGGCCTTGCACTTGCCACGCCGCTTCCACCAAGCCGCACGCTCCTTGATGATTTGAGAGACGCGCTCCCGGCAGAGATGACGGAGCCCGAACTCCCCGAGACAGTGTGCGAGCTTCCTCGCATGTGATCCATCAAGAGAACAATGAAAGAACGGTTGTGGTAAGCAATGGGGGGAACGGAACTTACGAGCCCGGGAGCGTGCCGCACGCCGTAGAGCTCGCCGCGAGCCACTAGAACGCCTGCCGCATCACCGGAGGAGACAGTGGCAGAAGCCCAAGCCGAGCAGACAGTGGGGAGGAAGGAGGGGTTCTTGAGCCAGGAGTTTTCGAATCTAAACAAGGCCGTTTTTGGAACAGTGGTGGGGATGGTGGTGATGAGAGGAATATGATCAGAGGTTATCCCCACTCGAGAAGTGAGGAGGTGTTGGGGAAGGCATCGCTGAATGCCACGTTGATCAAGGCACCGGCCAAGGCGGCGAGGGTGGGGAGGGCGTTTGTTGCTCTCGGTGTAGGCTCGATCCGTAAGAGGAAGCTCGATCGAGCTAGAGAGTTGATGGTTTCATTGAAACGGGAAGCAAGAGAGGTGTTAAAGCCGGGGGTGTTCTTATCAAGAGCTGAGCGAGTAAGATTGTAGTCCCCAACTAGCAGTGCGGGAGCTCCGTCATTCACATCTATCACCGCCAGCTCCAAACAGAACGCATCGGGTGTCACGGTGGTCCGCCGGCGTAAACATTTGTGATCGTGAAGGTGTAGTTAGAGGCCGTGTGGGTGAACGGCACCATGAGGGTGTAGCGCCCAACGGAAGGGGCGCCGGCCGGTTAGCACCGAGGGGTTCCACGCGGTGGCCATGCCACCACGAGAGCCGTCGGCATCGGCAGCCGGCGAAACTAGCGAGGGGGGGAAGGAAGGAGCGGCACTTTGTCGTGTCGAGGGGAAGACGGCTTTGTCTCCGGAGACAGCAACACCGAGGATTTCTTGCCGACCACCGCGTTACGGACCAACACACATTTGTCGGCGCCGCCTAGACCACGGACGTTCCACGATAAGACAACAAACTCCGGCGCTTTTGATTCGTGAGCGAACGCATTACAAATGTGAGCCCGCGACATTGCGAGGTCGAGAACAAAGACAAGACACGATCAACCAAAGCGAAGCTAAACCAAATGAGAGGGGGAACTAGCAATACAACGGCGACTAACACGATCAACAACTAAGAACAGCGGGGAGCGCTCATTGAGACAACTGTGGCTAGCGCGACAGGCGAGCATGGAACCATGAAGCGTCATGGGCGAATCGGATCGCCCCAAAGAACGGACACCGCCTTGTTCTGTGAAAGCAGAGAGCCCCGCGGCCTTTGCCAGCGCTCAGTCAGAGCGCCCAAAGACGTTTCTTCCTCTTGAGGAGCTTCCGCCCCTTGACCTCGCTTGCGGAGAGCGCCCGAGCGCGACGCCAGCTCTCCCCAGCCGCCTTTGCGTCGGAATGGCGACGTCCACCACTCGAACAAGCCGCCGATTCCAGCCGCCCGACGCTTGTCGGGCGTTTTAGCGACTGAAGCTGCCTTGGGACGGCGCCCCACGGGCTAGGGCTACATGGTATCGCCTTGCGGCAGAGGAGCGAAGTGAGCGAGCAACGTCCGGTGAGGGAGGCGGAGACGTGGAGGGAGGGGTGGGCCGCCCGAGTCATTTGGAGTGCCAAGGTAGAGCGAGAGGGGCGCGGGGCGCGGCGAGGAGCGGATGGTTATGGGGAACAGTTAGGTGCAACTACGGAGGGGCGATGGGAAAGAGGCAAGGCGGCCGGAGGAAAATAAGAATGTCGACTCTCGCTCGGAAGACGTTCATGCCCGGGCCCAGTCTGGCGGCCACCCGTGGGGCGGCCGAGCGCTGTGGAGGAAGTCCACCGAGGGGCCGGCCGTCTCGGACTCGTCCGGCGCGGCTCACCGCGCGCGGGGCGGAGGTGGGCGTCGGGCGCATCCCGGGCCGCCGATTCGTCCTCCGGCGCCAGACACGGAGAGTGTCCACCGTGGAAGGTGGAGCAGGGCCTGCCGAGGCTGTCGTTCCCGTGCAGACATCCTCCCCGAGGGCGTGTCCGTCTCGGGCTATGACCACCCGAACGCAGGAGAAGTAGGCTCCAAAGGCGCGGCGAAGTCCCCCGCGTTGTCGGATCGATGTCGACCACCGACCCGGGCGTGGCCGTTTGATCCCCGCCGATTGTGAGATTGCTCCGGCTGGAAGTTCGTGGAGGAGACCGCAGCGAGTGGAAGCCGGATCTCGAAGCCGTAGCGGCGCCCTCGGCAGCCTACCCATCGCGACTCTTCCACCGCTCATGCACGATGGGGGTAGGTCGACAGCCGGTCAATGGGGTCCTCGCGGAGTCGCGGGCCCTCCTTGGAGTCAACCTCAGAGGTCACCGTTGATGAAGCCGCACGGGTGGCCGACGCGTCGTTGATGAGGCTCGCCAGCGGCGCCATATCCCGGGGGCATCGGACTCACGAGGTGGATCGAGGGGAGCATCCTCGTCGGCCGAGGCGCGAGCCGTCCGGAATGGAGAACCGTCCGAGTCGACTTCCTTCTTCGTCCGAGCCCGCTCGCATCACACGTCATCAATGGAGGAGGCTCCACGCCATCAATGTCGCCCATGCCCCCCATCGGGAGCGGGAGCAACGGTGGGGGGGGCAAGGCGAGAGGGGGAGACAGATCTCCGCGACCCAGGCCGTGCCACGTCCGGACCCTCACCGGGCCGAGTGGGAGATCCCGAGCAAAGGACCCGAGGAGGCTCGGGTGATCGTCGCTTGCCGGAGATCGCGGGAGCGGGGTCGTCGTCGGCCCATTGGCACGGTGGGCCGACAAAGAACGCTCCGCCGAGCGCATCCCCAACCGGGAGTGGAGGGAGGCCGCGGGCGGCGTCGCCCGGCCGGGGAGTGGCGGGGAGCCAAAGAGGGCAGGCGCGGCGAGGTAGCCGGAGGAGTGTATTAGGCTGGCCGGTGGCGTGTGGGAGGGGTGTGCGTGAAGGCGGATGGTGGGGCGACGCGGCGCTGGGGGGAGAGTGGGGTGGCGAGGAGCCGTGGTGGTCTGCCACCGGCGTTCCATGTGGCCGGGCGCCCGCGACCGAGACGGCAATTTGACGGGATCACGGCGGCGGGGCGACTGGGTGTGGTCGGGAGCAAGGGCGTAAAGCGTGCAATGTGAGGAGGGCGGAAGGGTTTGGGAGGAGGTTTTAACGCCGTTAACCGGGCGTGGAGCGTAATGTCCCCGATAAGACGGGCACGGAGCCATGAAGGCGTTGGGCTCAAGGGCGCCGTCTCGTCACATCGGTGTTAACGCCTCAATTTGGCAAGCATGCATGCGGAGTGGGGGGAGGGGGCGGGGAGAGAGAAGGTGTCGGGAGATGGCAGGGTCAGGGAGATACGCGAGCCGCCGCCTCATAGATCGCGTGGGGCAACGCTACCGACCTTCCTAAGGGACAATTGAACCATCAAGGGTGTCGGTAGGTGGGGTGGGTGCGGAGGGAGTAAAGGCGCGGGACCGTTGGGGAACGGCAGCCCAAGGCATCCGCTTATGGACGCATGGAGCCGAGCTCGGGAGCCCATGCAACGGATAGAGCCGAAGAACGATGAAGTTAGCCACCGAGAACGACACACCGACGCCGAAAAACACCGGAACGACCTCTAGCGCCCTAAGGAACGACGGCGGCGACGTAAACGATTGGAGCATTGCTAACGGTGTCGGCTAGACTAGAGGGGGGGACAGCAAGGATCCAGATCACCCCCGGCTTAGGGCGTAAACACCAAGGGAAGAGAGGGGGAGCGATGCAGTGGAAGTTGTGGAGGAGGGTTTCTTGGAAGTCGATACACTGGTCCGGGAGGGCCGGGGGCGCCGGCGGCGGTCTTGAGTGGCTCGGGGCAAGGCGCTTCGGCACCGAGAGGGGGGCGACGTCTCCGGGGCAACGCAGCAGCCTTCCTTTGGCCGGGGGGGTAGGCAAGTGGGGGCCGCGGGGGGAGAGCTCCGCCGCCGGGCGGAGTGAGCGGGGGTGGGCGGCGCCGCCGCGCGCGCCGGCGACGCGAGGGCTGAGAGAAGGGTCGCTCGCGGGGCACTCGTCGGAGACACACATCCTCTCCAGCTTCCTAACTCATTGATTATGGTCAAGGTCTCTTGATGTCGAATTTTAGTACAAGTGGGTCACACTTTTTGTGGCTGCCGTGACTTGGCCTAATTTATTTGGGATAGCGTGTTGATTAATACCATTTTTATAAATTGCTGTTATTATATTTGCATTCACAGTTTTTAGTTATATATGATTTGTGTTTTTTTTGCTTGCAGTGTGCGTGCCGCACACAAACACCATGGGTGTCCTAGGCTAGCTAGGGTGTGCTTACGAGAGGAGCAAGTTATATATGATTACAAGTATGAATAACATATTAACAAATATTCTATGAGTGGAAGTCTTCTTATCTTAAAATACAGAATGTGTCTTTTTTTCAATGAGAGATGCTAAAATAAATGGGAGAGAGGTGTTGATCCTTACACTAAAAACACTAAATATTTCAAGGCCGAAACCTTCGAAGAAATTAAAGGAGTGGTTTAAGCCAGGAAAGTTATTGGTACCTACTCCTAGAATGACATTGGGCAAGGGGAGCGGATGGTGTCATTTGCGGTGGCAGCGGGAAACACGAGGGCAAGAGTGATTGGGTTTATGCACTGCCTTGGTGTGGCCACGGTAAGCTAAAACACATGGTATAAAGTGATGTTTACAGTTTGTCCAACCACACAAAAAGGTTACAAGTGAGCTAACTGCAATAAAATCCACCTGCCAATGACTCAATTAGGAATGAAAATGGCTAGGTCTGACCGTCTGACCCATTGGATAGTTCATCTGACTCATTGGACAGTTCGACTACATCTGTGATTCGGGATGACATAGACAATTGGTTGGTGCATGGCCGGCTACAAACACCTTCGAGAGTTGATGGTCATGCTGTGAGCCTAACTAGTCTATCTTTCTTTGCTTGTGTCCGGGAGACATAGCTTTTAGGTGAAACTAGTTGACCCGTGTCCCATTAAATTGGTTTGGAGGCTACTGGACCCCACTCCAAGACCCTGCTTCTTTATAATATCTCGAGTAAAGTTTACCAGCGGTCTCTATACTTGAACGGCGATGCCATCTAACTGTCGAAACTTGATTTATTGGTCTCTAAATTTGTATGGAGGTCTTATGTAGGTCTCCACTTTCGAGTTTTGTTTTTTCAGTCCCAAAAATAATGGTGTCATCTATATCCATGCGTGGGGTGTGCAAGTTCGGGGACCTAGATCAAGCTATGGGAGTCAAAAATTAAAACTCAAGAGATAGAAACCCAGATCACACCTCTATACAAGTTTAGGGACCCATAAATCAAGATTTGGGAGTTAGGGAATGATGGCCTTACAAGTTTAGGGACCTTCTATTACTACGATATATCTTTATGTCAAAAAAAAGTGTGTATTTTAACTGTTTGTTGATTAGTACTCTTTGCTCTTTGGTCAACAATTACTACTTTATCCCTGCAATCCAATATAAGTTGATTGAACTTGTGTATAAAAGAATTAAGACCGGTGCCAAATGTATAACATTGATTACTGTGCATTTAACCAGGATAGGCATAGAAGAACTAAGAGCAAGTTTAATGATTTAGCCCGCCTACATGATCTTATAATACTTGCTCTAAGCAGGAATATGCATTGAAGTTATCATTCACTTGTCTAGCTCTTTGGCGCGTTTAGAAAAGGCTGACTGACGCGTATAGTATTAAAGGGAGTAGTGTGTCTAACTTCTGTGATAGAAAATTGGCATTTTATGAGATTGAAAAACTATCACTAGTTATTTAGGATTAAAAATCTAATCTGAATAACATAGTTTAGTCAAGGTACATCTTGGTGGCAGTACTACTAAAGCAAGTGGAAGGAAGGTATTCCACTCAGCTGAGCTGAGCTATCCAGATACGTACGAGTACCAAATATTTCAAGCCGATCGAAAGTTGTGAAGAAATTTAAGAGGTGGTGGCAAGTCGTTTACGCCAGGAAAGTCACTGGTGGTTACTCTTAGAATATTTGTTGACGGTTTCAGAAAAACGAAATTTATTTACATTTACCAACCTAACGCGTGGTAAGTGATAGAGAAGGACGTAGTACGTGCGACTCGTAAACAAAGACAGGTTGAATAATCGTTCGTTCGTCGAGACGCCAGCATCCATCTCGCCGCAGCGGTCAGTACAGCCCCCGGCTCTTTTTGTGCAGGAATTTCGCGTGGTAAAGCAGAGTAGACTTGCCCTGGTTGATAGGTTGTTGCCGACCGTACTATTGTTTTTTCTGAAGAGACGTTTGCAATAAAGTCAGTTTCTTTCGTGAGATGTCCGTTGAATAACTGGAAGTCAACTAAGGTGTCCTGCTCGATCACTACGGAGTACGGAGGCGCCATGCGTTGCACAGTGGCCACTGGCAAAGGCGCAAAGCCAAGGAGGTGAGGTGGCTGTGGCTGTAGCCTGTCCATGCGAGCAGTGCGGACCTTTTTCCGGCAAATCGTCCCATACAACGTGGTACTCGGCACGGCTACTGTCCTCCTACATGTTTTGCAATTGTCAATGCTTCTTAATTTTGCTGAAGTCAGAGAGATATCATGTATTTTGCCAAGGAGTATATTTTGCAGTAGAGCGAGCGGATAAGGCCGGTGCGTTGTGGTGATGGAACGAGTCATCACTCATCTCACCCCTTGGTCCGTGGCTTCCGTCCAGCGTCTCGGATCGAACGGATGGCAATCATATCAGGGCCCACGTCGCATTCGTTCGTGTGCCTTTCAGCGAGCCAGAGGGCGCGTTGCGTTGCGTTGCGTTGCCGTGTGTGTTCCGAGATGGCTTGTTCGCCGAATCTGATCGATGGCCGGACCTGATGGGAAAATAAATAAATCATCTCTGCTGGCCGGGTTCATCGAACGCTGGCGAAAGTGGCGATTATCCCGATCAGCTGGGCGCTAGACGTACGCGCTCGATCTCATTATGCGTGCGTGCCGAAATTATCGTCGGTTCTCAATTATGCTTGCCAAGCATATACACATGCCATCCATTGGGCATGTGGGTAAGCACGTCGACATCGCATGTGCAAGCCCATCCCTTGACCCTATTTAGAATCTAATTTCATTTCATTTAATTTAATTTGTTTCCTCAACAATATCCTTCGCTGCTTTATTAAAAATAAAAAAAAAAAAGGGAATATCCTTCGTTTAAAAGACAGCACGCTCGACCACACCCTGATCGACCAAATTTTGGGCTTTGAACGGGTGGCTACTGATCCCGTTCCTCGTAGCCATCCCTTCCGGTTCTGAATTATTTGCTTTATTATACATGATGTCCTGTCCACAGCAGGGGAATTTGATGATCAATAATTTGTATGCCGAAAAGATTCAAAGTGGTGAAGGCATGGCATGCAATGCAGGGCCTGAAATGCCTTGATCTTGCTAGCACGATGGCTCGTACCACCACGCGTTTCGAACCTTGCCGATGGCGACGGGCCGCGCCGGAGCAAGGAGAGAGAGGCCAGGCCCCTCCACGGGAGCTTGTTGGACTGCTGCAGCAGACGAGACGGGCCGTCGGAGCGAGTCCACGAGGCAATGATGGTGGGCCTTGCGGAGTTGAGACGACGAAACTGGGCTGTAGCCTTTAACCACGAAATATGCTCGTTCTGAGCCCAATTAACTAACTGATGAACAGCTCGATCCGAGGCTTCGATAATGGAGCACCTGGTCCAGGAGCCCAATCCAACCAACCCCGATTTATACATACCCCCAAAGATCTTGTATCCCCATTCCACGATATGTATTTGTCCTTTTTTTTCTTTTACCGAAGCCGAAACAAGAGCCTATTTTTTATTTTTTTTTAGTAATATAGACGTGTTTAAATTTGCTTCCAGAGTCGAACCAGGTCGCGGGTGCTACTAAGTTACATGACACTTGTCTCTTTTTTCTTTAACGAAGTGGAAACCCAAGCCTTTTTTAATAATGTAGACCTGATTAAATTTGCTCTCTCACTGGGAATCGATTTCTAAAATTTCATGTCAAAACTTTAGATCAAACTTGATCATCTTTCCACCAGAAGTTATGAGTGATAGACACCTCCGATTCAAGTACCTCAGATTTAATGTCAAACCATGCATGGACTCGTGATATGAATCCATGGTAGGTGCCCATGGGTGTATATATGTTGGGATAATTCCCAACCAATTTTTCCCCCGTTCGTGGCTTCAGTAGATCTACACACTGAATGAATCACACGCCAAGTATGTCTTTATCCATACTCACATAAAAAAGGATTAATCCTAGAATGGTGGCATGGACTTTAAATGTCATGAATTACACATCTATGATTATACCCCATAACCTCTCATTAATATACACATAGTACAC
This sequence comes from Hyparrhenia diplandra, assembly GCA_015847255.1. Taxonomy (NCBI): domain Eukaryota; kingdom Viridiplantae; phylum Streptophyta; class Magnoliopsida; order Poales; family Poaceae; genus Hyparrhenia; species Hyparrhenia diplandra. The sequence goes on from JADLZK010000727.1 coordinate 85,871, forward strand.
ATCTATGATTAAACGCCATAATCTCTCATTAATATACACATGGACCACCGTCTTTTTTGCAATTTGGCCCTTTTTTCGTAAAAAACTCTCAAATACACTTTTTTTGTTTTTCGTAAGTTATCACGGACCCTCGGCTCGGCGCCATGGCCGACGGCGCCATTGTCTGTTTTTGGTCAAACACACCGTCAACATCGGGCGCCGTCACCGGTGGCGCCGCCGACACGTTATAGCTTCGGCGCCCGTCAGCCCATGGTCTTTGAAAGCAGAGGGTTCAGATAACACACCAAAACAAAAAAGGGTGTATTTAAGAGATTTTATGAAAAAGGACCAAATTGCAAAAAAGACGGCATGGACCACGTACTATGAGTCTAGTTGGATCAGATGACACAAGGAGAAGCCCTACTGCCTCTATACTTGCCACCTCAAAAACTTTCATCATCTTGCTCAGGGGAGGGGGCACGTACCCGAGTTGCTCAGCGGGAGGCAAGTGCACTTGATCTAAATGTGTGACATTATATTCGAGCTCGGACAATGAGAGCTTGACAACTATAGTTTTTTTTTTTCATGTGTGGCTAAGCTTATAAAAATTATTATGCAGCGTCAATTATTAGTTTGATTAAATCCATCACATGACATGGCTTCATATATAGTCTATTTATTTGGTACTGCGAAAGTTAATATATCCCTTCAATGATTTGTTTAGAAAGCTAAAAATTGGTTTAGAACAAATTAAAAGTGACCTACATTTTCTGGAATATAATCAGGAGGTCGTTCAAGTTTGTGTGTTTAGCTCTAGATAGAAGAAAAAACTACGTTTAACAATAGATATAATAATGCAACTATTTCATTACAACCTCAGCCATTTGAGCGTAAACGAGCACTCGCATCCAAGCAAGCTCTAGTAGTTTGAGTCATTTCGAGCTGGATCAAGTAGTGTACTAGCTCAAATCGAGCCTTTGCAACGAGCAAAGGTCAACTACCTCGTGCGCCGCAACTCCTTTGCTTTGTAGTACAGCTCAGCTCTAGGCCTCTAGCCCAGACGATCCAGAGAAACAGAAACGTCCTTCGATGATTCTAAATTCAGAATCGTTGTTGTATGTTAGCCAATCGGACCAATCACGAATTTTTTTATATATACGCAAACAGAAAGTTGCATTGACGATGAAGCTAATAGATCGATTGCAAAGCAACGGCGTGGTCGATCACGATCCATAACACATGAGGTTGTTTAGGGGTAAGGTTGGGTTGGAGACATGAGGACCAAGATGCTGAAAAGTGACAGCAGGCATGGTGTGGCAAGCTAACCGTGCCGTGCATGGGAATTGGGAATACGATGGTTCAGCGCGGACGGCGGCGCCAAGCAAGCATGGTGTCGAGCATATTCTGGCTTCTTGTTTATGGACCATCATCAGCCACCGAACAAAATCTTGCATTGCATGCCTTGCAGACCTGCCGCAGCTGATGTGTAAACGTGAGGTACTATATGCCAGCTGCAGGATAGTCGTGCCAAATGCATCTGCCTAGAACGAATTGAAATTTCTGGTTCTTGATTTCTATAGGTCTGTCAGAGAACAAAACGATCCATGATGCATGTTTTAACTTCGTCCTGACGTTTTTACTCGAGAAGAGCTCGTACCAAGGATTCCCATTATTCACACGACGGCGACCAATTATGCATTAACTTAGGTTTGTGCGTGTATATAAGCTTTGTACTAGAACATATAGAAATATATGGGATAGAACATGCCCAGTTGGTTTAGATTATCTCTGTGTCAGAATTCAGAATTGGAGCTACATACCTCAGGTCAAAACACGAATTAAGCGGCCAATTAGCAGCGAGCTGTTCGTCGTGTTCTTCCCTACGATTCTAGTGACGCTTGCGAATGAATGAACGATTGGACAACGGGACAAGAGAGTTAATGACCAGATCGCGATGGCATTGCAACAGGTTTAAGCATGTTTTAAAAGGACTATCGTCTTAAATGCATGTCGTTACCGGTAGCGCTCACAAGGCGATTGATCTAAATGCTTGCAGCAGCTGTTTCTTGTGTCAAATTCGATCTTGTGAGCGGGACTCAATTCCACCATAAAAAAACACCATAACAAAGTTTGAGTAAGGCATCATGATCCAGGACTGTATCTGGCCTCCACCATCCTTAAGCTCCAATCTAATGTACCACCATCCTTAAGCTCCAATCTAATGTAGGATGAGGCCCGCTCATGCTTTGCTTGTAGTATGGCGCAAGGCGATCGACGGAGCAAGAATAGCAACGTCCTTGTTGGGGAGGGCGACCCTTGCCAGCACCGGTAGCCCCCAAGAGGCCTCGCATCGGCGGGCCAAGCAACATGTCTAGCGACTAACACTCAAAACATCACAACAAGCCAACAGCCGTACCCCGCAAGGCGGAGGTCCAGAAAGAGTCTACGATCGAACCCCGCAAGGAGGAGGTCTGAGAGGGACTAACAACCAAACTCCCGCAACGCGGAGGTCCAGCAAGAATCTACGATCGAACCCCGCAAGGCGGAGGTTCGAGAGGAACTAACAACCAACCCCCAACGCTGGAGGTCCAGGAAGATTCTACGATCGAACCCCCGCAAAGCGGAGGTCCGAGAGGAGCCAACAGCGGACCCCGCAAGGCGGAGGGTCTAGGAGTAGTCTCACGATCGTACCCGCAAAGGCGAGGTCCGAGAGGAGCTAACACCCGGACCTAGCGGGCGGAGGTCCGGGAGGACTCTATGCCCGAGCCCCGCATGATGGAAGTCCGAGAGAAGCTAACGGCCGGACCCCTATGGGGCGGAGGTCCAGGAGGACTCTACACCAAAAAAAGCCTGCGAGGCGGAGGACTAGAAGGAGCCAGCGGGCGAGGCCCTGCGACGCAGTGGGCCTCAAGAGCTCCGCAACCGCAACCTCCGCGCCCGGGGCCCAAGGCGAAGCAAGCCACGCCCAAGGAGGCAGCGGCCAAGGGCGGGTGAAATCTAGGGCAACTCAAGACCATCATGTTCTTTTACCATTGTACCCCTGGATATTGAATGTACGAGCATGCCCCTACGTGGGCCCATCGGTCAGAGAGACCGCAGTTTGTACCCTTTTGTAATCAACCCACCGGCCTTGCCTCCCTATAAATACCCGGGTAGGGCAGATTAGAGGGGGGACGGTTGGTGGCCAATTTCAATGCCATTTAATCGATTTGTGTTGACCCGACTCCGAAAGTCTCTTTTTAGTGCAAGTCGAGCCGACCTCCGCCCGCCCTCACCCCCGGCAACCTCAGCTAGGGTGAGGCCAAGCGGAGGTCCGTTCATTCGTCCCTCCACCTCCGACAATCCTTTCTCTCATTCGTGTGGGAAGCCCTCGCCCCTCCTCCCGCCACCGGGTCACAACTCTCATTCTCTCATTTAAGACAATCCTTTCTCTCATCAGTGGGGCAGGAGCGATCCCCACAGTCCTCAGGCCTGGCACCAATGAGCAGAATGGGTGGCAGTATGGACACCTTCATGCTTGAGGCTAAGGGGAGTGACCCGATCTTTTTACTGTCTTTGTCCCAAAGATTGGATTCTCACCTCTCAGAAAGTCAAACAATTTAAACTATGACCAAGGTTTTTTTTTTTTATCAAAAAGTACTAATAGTTACATAAAATAAGTATCATTAGATTAATTAGGGGATGCATTTTCATATCAAATTTATTTAGAGACATATATGCTAATTCTCTACAAATTTGGTCAAAAGTTGAGATTATTTGACATACACTGTTCTCATGATTGTATTCTTTTTGGGGACGGGGGATCGAGTATTGGTTAAGTCCGGTCCTCAAGCTTGAGGTTGGTCTTAAGTTTTTCTAGATAAGATCATTGCACGTTGTGTAGTACTATGAGGTAGCCCTTAGCTGTGCCAACTAAGCCTTTTTTTAATTACCTTTCACACTCCGGATGCTGTAAAAACATGTAAAAATATTAGTTGGCTTGTGTATTTGGTGAAAAAGAGAGTATTTAACATCTCCTTTTGCAGTACGATTTGCTTAAGACTATTGGGTACGTATCCCCGTCCCATTGGGGTCAAGTCAACCGGTCGTTCAGTGTGCCACAGGCCGGCCACAGATAAAAAGGCCAGTCGGGACTGTGATTTTACATCATCTCAGTGCAGATATAACAGAACGCACACGTAGGAGTAGTAGTACGCTGCTGTCGATCCAAGGCCGGGATGGCCTACGACTACGTGCGCCCCTCATCCCGGGTGCAGATCTGCAGACTGCAGATATGGACTACCGAGTTGACAGTTCATCAAGGCATGCACGTCGTAGGAGTACGCTGTACGTATAGGCGCGATAGCACATGAAGGCAAAGGCATGGACCTGGACCATCCATGGTCCATGGCAACGTGCCAGTGCCAGTGCCAGCGTACCTACGTACCACCTGAACTGCCCTCGTACGCCCAGCCCATGCCGTCTCCGCGTAGTACGTACCCGAGGCCGGCCGGTGAGAAGCAGCCATGCCAGGGGTAAAACAAAACAGTCAGTATACAGCCAGCCTCATACTGCCAGTCACGGCCGCCTTCATTCGATCGTTACGGCTGGGGGGACGACCCGACCGCGCGTCGGCGAGAAATGCCGAGTGGAAGAGCTGGACGGAGCGCGCGCGCGCTGGCGAACGCACGCTGTCGTGGGGTGCAGTGCTGCTGCTGCTGGTGCAGTGGCAGAGGGCGCCGGGTGGCCCAGGAGGTTTCCGTGCTCTCGCGCGTGCACGCAAAGCAGGCGAGGCGACGGCGAGATGGAGATGCTACAGTACATGGCAGGGGGACGGCCGGCGTCCTCATCTGATAGTGGCAACTGATAATCATGCTGTGCACTGCCACTAATTCGTAAACGACCAAAAGTAGCTGTACGACGGATGCCGTTTTACGCTGCATTACTGGCTTACTGCAGGCTGGAGTACATGTTAGTTTTACATGATGGTCAAGATAAGATTTGCAGAGCCCAAGTAAGTAATCACCGGGCGCAAGCAGTAAATAGTAAATGGCCTCTCCACCAACTACAGCCAGGACGTACGCACTTCCCGTACGTACAGTATACCCCGTATCCGCCTTCTGTGCCTACAAACGCACCCGGCCTCTGTTAGCGGAACTATCCGCGCATTATTCACGACCAAGCAATCAATCAGTACACAGTTGCAAAATACGTACTACGTGTACGGCTACCATATACCAGGAGGCACCGAGCAATAATCAGGTTAATCAAGGCTGTTTCATTCATGTGCCCCTTAGCTTGCAAACCCAATCGCCGCGAGGCTACTACGCGATGCACGTACATCAGTTAACACGGCAGGGCCGTGCATGCGTGCGTTAACTCCGGCGACAAGCAACATAAAACTGTCGATTCGTATCGCCGTCCTCGATGGATCGCTTGCAGCAAATCTTGGGCTAGATGTTCCCTTCGATCATCAAACAACGTCCCGGCCCCCGCATATCGATCGATCGCACGGTGGCTTTGGTAGCTAGCCGGCCCTTGTAACCAAGTATTAACTCTCACTAGTACTACATAGAGAACGTGTACGTGCATCGCAATTAATAATGTAATAATGTCCTCATGCATTTCGACTTCTTTTGAGAAAGCTAGTGTGGTTACATTCGTTCCTAGCTAGTCGCCCCCGGCCGGCCACCGTCCTAAACACATGCATCGCGTAGTAGCGGCACGTACGGATGACCAGGCTTAGTGGACAATCTATGCAACCCGGCCGGCGACGTCCGTATCGAGAGTCTTTCCCAAGCATAAGTTTGGCAACTCCTTTGCTTGTTTGCCCACTTCTTTGATACATAATAACTACACAATGTGCGATAGTTATCCTTTCCTAGTTTTATCGCTCTTCACCGTAAAAGCGTGTTAGTTAGTTAGTTATATGTCTGTTGGATTCTTTATTAGTCTATTGTGGCAGGAGCGTTTATAGCTCCTTGTGATGTGTGGCCGATCTTTGTGTCAACAAATGGTATATCAAATTTACAACAGTAGCGCTGAGAGCATTTCTTCTTTCCCTTAGAATTCAATGGCCATTGTTGGAATTTAATTGGGCTCAGGCTAATTTTATTTGGCCAAAACTTAAATAAATCCTAAGACCAATATGAAATGCTAGATGCATTGAAGGTTTAGTTCTATATGGAATTATGACTAGAGGTTCAATAAACTTGAAGGGATTAATATTGTGTGAAGTTGTTGACAGGTTGAAAAGAGGTGAAATATGGGCCACCCGTGCGTGCACCAAATCGACCTATATCGGGAATGGCCTGCCACAACTCTCCTATAGTCTTTGGTCCCTTGTAACACGATGTGGTATGGGGTGGTGTCGATTCCGACTATATTGGGCGGAATTGACACGCGTGTTCGTCGACCGTTGAAGCCGAAGAGGGGCGTAGGGGGCAAGTGATCTCGCCGGCGGCGGCGGCGGCAGCAGCATGAGCAGCGGCGAGGGGAGGGAGGAGCCACGGCGAGGGAGGGGCGGCGCGCCCGTCTGGGCGGCGGCGGCGGCAGCGCGTGGGGGGGGGGGCGGCCGCGGGCGGGAGGCGGCGGCGGTTGGGCGGGAATAGATGGATACTAATTTTTAGTGCTTGCTTATCCCCTAGAGATTACATGCCTCTTGCTTATATAGCCCGGCTAGTGGGACTTGTAATCTAAGCAATCTCTATAAAGTTTTTCTTATCTGATCGAATACCTTTTACAAGCAATATTTATTTATTTCCTAATAAGGGTCTTCCTTATAGATTGGAATATCCCCTTTTACACACCAAAAATTCCTAAGATAATCCTAACTTGAAGACGGCGGAATCGGACTCGACGGGGAGAGAGGGCGGCGAGGCGTCGGCCCCTGCTCGCCAGCAGCGCCTCTGGCCCCCTCGGGGGCGGGCGGCCGTCGCGTCGGGCCAACTAGCCCTTCCGGGTGGCCCAGTGCAGGTCATGACAGGTGGGTTGGTTTTGCCACTATGACAATTGTTACTAGGTTAATGTGCCTTCATGGTTCGTTATCGTAAGCAACATGATTCATGGCATCTATGTGTGTTGAATTAGTGGATTCCTCGCGCGTTTGCCATGAGTTATGAAGTAGAATTCTATGAGTTACAATATTACTATCACCCTCCTATTATTTTTTATTTCTTCTTTTTCCCTTTTTTTTTTTTTTTATTTTCTTTTTTTTTCTTTATACCAACGGGCCCACTTACAATTTTATCAAAATATATACATATGAGAACTTATTTTAAAGAATTTATTAAAATAAATTTAATGGTGTAATCAGAATTTGATTTATTTATTTTTTGGTTCATGAGTTATAACATTTTTATGCCCATAGACATGTGGGGCATGTTGATGGCGTGGCGCAAGGAAGGGTTAGTGGGCTGGTGAGGTGGCATGCTAGTGGGGTGTTAGCTAGTGGGATGGTGAGGTGGCGTGCTTGCATGTCAAGAGAATTAGCTAGTGAGGGTTGCAAACATAAGTTATAGATTACTCTTCTACAAGGTGCATACCTTGGTTGTAGGGGTGGAAATGGACCAGCTTGACCTTTTGAATAGCTCGCCCAACCCATAAACAGGGCTAATGGGTCACGAGATTGACCTCAAAGTTTGAAAAGGCCTGATAGGTTGGAACTTATATTGACCTAATGGGTAAAATAGATCGACCCAATTACAATGGTCCTTTTTAATTTTGTCAAGTAGCACGATTGATCTTAACTTGTAAACACATCTATGCTTGGAAGTCATATCGAATCTTTGAGCTATCGAGGTGTTTAGCTTCGAGAACGCCTCAAGATCGGATAGAAAGAAAGAAGAGATGGAGTGGAAATCTTTATGGCAAGTCAAAGTACCTTCCAAAATCAGCATCTTTCTATGGCGGCTAGCCAAAGTTTCTATACCATCAGCTGATCTTCTTCACCACAGAAACATGGCAGATAATGCGAAGTGTCCAATCTGTGGGGAGGATGACTCATGGAGGCACTCTGCTTGAGTGTTACATGGCTAAGTGCGTGTGGGCACTAGAGAAGGAAGAGATAGGTGAGCACTTATGCAAACACACAAGAAATTGATGCGAAGGGGTGGATAACGAATTTGTTTGAAACCCCGCCGCATCTAAGACGCAAATTTGAGTTGCAGTGACATTGTGGGCAATTTGGTACGCACGGCGGAAAGCTATTCACGAGGGCGTGTATCAAAGTCCCTTGTCAACGCATATATTTGTCAATAAGTATTGTGAGGATCTACAAGAGCTTAAGCCCATGGCGTGCCCGGGCGTGGTGCAAACCGAGCTCGCAAGAGGACGTGTACCGCTCCGGGCGGGTATGGTGAAGGTAAATACTGATGCGACTCTTTCCAAGAATTCCCGAAGGTCGGCTTTGGCGGCGATAGCAAGAGACCTGGAGGGGAAATTCTTGGGTGCTTCGATTTTGGTTATGGAGGGGGATAAGAGACCCTGAAACAGCTGAAGCCCTTGCTTGCAGGGAAGGGTTGGATCTCGCAGCAGATATTAACTCAAATTCCATCACAGTTGTGTCGGACTGCGAGAACATGATAAGGAATTTGAGGGGTCCAGGGATGGGCCTATATGGACAGATCGTCAAAGAAATCAAGGAGAAAGCAAAAGAATTTCTACATGCAAATTTTGTACACGAAAATAGGAGATTGAATGTAGATGCTCATTGCATAGCTAGAAGTTCTTTGCTATTAGAGACAAAGACATGTCTGTTTTTTATCGCCGCCTTTCGGCGTTTGTAATCAAGTACTCTTCCATGAATAAATAAAGTGGAAGTTCCCTCAAAAAAAAAAAAAAAAAAATCTATGCTTGGAAGTGTGTTGAGGAATAGCATATTTTGAAGTGAAAATAAATTTATTTAAAATCAAGATTCACTTGCAAACTTATTTAATTTGATGCATTGCTAATAATCTTAATTTTTTAAGAAAGTTCTCAATATTGTATCTCATATTTTCTAGACATGGTGATAGTATTCCATGGCCTTCGATGGCATGAAAAATATTTAGGTTGGCCCATACTATCTATGGCCCTTGTAATTGTCTTTGAGGCCACATGGCCATGTCAATCTATTGCTATCCCTGTTCACCCATTGCTTTTTCTCCTCCCGACCCCCATAAGAGAGCAAATCCTTTTTGTCTTGTGCATACCTACGAATCACGCTACCACATTTGTGTATTTTCATTGTTGTCCTTTTTTCCATTCGATAGTTGTTGTGCATGTGTGTGATCCATGAGAGTAGGCATATGAAACCAATGTTTCCAACGAACCTAAACATCTACTTCTTAACGTTCTAGTACACACGATGTACATCATATGATTACTTCACAACGACATTCCAATATTTAGTGCTCGAGAACAATTATTTCGAACAACCTGCGTGTCGACTAGTATGAACAACGTTATCGGTGCCTTCGACATTTGTCTCTTCTTGGGATATACCGTGCTTTTCACGAATACCTATACACATTTTGATTTATTATTATTGTAATATGTTCCAAAATTTATACCTACATAGTAACACTAACTTTGGTAGGAACTCAGATTGATGGACCTGTCGATACAAATCTCGCTGATATTTTAATTTCACCCGCTAGATTTTGAACAAAAACATTCTCCCTAGAACTTTACATATGTGTCCTAACCCTAAATACTTGCCGAATATGTTTGCAAATTGTTTTCATAAACAAATAAATTTATTTACACATGGTAGGCAGGCCAGAGCACAGTTGACCGTTCGAAACCAACCCAAAAGGCGCGGTTTCACACTCACGCAGCCATGTTTTAGGCAACACCCTCGCGAAAGGGCCCGTGAGCACTGTCTCTGACTCCTCTGGCCCGCCGCGTCGTCAACCGGCGCGTCAATCACATCCGCCGATCCACGATCAGACGGCCGCAGGGGCTCGCCGGACGCCTCCTCACCCAGCTGCACCCGTCCGTCCGTCCGTGGCGACCGTCCGCCTCCTTCCTCCATTCCCGCTCCGGCTGTCTCAATTTCGGCGTACCACCGCGTGCGCTTTCCCGAAATACTCCCCATCTCCCCGATACAAAGCGCCAGCGGGAGGAGACAGGAGCGCAGCCAGGCAGAGGCAGCCGCACGGCACAACTGCACCGCACTACTCTGCCTCCTCCGTCCTCCCCCTTGTCCTTGTCCACTCGGCACTGCCGCCTTCTGCTCGGTGCTCGGTACCCAAACACGTCGCCGGCGGCGCACGGCAGGAGAAGGGGACGTGGCCGGCAAGAAGGCGCGGGCTTTGACTTGCTGGTGGCTGGTGGGAGTGGGAAACGCCGGCAGTACAGTACAGTAGAGAGCCGAGCCGTCGCCATGGCGCCGAGCTGCTACGACGTGGCGGCGTCCATGCTCCTCTGCGTCGAGGAGCACAGCAGCATCCTGTGCTTTGACGAGGAGGAGGAGGAGATGGAGGCGGTCGGGAGGAAGAGAGGCCGGTCGCCGGACAACGGGGACGACGATTTCGGCGTGGATTTGTTCCCGCCGCAGTCGGAGGAATGCGTGGCCGGTCTGGTGGAGAAGGAGCTCCAGCACATGCCGAGGTGGGACTACGACGAGCGTCTGCGCGGCGGCGACGGCGATGGCGACGGTGACGGCGTCGATCTCTGCGTCCGTCGGGAAGCCGTCGACTGGATTTGGAAGGTTGGTTCTTGATTGATCTCAGTGTCTGTGGTGTGGCTGGACAAGGGGGTGGAAAAAAGGAAGCATTTTGCCTCATTGCTTGCTGCTCAGGAGACCAGTAAATTTACTTGAGTTTTCTTCATCTAGAAATACGCTTGTTTTTCTTGTTTCTGCATCCAAACACTTGCAATATTTCATCTTCCTTACAGAGCATAGATTGATTTTTTTTTCTTCAGTCTTTGCAATGCTGTTGGCTGGCATAGATTGTTTCTTCAGTCTTTGCAATAGTAGCGTGCGTGTTTAAGCGTGTAACCAAGCAAGTTACGCCAATCATTTCAGTACTGTGCTTGATTGATTACAGCGAAACACTCTGCTGTAACTGTAACGTGCCTTGTTGATATGCCGTGACCATTCTTCCCGGGTGAAACTCGGGACCATCTTGGAGCCAAAGTTGGCATTTCGTCCGCTTCCTGAATCACGAGATACCAAAAGATTGCACTGTCTGATGATTCAAAATTGTTCTTTTTTATATTTTCGAGAAAAGGAAAACATGTACGCATTTTTAGGCCAAAATCAAGCACTTTTCTTTTTTGGCTGAACTTCTGAATATAAATATTTCACGTGAATCTTTACCAATCAATTGTTTCGCTTATTTTCCACGTGATGATGATGATTACTAACTTGTGATCCTAACTAATGCAGGTTTACTCATACTACAACTTTCGTCCTCTTACTGCCTACTTGGCAGTCAACTATCTTGATCGTTTCCTCTCACTATACGAAATGCCGGTAAGAATCACAAGACCATTCTTAGTTACCTTGCCAATGCTGTCGATATCAAGCAACTTTTTAACTCAGTAACGTTTATTGTCATTATCCAGGACGGCAAGGACTGGATGACACAACTAACTCCTCTCGGTGGCGTGTGTTTTCTCGCCGCCAAGATGGAGGAAACCGCTGTCCCGCAGTCTCTGGACCTTCAGGTGGGTAAACTGTGTGTTTGGCATTGCAATGAAGATGAATGAACATTACTATTTCTTTGTTTCGTTTCCTTATTATTCATCGATCTTGTTCTAAGGGTGGTTGGCATGTGTAATCAGGTGGGAGATGCGCGCTATGTGTTTGAGGCGAAGACGATCCAGAGAATGGAGCTCCTTGTTCTAAGCACTCTCAACTGGAGGATGCAGGCCGTGACACCTTTCTCCTACATGGATTACTTCCTAAAGAAGCTCAATGGCGGCAACACGGCGCCAAGAAGCTGGCTCTCTCAATCTGCAGAGCTTATCTTGTCTTCAGCCAGAGGTATACAACGAACATATGATTGCCATTTTATGGATCCATTATGAAGGCCATTTTGTGCTCCTCAACTTGAATTAACACGATTGGTAATTGCTGTTGTACGACAGGAACCTGCTGCATAGGGTTTAGGCCGTCCGAGATCGCCGCCGCAATTGCAGCCGCCGTGATCGGAGAAGTGAACGTCGCAGGCATTGAGAACCTTCACGTTGATAAGGTACATTGAAGCAATGGCCTTCCTCATGTGAACTCATTTCGTCCCCTAGCTAGTTTGTTTAGGCTAAACAAATGCAAGATCCACACATTCATAGCTCAAATCTCGTAGCCGTACTTTTGCATAAACGCGGCCCCCAGGTACAGATTGCGTGAAACGCATTTATACCCGTGTGTTTGTGTGTGTGTGATGAGTGAGCTCCGATCGACCGGCTGAGTTATTTATTGTGCTGCTGCTTGATGTCTGTGTCTGCAGGAGAGGGTGTTGCGATGCCAGGACGCGATCCAGGCCACCACCATGGCAAAGCCCTCGGCCATGGACACTGTGCTGCCACCACCGAAATCTGCCCACGGCCAGACCTCCCGGTCCTCCCCTGTGCCGGCTGTGCCCCAAAGCCCTGTTGGTGTGCTGGACGCTGGCTGCCTCAGCTACAAGAGAGCGAAGACGTCGACGCTGCGGCGCCAGCAACAGCGACTGTTGCTGCTGCTGCTTCACATGGGGCCTCTGCTGGCTCTACAAGCTCATCCTCCCCGGTGACCAGCAAAAGGAGAAAACTTACCAGCCGATGATGGACCGGTCAAAATGCGTGCCCAATGATCAGAGTGAACTGACTAGTCTGTTCTTGCTTTTCATTTTTTTTTACCGCGGCAAAGAAAGGTCAAATGGCTTCGATTGCAACGACGACAGTGGTGCTGTGTGAGATGGACGTGCATTGAGAGAGGAGAAAAGGGAGGGATTTTGACATGTCGAGAGGGCAAGCAAGAAGTTGATGAATAAAGATGTGAGGTGGACAACACCTAAATTACTGAGCTTTTTTATGCAAGGACCGGAGGAGGAGGTAGACGACAGAGAGGCTTGGTGTGCCACAAAGGGCGCACCATGGCATGGCTGGCTTTGTAGGAAGGAACACAAAGCTGGAGGAGATCGATGAATGAGATGATCAGAATAAAGATGGTGAAGGACTGGAGACCAGACCAGATCCTAGGCAATTATATGTACCAGAACTAGGCACTGACCTGCCTATGTTGGAGTACTTATATCTGATAAATTGCTGCTTTAGTAGTGTCTAGTATTCTTTTTTAATTTTCAGTTTCATTGTGAAGAGGAAATGTAGGAGAGGAGAAATGTATTTGTGATAAAAAAAAGTTCATCCAGATGAATAAACTAAGAGGCTAACATCACATAAGTGAACTGAATCTCCATGACACAGGGAAGTGAGTTTAGTTCAGTAGTATAATACTAATACAACTAATCATCATTATTTTTCATCATTTTATTTTAATTTAGTCTTGGCCTGCCTCCCTATAGTGTTTGACTGCTTGTCTGCTTTGAGACCATGGGGGGCATGGCATTGCTTTTCTCTAGGAATTAAAAGAAGGGGGACCTTGTCAGGCAGAGCGTTGGGAACACAAATTTACAATACTGTCCGGATCAGTGCTGAGGCATCTGTCTCTTTGTTCGAATTAGTAGGAGCTGCCCAGTGATCGTATTAGTTGTTTAATTCCACCGTCTAAATAAACGGTTGCGTATATCGATCGATCAGGGCCTCAGGGGTATCAAGAATCTGAATTCCCATACTGATTGGATCCCATTCAGCCGATCTGACAGTATAAATAATGCTAGTGTTGACGGCGATTCAGATCATAATAACCAACAAGGACGACTAACATGACCTATCACACGCGGCAAATAACTCCAAGATCAGCAAAAACCATCAAAAGATTGGTTAGTGTGATTTAAAGTATGTCATTCGCCAAATAGAGCTTGAGAACCTTCTGGGAAGACAACTACAGGAACATCAAACAGCAAGAGACTACAAGGTAGAGGAAAGAGGTAATATTATGCAAAAAGGATCGATTGGATGTTGGATCACCCCAGTAGAAAATGTCTCGAAGATGCAATCTACAGATTAAAAGATTAAGTTTTAATTCATAAAAACGTTATTTCAATGAACTGTCTTTGTCCACGTGTGTTACATATACTCACACTTTGATACGTACTTGTATAAAAATTTTGTATAAATGTTATGAACTAAGTTGAGATATCTGATTTGTATCCGTATCTAACCAATAAAATAATGGATCTGTTTAAGATCATTCGAATTCCATCCATATTCATTCAGCTCGACCCTAGCTACTGTGGAGGTGAGAGTTGATTTTTCTGGCAGATAGTTCCAAGATTACTAATTTGTATTTAAATTCTCTTTGAAATTTAATTTAAAAATACAAATACAAGAATGGAGTGGCACGTAATATCGAATATACACTATGTCTAGTTGTCTACACAAAAATACTGTTAAATATCTAAATCCTCCAAAGTTCATAGAGTCCAAAGTGGTAGTATTTATAAATTTGAAATGGACGATATTGATTCTCACACGGAGGCAACAAGTTATACATCTTGCAAGGAGTTGAAGGCTTGCTTGATCAATGCTTGCATCGCTTTGCTCGGCAAAGATGCCTGCTCCCCATTATTCTTGATGTTTTGGGAGCTGAGCAGAGGAGACAGAGTCATTGAATGAGGACACACCCTCCGTCTAAATACATGTACGACACGATGGACAAAAATTCAAATGACTAGGTGTCCTCTTTTTCTGGGACAAAGGGAGTATTTGGGTAGCGAGCATGAAACTCGCTTTGTCCGGTCATCTTGCTTAGTAGGTAGGCAAGAATAATCTTGCCCACATGCTGAGAGAGACAAGTAAAGGCTGCATGGCATGGCAACCACTCTCTCGCTATGATCTCACAACAGCGGAACTCATGCATAACTCAAAGTGGTTGTGAACACGACTGGAAACACACAACCCAAGAGGAGAGTGAATGGAAGTCGATCAAAATTCTTCGCTAAGATAGAATTTGATGTATATGTCAAATTAAATTCAACCAATCACTTCTCTTCTAACTCATGGTCACGTGGTGACAATTGTTGACCTTAGAAACAAAGGTATAGGACTGGAAGCCTAAGAATGGGAGCCAATACAAAAAACATAGTGAAAACCCGATCGTCTGGTATGCACACCGGATGACCTTGTTTTTTTTTTTTTCGAGACCACGCCCGTTCTTGGCGTATTTCATTAAGAAGGAGAAAGTTCAAACAAAGGTACAAGAGGCGACGGTAAGCAAACACTTACCGGGCCGAAACACGAACAAGCAAAAAGCAAGAAACATGAGGGGTGGGGGACCCTCCACCTAACAACCCCGAAAGCCTGAGCCTAATACAACATATAACTCAACACCTAGGTAGTCAACCTTGATCGGAGCCGTAGACAAAACAGCGGCAAAGCGTCGGCTCGAACTCTAGGCGGCAAAGCATCCGTCCAACCAAGCCATCGGGACGACGAAGCATTCGTCGCCGACCTCGGCAAACAAAGCATCTGCCGGCAGCGGCGACGACCTCGGTGGCAAAGCATCCACGGAAACCCTCTGGGGCGGCAAGCAACCATCGAAAGACAGAACCGATTCCTCCGAAGTCACCGAGGGCCATCGGGACCACGGGCGAGGAAATCAAGAAGACCGAGATCTCCTCCGAGTCACTAGGGACAAAGTCCACCGGACCTCGGACGAGGAGCATCTCTAAGTCACCCTCCGGTGCTCCTCCGAGTCACCGGGGAGGACCACGGCCGAGGAGCAAAGCAACACCAGTCTCACACCAACGGCAAGCCTCCGGCGCAAGGAAACAACAACTACAACTACGGCTACGGCGACCAAAAAGCTGGACATACCAAGTGAAGAGCGGGATGAGGCGCAACCAGCGCAAAGACGACGAACACGGGCCAACGGCGGAACCCCGCGAACCCTCGGTGCACCAGTAGGCACAGGACGACGAATGGCAAGGCAAGCGGCAAGGCCACGAGAGATTCTTCAACAACGCCTTCATGAAGGGGGTGACGCCGAGACGCCATCGTTGCTGGCCTTAGCAAGCTAAGGCAATCAGGCCTTCGCCCCGAGAATCCGGCGGCGGTGACAGGATCAGGACACTCGAGGATGACGCCTTCAAGAAGGGTGCGGCGCCAAACGGCGTCGCCGTCATCCGCCCGACGTCGTCGGGCTAAGCTTTCGCCCGGAGCTCCATAAATCGAAGTCACGCAATGGGGGGATGACCTTGTTTTCATAGTGCAGAAGGATCCCTCGGTTTTTATATAGATTTCAGCCATAGAGAGTTTTTGAGTAAAAGTCAAAATCCATTCAAACCAACTCAAAAAAAAAAAAAAAAAAAATTGAACTAGAGCTTCATCACAACAACAAGCTGAATGAAGGCGCAGGACAAGATCTCCCAAAATTGGAAGCTGGAAAAACTTCATCACAACAACTAGAGCTTCATCACAACAATAAGCCGGATCACCTCATTTTCGTAGATCGCATGAAACTTCCCGTCTAAAAATCTAAAAACAGTTTCGGATCACATATTTATGTTGAATCTAGCTAGTGGCACATACCGAATATCAATTTAAACTCGAATGGTTTGACTCGGAGATAGGGTTGGTTTTAGCCATCTATAAGTAGGAGATTTATCAATCCGATATACCTACGGCGAAGTGTACTGTCTCTGCGCGCATAGAGACGATCTTACGAGTAGTAATACTTTGGCTCACAAACGACACACCATACGTAGCGCTGTAATGCGAGATCGATCTTGATGTCGAGTTGTCGTCTCGTCGACACGTACACATATGTCCTCTGCCCTTTGCCTTGCCGCAGACACGGGACCATGCGGACGAGACGATCGAATCAGCAGCAACCCTACAAGGCAAGTACGTACGTACAAAGGCGGATGTGGAAAGACCCACCCCAAACTACTGCCTTTTTCATTGCCGTTCTGGCTGGCGATCGCCCGCCGTGTGCGCCGCACGCGGGGACGCCGGCAAGGCATGCCGCTCGCTTCCTCCAACCGTAACAAATTGGTTTCCCCGGCCTCTCGATCTGCCGCCGCCCGCATCACCCGGCCTGGCAATTTACTAGTGAACCTGGGTGCTCGGGCGCGTGCGTTCCAGGCACGGCGCTGACCGCCCGGAGGCACACCGACGCGCGCGGTCGCGCCTCGCCTGCGTGCGTGGTCAAATTCCTCACATCTTGAGCTTTGTATCTTCTCCGGACAGGACAGATACATACTTGAGTGGATCTATGGATAAGACGGAGTGTACTGGACAGATAGATACTTGAGTGAATCTACTCCTATATGAATGGATAACACGGAGCGTGCTACGTATAGGATGGTCTACATGGATACACAGACAGGACCATCAGTACCACTGTGCCGGATCAGCAAAGGATCGTGCATGTAGTGAAGCACACATCTATCAGCGCTGGCTGGACCAAAGTCCGTACGAATTGAACGAACAAGCGACAGGACTAGAGGCCGGCCAAAGCTGCTGCATCGTAGTACTCGTAGCTCATCGAGTGTCCCGCGCTGGTACTAGTAGTAATCTGCTGCCAATGTCCGGCCAATCACCGGAAACGGTCGGAGCCATCATGGCATGCACCCCACCCGACCCTGCGAAACAAAGGACACGCAATTCTGTCTGGAGCGCACGCAGCCAGCCTCGGAAACCGGACGGCTTTGATCGATCGGTGCGGTGTCCGTGCGAGGTGATCGATCGATGCGCGCGCGCGTACCCGGCGAGAGAACCGGCCGGTCGTGCGTGCATGCTGCGCGCAATGATCGTCCTACTCCGACTCTGATCCTTGCCATGGCTGGCCGGGGATGATTAGTTTGGAGATCATTGCGTTGGGCCAGGCTGTATGTTATGGAGACGGAGTAACAGCAGCCGGGAAAAGATCGAGCTGCCGTGGATCGCTCGGAGCTAGCCAAATCCGGTGCAGATCGATGCTAGGCGCTCCATGCGGCGAGAATGGAGATCGATGGGCATGGCGATTTGTCAGGGCATGAGTGCTCTCAGCTCGTCACGTTCAATGGTCCCAGAAGATCGACCCGTGTAGCTTGCGATAGCGACTGTGGTAGTAGTAAGGTTCATTCGTGGTTGAACATGATTGTTACACGACTTACACCGCTGGCATCACTGCATTAGATATCGACTCTCCTACGGTCCTACCGATGTAGCAGCCAGACAGAACGGCAGGTTCCACCGGAAAAAGCTCAGCCCACGGCACAGTCCGTCCGTCCATCCGTTGGGGCCTGTGCTAGCTTCTCGTTCTCGACAATTCTCAGAGGAATACGAATACTATAATGCAGCGCACGCTGTCTCAAAGAAGAAGATGAGTACTGTACGTACGGAGTAGATGAGGAGCAGGTCTTTTTTTTTTTTTTTTTTTTTGCGAAAATATGAGGAGCAGGTCTTAACAAGTATTACGCCCGTGCGTGCGTGCGTGCTCCGCAGACAAGGACGCACGCACGCACGCTGTGGCCGGCCGGCCTCTGCGGACGTACTGCGGCACGGCGCTGCAGCGCCGCCGTGTCTTCCAGCTCTGGGCCAGCCAACGGCCGAACAGACTTGCAGTCTGATGCAGAGCTCTGGGCCTGCCACCGCCTGCACGAGCTGTGCAAAGCCGCCGCCGACGCCGCACCACCACGCCATGCACAATGGATGCTAGTAGCAGCAGGCCAGTAGCTCACGCTCACGGCAAGCTGACGAAGACGATGCCGCGGTTGCGAGCGACATGGCGATCTACCAACGATGGCGAGCAGATGAGATGATTCAGAGTATCAGACAGAGATCGGCTTTTACACAGCACTAGGAAAGTGGCGCCATTCCTCCTCCTGATATGGGCCAGGCCAGGCATGCAAAGTGGGCTTTGCTTGCACGAGCTGAGGATGAGAGAGAGAGGCCTGGGCCCAACGCGTGCTCCGGAAAAAGCCTGCACAGGTCAACGAAAGACAGGATCCCCATCATTGCGAGCAGATTGCACAACAATGATGCTGCTAGCGTAGGGAGGGAGGGGCACGGGCTTAAAAGTTAAAACTAGGCCTCTAGGCCCGTCCCAGTCCCCGTAAAGGAAACTTGGGGGCCCGCCTATACTAGTAGGCCGGGCCAAAGTATCATTGTTAAGGCGGATTCCTTGTTCGGCCTAGGCCCAAGTACAGTATTTAGGGCCGTTTTTTTCTTTCACAAGAATTAGGGCCGGTGTGAGCCCACCAGATTTGACTGAACAGGCATTCTATGTACTAGTCTAGGAAAAGTCTCTTGCTCCAGAAAAGAAAAACTAGTCTAGGAAAGTCCTTTTTTTTTTTTTCCCTCAACTTTTTGCTGTTGTCCGGTTTCACTCCTCGGTTATAATATGGATTTCAACCTTTAAACGTGTTTTTGGTTGGGTTTTGCACCTTGAACGATGGCAGCTTTTGCTCATGTGGCACCACGTCAGACATGGAACATGGGTGCCATGCTATGATGCTAGGTAATGGTTGGTAAACTGCATCACGTTGATAATCACGGGGACTTTATTTTCCAAAAATCTCCATATTTTTAAAAAAATAAAATCCAAAGTGATTTAGCTACAATTCGTAGTTTACCATCTATCATTTAGCTAAAAATGGACACAAATACTAAAATCAAGTTACTCCCTCCACTTCAAATTATAATTCGTTTTGACTTTTTTTTTTTTAGTACATCCATTTTTGCATACGAAGCGATGTTGATTTTTTTTTTTTTTTTTTTTTGCCAAGGTAGTGCCATGTCAGCTGTCCTCTATGGCCATGTCAACCGCGATGTGTAGAAATCAAATTAAGTTGGAAATTCAAAGACATAATATGTTAGAAAGACCCGCTTTTTATGTATGAGACTTGAAAATTAGTCAATCGTGAAAATACCTACTCATGGACATTGGTTGCAAACACGCGCTCACACCGTTAGCAGTGGTGGAGCCAGAAATTATGCATAAGGGGGGCGGTCCAATAGTTCCAACCATATAAGAACCGAGTTTAGCTTATTTGTTTGGATTTTTTTTTTTGCATCGGGCAAGGCTCTTATTTTTGAATTTATCAAGTATTTGAAGATTTAACTGCACGTTGTTTTCCGGTGGTAGATGACAGAGGAGCAAGAAATTATTCATAAAGAGCCCACCAAAGATAAAAGGGATTTGGTATATTTAGGTGCCTAAAATATAACTTATATTCAGCCAACAACTAGCAGCCACTAGATTGACATCCATTGCCAAGAATCTATTGATAGAAAACACAGATTTCAAGATTCTTCGATGGATACCACGTCGCATGAAGCAAAAACAAATTTCAGACGCTTGCTCTATAAAAAAAAAGTAAAGATAAAATGTGAATTCGTGTGATTTTGTTGTCGTGAAATCATCAAATAAATATATGAAAAAAAGCATATGATTATTATATATTTCTAAAATAGATTATTATATATTTCTAAAATAGATTATTAAATTATGTGGCATATAAAATTTTTGTAATGTTAGGGGCCATGGACCCTTCCAGCCTCTGGCTCCGCCAGTGACCGTCAGGCACGATAGTATGCATCACATATCCATGTTGGCTGGCAGAACATGATTTGTGAGAACTAAGAACTATGTGCTTGTGATTTGTGAGAACTAAGAACTATGTGCTTCAATGCTTGTGCCTTGTGCTATCCATTATGTGATTGTGCTATCCACTTGTTTGTGCTTTCAAATTTGCAATAACTAGCTGCTGGCTGCAATCATTTAGATGTGCTTTCAAATTTGCATTTACTTACTGCATTCTTTTCTTTTCATGAACAACCACTTGCTGAAATCATTCAAATATGGCTGCCATCATTCAGGTATGTCCAGTGATCCTCCTTTTATATTTAGTTATTTTTGCAACCTACATATCCAACATTTTTTGCTATTTTTTTCTATATATATATATATCAGTTTTGCCTAAATTAGCAAAACGCCTAGATAAACGCCTTGGAACACCTAGGCTCGCTTAATCCCGACTAGGCTCTAGGCTGCGGGTCACCGCTTAAATTCCGGCTAGCGCCTAGCGAAATAGGGATTATAATGCAATTATGCAAGCTCAAGAGATGTTCCTGAACTAATGTCTAGTCCCTGTCACATCGAATATTCGATACAAATTAGGACGGCTGAATATGATATAATTGTAAAACTAATGTTTAGAACACGTAGCTAATTCGTGAGACAAATTTGTTGAGCCTAATTATTCCACCAATAGCATATATTTAATATAGCACTACATTATAAAAGTATAGAGTTCTATATAATTCAGCTTAATAGTTTCATCTCGTAAACTAGTTTCAATATATGTGTCGTGCTCGTATACCACAGTCACAGTAATCGACTGGCTAGTGTGTGCTTCGAGGGCCTAACTCAAGAGATAGTGACACGGGTTTATACTGGTTCGGGGCTAATCGGCGCACCCTAGTCTAGTGTTTGGCACTATCCGAGCTCAAGTGCTCGTACGGGGGCGAGTACAAGCTGGGCGAGAGAGGGAGATGAGCTCCCAAGTCTCTGTGAATGTGGGTGGTCGGTGCGTGTTTTAAGCGAGTGAGCCTGTGTGCTAGAGAACTTGCCCTCTCCCAATGGCCGAGCCACCCCTTTTATAGTCACAAGGGGAAGCGTATAGGAGGCCAACGAGGGGGGGGCTTAGGAGGAGAAGGAATACAAATTTTAGGGGCAGAGGGGAAAATGCTGCCATTTTGCCGGGCACGCCGGACCGCCCGGCGTGCGCGCGTCGTCGCCGCCCTACACCGCGGCCTATCCGCCGGTCGGGGTAGATCTCGTAGGGGCGGCTCCGTATTCCGAGGTCCCGTACTCCCGACCAATGAGCTCGGAGCTTGACGGTCGGCGTTAGAGGAAACACCGAGCTCGCCGCGCCGCCGTCGTCGTCTATACGTCTTGTCAAGCGTCGCACACGCCCGCTGTCCGCCTTCGGACCTGCTTGGCGCCGCCGCGGCGTAAATGCTCATACCTTGTGTCGCGGGGAAAATGTGTGGACGAGAGAGCTCGTGCGGGGAGCTCGGCTGTCATTGTCGAGGTCATCCTTGTCTTGTAGCGTTTGTCTGTCCCGCTTGGCACGGCATGGCGTGATCTGACATGCCATGCCGCGCGTGCTTCTGGGGATTTCGTTCTCCCGACCATATCCCGTCATAGGCTGCAGCGCCCGACAAGTAGCCGCGACCCTGTCGATCAACATCGTGGCCCGAGCCCATTGTTGGGTGAGGATTCGTGTGATCCGAGAGCTCGTTCGAGACGGAAGGGAGCTCGTCGATCGAGCTCGAGCTCGGGGCTGCCCTGTGTCGGAGAGCTCGTACTCGTGAGAGCTCGTTCGAGGCGGAGAATGGACGTTGGGTCGAGCTCGAGCTCGCGCCCAGAGAGCTTGTTTTGGAGGGAGCTCGTTCGAGACGGAAAGGCGCCCGTGGGTCGAGCTCGAGCTCGATCGAGACAGACGGGGCGCGTCTTAACTGCTCGCTCGTGGGCTAGGCCCATCCTTTAGGGGGGGTTTTTGACTCGAGTTTGGCCTTACTAGTGGTGGCCGGAATATCTGTATTCCACAATATGTAATTAGTTTTGTAATTAGTTTATGCTTAGACCCTGTTTAGATTGAGTCACCTCTATTTTAGTCACCTAGACTCCAAACAGTGGTTGACTAAAAAGTTAGAGAGTGACTAAAATATAAAAGTCAAGGTAGCCCAAGCTTTTACTGACTAAATTACAGAGGGTGACTAATTTTAGTCACCCCAATCCAAATGCATACCCTCAAGAAAACATGGATAGGCACACCGTCCAGAGTTTGAATTGGCAGGCTTTGGCATCTTTTGCTCCTGTATATACACCATGAACTGAACTACTAGTGAAGCACAGCTGTGCGGCTACAGATGATATACGTAGACCGACCGGTAGACGGCAGCGTTTATTTCGCTTCGCCAAAGGAGAGGCGCAACAGGAGATGAAGCCACCCAGCCTCACTGTGACCTCCATTGCGTGACGTGCAGACGGCCAGACGGGCGTGTACAGTCATATATATCCGTACTGTTGTGTTGCCCCTGGTGTCAGTGTTGTTGGTTGTTGCGATGAACTCGGTAGAGTAGAGAGACATACAGTAGGGATAGATCTCATCATACGCACAGTGATATCCATCGCCCAGGCCTGCCTGCCGTGCCCTGGCAACGGCATGTCGCATGCACACAGCGCCAGCGCCGTCCCGTGGCCGTGGCCGCGTCGGTGGCGCCGAGCCCTTCTTCGCCGAGTCATGAGCTGCAGAGGGGAGAAAGCGCGCGAGCCGCAGGTGCTCGCCTGCTCGGTAAGCCGGGCGCAGGGCATCGTTTTGTCCCTTTCACGCGCTACCTTTCCCGGTCTTGTGCTGCCCAATGGAGTACAGTACAGTACATCCATTGGCTACAAGCACAAATCTTTTTGCTGCATGTTGCTGCATTATTTGGCAACAAGCTCTGTCTCCATCAGGCGGGCCAGCGGGCCAAGGAAGCAGGTGCCTGGCTATGGCGGCCCTATGGACGGACGGATCCCATCCATGCAGCCAGTCTCCTTGAGAGGGGAGAGGTAAAGGCAGTCTACGGGTAGGAGTACGTGAGACTGGGCTTTTTGGGAACCTTACAGCCGCGCTGCGATCGGCCGGCCCAAGGAATCCATGTCGCCATCGCCATGCACGCCGCTTTAGGCTTTAGCTAGGCGCCAACGCCCGGCCGGCCGGCCACTTCTCCTTTTGCTCCCTCGCTTTCCAGAGCTCATCGACGGGGAGTCGAGCCGTGCCGTGCCGTCGAGGCACCATCTCCTCCAACTATGACGACGACGACACCTTTTGGCCAGGCGTGTCGAAAGCCAGGCATCCACTGCACGCGACGCGAGAAGAAGCCTCTGTGTCTGTGCTGGCTGTGCGCGCTGCTGCCGATCCATCCATCCGCCGGCGGCTGGAGGAACGTCTTTTGAGATCACCAACACTGTTAGGGCTAAATGGCACATACTAAATACGATCTGGGATCATTGCAATTGCACCGGCACAGGTGCACCATTTGAGCAGGCCGGGAGGGATATTTTTGCCCGACGACGATGGTCGATCTCCGGCGAGGACTGATTGTCCATCCATTGCAGTATCACAATTCACAACACAACACTAAACCCCGTCCAACACAATTCACAATACAACACTAAACCCCGTCAACCAACTGCTAGCCACCATCAAACACACCGCCGATCAGTGGAACTGTTAGCCACCATCAAGCATACCGCCGATCAGTGGATCGACGCCGGGGCTTGCAAACTAGGTTGTCTAATTCGCGAGTAGTCAGCATGCCGA
The DNA here is from genome assembly GCA_015847255.1 of Hyparrhenia diplandra. Classification (NCBI taxonomy): domain Eukaryota; kingdom Viridiplantae; phylum Streptophyta; class Magnoliopsida; order Poales; family Poaceae; genus Hyparrhenia; species Hyparrhenia diplandra. The sequence goes on from JADLZK010000727.1 coordinate 110,215, forward strand.
TCAGTCAGTTCGGGGAGGACCAAACCAAATGAAAAAGCTGTCACCTCCTCAAACAAAATGTTGTAAAAACTCCCCTTCTTAAATACAATGAAACGCAAACCTTTTAAGTTTTCGAAAAAAAAAAAAAACTGCGGCGACTACCGTACTTCCTGCAACACCTGCCGGCGCCGATGCATTTGACTTCACGAGACGTGTACTTTTATTACTACAAGAGCACGAAACCACTGCACGCCGAGACTAGACTACTCTGGCAGTCTGGCAAGCGTGTTTATGTCACGGCACGGCGTGGGGCATTATAAACCAGCCTACAGGTAAACGCCACGGTCACGGCCACGCCTGGTCCAGAAAGGACTTCAAGTCAACATGTTCAGGGATCCTGGACCGGACTGCATTCCAGTAGATCAAGACCATCCATGTGCATGTGAGTATATATAGGAGTACTCCCTCCGTCCCAAAACTGTAAACTTTACGCTTCCCGAGAAAAAACTACGGCAATTATATATTTGAATATATAAAATATTTATGCTAAGTAATTAGTATCACGGAAAGATTTTTAAGTCTAGTTTTTTAACAAATTTATTTAAATATTTAAATGTTGCACATGTTTTCTACAAACTTAGTCAAAGTTGTGGCACGAAAACCAACGGCGACAGTCAATTTGGGACGGAGGGAGTAGATGACTAGCAGCAACCTGGTCATATTTTATACTACTCCCGTCTCACAATCATTATATATCTCGTTCGTAATCAAGGTTTTGCTAAGATTAATCAGAAATATAGAAAATACTATCAACATTTGTATCTTCTAGTGTATTTTCTTGGGAAGGAAGGAAAAATACTAGTCCATAGCATAGGGGAAAAACATGGCACATCCCATTGTTACTATCCATTTCTTAGTTTTGAGATGTATATATAGTTATGGGAGTAACCCAAAAGAAACATGGCACACCTACAATAAGCTTATGCAGGCTGCATGATTATATTAACCCAATGTGGGTTAAACATAAAAGATTTGTGAAAGGGGGGAGCAAGAAACACCGCCATACGTGTTGTACAAGAAGCTGTCATGTTCCTTGTGTTGTGACCATTGAATTTGTAATGAGAAGTGCAATCTGGATTTGGCTGTCTTGAGAAACTGTGATTATGGTTGTGATCATTTGTATCAAACTATGACTTCATTGGTATATTATTATGTGAACTGTCATGAGGACAGAATTCGATGCATATAAGCGTACATGTACAATAATATTTTTTTACTCCTACAAACTGGTTTCCTGACGGCATAAATAAGCAATTTCTGACGGCCAACCATCAGAAATGAGGCTAGACGCGGATGCACATCAGCCGTCAGGAAAATATTCCTGTTGGCTAACCGTCGGGGAGTAATCCATCTTTCTGTCGGCGTGTTCCTGTCGGCATTTTCCTCGACGGTTGCACGACGGGAATCACATTCCCCGACGGTTTTCCGGTATTTCCCGATGGTTTGTGGCCGTAAGGAAAAATCTCCAGTCTGGTAGTGTACTAGCTATATGTAGAAACTGTTTCTTATCACTCCAAGACCTTACAGTAGTTCCATGTTTAAGGGGTTAGAGCCCTGCGTAGTAGAGCCAAATAACTAGTTCAAAGTTGCTTGAAACTTTGACGCCCTGGCATGATAGATTATGGCTTTCCACAATTTCCGTATGGAATATACTAGGCATCTTGTTCGGCCTCCGTTCAAAATTATAAGACGTTAATTTTAGCTTTCCTAGATTCATAGTTTTTGCTATGCACCTAGACATTTAGTAAACTTCATATCTAAAAATGTCAAAATGCCTTATAATTTGGACAAAGGGAGTAAGTACAGTTGTCGTCTGATCTGTTATTCCTTTTGAATTCAGCTTAAGATATGATGTATAGATACTTTAAACTACTCTGGTCACTATATCTTACTCCTTCGCGAATCCAGCTTATGACATGCAATGCTCACCCATGTTTCTAACGCATGCATACAGCAACACAATAGTTGAAAAAAAAGAAGTGTATGGATCGATGCAATGCCATGTGAAACCAAGTCTTTGTGCGAAAGAAATACAAACAAATAAAACTAACTAGAGGTACCTGTGAGGTCAATGGATACGAAAAGTAATTTATGTAGCTGTTTTTAGTAAAGTAATCGATGTTCATCACAGTTCTAGATATTCAGAAACTATTCCTATGCAACATGAAATGCATTTGTAGCTCAGTAAACTGGAGAACCTAATGCTCCTCACAGCCTCGAATCTTTTTGTTCAGCAAATTGGTGTAGTTTTCTTAAACGAACACTCGTTTTGAAAAGGAAACAGCATAATTTGTTAGAGATGGGATGCGGAGACCAAGGAGCCATCTATATTAGCAACCCTCTTATTTCCTAGAGAAATCAGTTTTAGTTTGTGGGGTGTTTTTACTCCTAAAATCCTTTTGTACTCTAGAGGAGTAAAAGTTTTAATGGATTGGGACTTTTGAACATAATAACACAAGTCTTAGAATTAAAATGAAGTCCTTCATAACAATGTATATTTTTTTTCTGTTCATTCAAAAAACCATGTCGTTTGTTGGTCTAAAGAAACTCTGATAAGGAAATAGGTTAAACAATGTTAGGCCATTCCCATTGAAGATTTCAAACTTGTCAAATGAGATGCCACGTAGATAAAAATAATGTCATGGCAAAAAAAATTATGGAGATAAAATTGAAGAGATGGGTTCCATTGGGACATAACTGGTTGTACAGTATGTCAAAAAATAACTGGTTCCAATGGGTTCCAAATCTATGAAATATGTTGAAACTGGCATAGAAGAGTATTTCATTTTGTCTAGGGGCAGTTTAAGTAGTCTTATTAGATGCAATCTCATGATGTATGACCCACATGTGAGGTCTTCTTTCTTATATATTATTGGTTTCCAGAATGCACAAAGAGCTTATTAACTTTTCTCATCTTGCTAGCTCAAATGTTTTTTTATCTCTCATTCCTCCACGTGCCATCTAATACTATTTGCAAACTGATCTAACTATGCCAAATCATGTGCATAATAATGTATTAGACCATAAAACTGTGCACTAAAAAACGATTTCATACCATGTATATGAATAATTACTTTAGATGACAGTCCTGGAAACCGTTGAATAATAAAACCTGCCACTAAAAATAATCCAATATATGGAGTCATTCATGATGACGTGCAAACCAATGAACATCAGTATTGCAGTATCACTGGGTGTGTCTGCTGGTCCAGCCTTTTGGACTGAATCCATTTTACTGTTGCACATGAGATGATCGATGGCGTATTTACCAAACTACCCAGACAGTAGTCATTGACTGGAGGATATTTGCTGTGTCCCGCTAACCAAAGCGTTCAGAGCAGCTCTACAGCTAGATTCCATGTGAGTTAAGGTGATGGGCTTAATGGCTACTGGACGACAAAATCATAATTTAGCACGATTGCTCATTCAAATACGTACTCTAAGCATTTGATGTCCACTAGAACACAGTACTACTGCCCATATTTACCTTCTTGTTTTGATACGGAAGCTCATGCATATAGTACTTTCTCACGCACTACTTGTTTTGATACACAGTACAGTGCATCTTGTAGTATAAATGGTACTGAAAATAATTAATATACAAACACTTTAAAGCAAAGACGTCATTGTACTACATTCTCGTTAATTTTGCACTTCGAAAATAGTACTACTGCGTGTAACCCAAAAGTATGAAACTGAGACCAAAGTCAGCAAACTTTTACACGTCTTTAAGCTCGTCCTGGTCTACCCCCGCACCGTACTCCTACTTGATAAATAGAAAATGCATTTTGAGCAAAGTTGTAGCCAGATAATAATCGTAACTTGCATTATTTGCGCATCAGAATGACATATATCGATCCTACGCGCGCGCACACACACACCATGCATATCTAACCACACACACACACACCATGCTTGGTTAGTACTAAGAAATCGGCACCCAGATTCAAGCTGAGACAAAACATAAACCCGGGTAGTGGGGTGCATTACCACATCTCCTCACATCCAACTAAGTCAAGCTGAGGTTCACTCCATGCATATACACATGTAACAAAACTTCAAATTGAGCATATATGTAAGTGGAGTAGATCTCCAAGAACATCCGGTGGAGCAAATCTCCATGTTGGTGGGAGAGCAACTAGAGGAACACAACGAACTGCTAGCTGCCAGCAAATTAGCAACACCGCCCATCCAACTTCCAACCAAAGCTGATGCCAAAATACAAGTAGCAGCATTGCATGCAGTAGTCATCAAGACCGGGAAAAACTCCCGCCACCAGTCCCCGGCCAGACGTCCAGCTCGGCATTCAGCTGCGCGGCATGGACCACGGGCGCACGTCGGATCCCGGCCAGTACTTACCACCTCAGCGAATCCCTCCCCCTCCCGTGCCGGCCCGGCCCCCACGGCAGCAGTGGCGTACGCACTCCATCGCCGTCCTGTGGCGGCCGGCCATGGCCAGGCCATCGCCGCGCGCTAGCTCGCCCTATCCAGTAGCCAGACCGGACAGCCAGGAGCCAGCCCAGGCCCCCGCTCCGTGACGGATCGCGGCGCCGTGGTCCGCCGTGGTCCACGCCGATCTACACATCCCACTAGCCCGCCCCGCCGCCCTCCCAGTCCCAGTCTCAGTCCCAGCGGCAGCGGCGCTGCCCGATCGATCGGCCCCTCTTGACTCCTGCGGCGCGGTCCTCCTCCTCCTCTCTCCCTACCACGCGCAGCGGCGCAGTAGAGAACAAAAGTGTGCACCTCTTGCATCAGATTCTGCATGCAGCTAGGCGCGCCCACTGGCGGGCACCGGCCACCGGCACAGGCAAAGCACGGCGCACTTGCCGTTCGTGCGTGCGTGCACCCCGGATTGGCCATTAACGAGGGGCTTGAGTAATGGCGGCACGCGTCAAAGTACAGCACGAGCTTGGAGCCGATGCGAAAGGAAACCACCTCCGTCCGCACCGCACTACTGCGCCTGCAATGCCAATGCCAATGCATGCGCGCGCTAGCTTTTTACTCCACCGTCCGTCCGTTCCCTGGCCCGGCCGGCGTGTGCGACGAACGACGACTGCGCTGCCGAGGAAGAAGACCACCCACGACGGCGGCGGTCGTCGCAGGCCGGTGTGGAAAGCCTGCGCCGCGCAGGGCCGGGAGCGTCCGCCGGCCGCATGCGACGCCCGGAACAAAAAAGCAGCGCAAAGGCTCTCGCCGCCGCTTTTGCTTTCTTCAAAAACCATGGACCGAGGGAGGGACCGAGGGAAGGAGGGGGCAGGTAGCTTGCAAGGCTGGCAAATCTCTGGCTGCTGCTCTTCTTCGTCCTCCTCCACTCCATACGGGGACACCATGGACGCTTGCACTGCATATCGCATGGCGAAGAATGTAGCCATAAATGCTGGTGCTGCCGAGGACCAACCACGAATTGAATGCGAAACTCGCCTACTCCTACTCCTACCATCAAGCAATGCAAGTGGGAGTAGTAAAAGCGAAAAGGAGGATGATGCCGGCCGAGATCGAAACTAATTAAAGCGAGCAAGGAAGGAGACGACTTTAGCCATATTAGCTTCATTGAGTTCGATCAGTTCATCACCATGCTGCTGGTAGGTTACGGATCCGAGCAGTGACATTGCAACAGTGAAGCTGGTCGACCGGCATTAACTTATTGGGAGAAAAAGGAGTTGAGAAGCAGGCAAATGGGGCTGTAGAGATGCACGGATCGATCAAGAACAGGTCACAGTAATGCTAATAGTTACTCCTGCCACACTTCGATCGATCGATCGATGATGCTGGAAAGCGCATGCAGCAGTGCATGCATTGCTGCAGCTGCTTGGCATGCATGGGCATGGCAGGCTAAGCTGCTGTAGGAGACTAGGAACAGACGCTTCTCAGTTCTGCCCTAGCTGTTGCCAAAGCTGCTGGAGGATGGTGGTGGTGTCCGGAGGCCGGACCCAGGACTCAGGCCTGGCCTGGCCTGGCCGCGGAGTAAAATTCTCTCTCCAGCTCCGCTCATCATCAAGTCCCAAGCGGCCAAGAACGATAGAGAGCCTGTTCGGCTGGCTGTCTTGCTAGCTGATGCTCTGCTGGCTGGCGGGGGAAAATATATTTGACCGACCTACCGATAAGCCAAGCGAACAGATCGAAGGTGAAAAAGCTGGCTGTCTCGCTAGCTGATGCTCTTTTGGCTCTTTGGGGAGAAAATATCGCCGACCGGCTGGGCGATGGTGATAAGCCAAGCGAACAGATCGAGGGTGAAAAAGAAGAGATGAAACAATCCATGCAACCCAAATCCCCAGACGAGATAGAAATTTTCAATTGCAAACACAAGCGCGAGTAGTTGTACATTCCCAAGATCCATCCAAATCGGCAAATGGCCATGCCCTGGCCTCCTCCTTCCCAACACCAATCGTCTCATCTAGGAAACACACACACAGCCAGCCAAAGAAACCACAATAAAATACTCCCAAGAATGACAAAACAACGACGGCCGTCTTCTCCATCATAGCTAAATCCAACAAGTGCTGCTGCTCGCTACGGTCCTAGCTACTATAGTAGCTTGCATTTTTTTAATTTCCTAGTCTAGCTACTAAAAGGAAGGTAAAGAGAAATTAAAAAGGCTAGCAATGATCTTCTGCTAATAATACGGAGAGGATGGAGATCGATGAGATGACGCAATCTAATGCGATCAGTGGTGGTAGTGTACCTAGCTCGCACTGGCGCCGGCGCCCGGCGGGGAAGGATCGGTCGTCATGGTCATGGCTGCTTCTCTTGCCGAGGGTGTGCTTGTTGTTGTGCATCCACACCTTGAGCACGTGGCGCTTGACGCAGACCTCCTCGCAGAACTGCTGCACGGCGGCCTCGTCGTGCTTCTGGATCCGCCACCCGAGCCGCTCCGCGAACGCCAGCATCCGGTCCTTCTGCTCCTGCGTGAACTTGGTGCGGAACCGCTTCTTGCCGGAGCCGGAGCCGGAACCGCCGGAGCCTGATGGGAAGCCGCCGCCACCGGAGCCCAGGGACATGCCTACCATGGGCGCCACCACCATGGGGCCGATCAGCCCGGCCATGTCGTCGCCCTCGTCGACGCGACCAGAGTGGGGAGAGGTGGACGGCAGCGCGAGCGGGCGCTGATGCATCATGTGCCCGGCCGCCAGCTGCTGGTGGAGGAGGTACCCGGCTGGGGTGCGGTAGTAGGGTGAGAACTGGTGGTGGTGGTGCGCCACGGCGCCGTAGGCGGTGATGGCGGCCGGGGACAGGGCGGCGGAAGAGGGATCGGTGGCGCTGCCGCCCCGTGGGCGAGTCCGGGGACTCCTTGCGGTGGAAGTTGCGGTGGCAGCCACAGGCCGCGCAGCGGAGCGCGTCGATGGAGCCGTCCTCGCCCGCGGCCATGAACTCGCCGCAGCCGTCCACCGCGTGCCCGCCGATGCCGACCGCGTGGTTCTTGAGGCACTCGCGGTACCTCGTGCCGCCCCCGCCACCGACGCCGACGCCGCCTGGCGTCCTGAAGCTCCCGCCGCCTCCAGAATCCCCAGGCTTCGGGGTCCCGGCGCCGACGCCTCCTCCTCCTAATCCGACCAGCCCCGGCTGCAGCATCGGCGCGTCGTAGCTCGAGCTCACGGGCATCGGCGTCATCTCCTCGTCGCCGTCATCGTGCTCGTCGAAGTCCATGGCTGCCTGTCGGTGGGTGACTGACGATGTAGTCGGCGGGCTCGGCGTCGGCGCACGGGGAAGCAAAGCTTTGCTTGCTACCAGCTACTCCTACTGGATGGAATTCCTTTTTTTCCCTTTGCGACTTCCAGTAGGTTCTTTGCCGGGCCGAGGTTAAACAGCAAGAGGTTAGCACACCTAGGCCTTGTTTAGATGGCAAATATTTGGAACCGAATGTCACATCATACACTGTAGAAGACGTTTCGTTTGTTAGTGGTAAAATATCATCCTACCATGAAGTAACTAGGCTTAAAAGAATCGATCCGCAATGTACATCTAAACTGTATAATTAGTTTTTTTTTACCTACATTTAATACTCCAAACATATGTCTTTTGGTGTATTTAATGTGATGTGATGGAGAGAAAGTGAGAAAAAGGTTAGAATTTTTAGCAATCTAAACAAGGCCTAGCTACAGGAGAGTGTGTTTGTAATAGAGAGAGAGAAAGTGAGGAGGGAAAAAAAATAGCCGTGAACTGTGCACACTCCCTGCTGCTAGTTTTGACGCATCGCGGCTCTGCGCAGCAGGAGGCCTGTTGGCACGCAACCGGCTGCTGTGCCTGTGCCTGTGCTCCTTCGGGTGACGATGGATCAAATTAAATTTAGATAAATAAAATAATTAATTATCTCTTTTAGATGTACAAACTTCATTAGAGTTTAGATGTATTTACGAGATGAATTTTTAAAATCTAGTTTAGATGTATCGGCGAGGCGAATCTTTTTTAAACCTAGTTTGTTTATGGGAAGACAATAAATACCCTAAACAGATAAAAAAAAATTCTACAGTGCTAAATTTCAGTTATAGGGCCTGATCGGTTGGATACCATTTTTATCCAACCAAAACCATGTCATGCCAAAATTAAAGTGATCAATTGGTTAATTGCCAAAAGAATTGCACACCATAATTTTTTACCAAACTTTTGGTAAGACTCTAGAGAATATTCTTATAAACTACACAAAAGAGAAAATTGGCAGGCCTTAATTTGGTAGCCATCTAAATGACCACTTAAGTTTTTTTGCTCTAACTTTAGTAACTTGATTTGACAAGCCACAATTTTCGCTTGCCATGAATTTGGTTGGGTAAAAAAATTGGTACCCAAACAATCAGGCCCACAATGACAAATTTCAGGTGAACTAAACACAACTCATTCGTTTTTAAATATTTTGTATTTTCAAATGGAGTTTCATTCACTTTGTCGTCTTCGTTCCTCAAAAGCTTCTTTTTCTCGGACGTATTTACAAAGGAAGATAGTACGTAGACCATTATTACAGTGTACTCATGAACGTATCTGTGGTGATCTGTGTTTCAATGCCCCGTTAGTACTCCATGGTGATCTATTATTATGTTTCAATGCCCCGTTGGTGGACTTGCACTTGCATAGAAAAAGACCAGGCAGTGCATCCATGTTAACGGAGGAGCACGTACGAAGATTCACACTAAAAGTCTAAAGTATACGGAGTACTCCGTACCATTTTACAGATGTATACGCTGTCTCACTAGTATTTGAATTGGCCTTTTATGAAGTGCCATTGTTGGCATACTGTCTGATCTTGTGTGGCTCTTTTCTTTACATGCAGAGCACGTTCGAATTACTATTTTAGTTTTTTTTCATGCTCTGTGTCGTTTATACCCAATAATATGCAATTCTTTGTTAGCCAACTTTCTAGCACTCGAGGTAATCTATAGCAAAATCCAGACTGGCTTGGCCACCAAGTTGGATGCTATTTGTTCGGCCAGCTCAACTCTAGTATGACATTTCATCTTTCTTGTTATTTGTTGCCTTGTCATTTCTAAACTTGTGATTCTTTTAGGTTGTTTTTGGTTGGGAGCCAAAGTGTGGAGGGATGGTCCCGACTCGCTTATTGGGAAGAACGCATTTTATGTTTGGCTCGGGGTCATCTAACGTAGCATCACCCACTAACAAGTGGAGTCCATACGTTCGGTGTTTTTTTCCTTATTTTTCTATCTTCCCCACCCCGCATGAATTATCGCCGCGACCCAGCGCTAGGCCTCGCTTGCTTTCGGCGCCGCCCTCTTGCATGCGGAGCACACCAGCCACCTAGTTGGTCGCCTTGCCCGGCTGCGCCTCCCATTCCTATCCTCGCTCGATCATGCCCCTTCCTCCCGTTGTCGGGGCAGCCGTCTTCCCTACCTGCTGGTCGGCGCACATGTGGCGGGCTAGATCTCGCCACGCGTCGGAGCTAGGGGCGGACCCTCGCCCACGCTGGCGCCATTTTGTGTGCCGAAGCTATAGGTCACCCACACGATTGCTCATCCGCATGTGCCACCTCAACCGACCATGTACAATATGTGAATCCTCTAATATTCCATGTGAACATTTGAGCTCAACGTAGTTGGCTTGTAAGATCCCGTACTTCCTTGAGAGCATACTCAATTTTTCCTTGAGCTTAGTGTTGTCTTTCTCTAGTTGAGCGACACTAGAAGAAGTGTTCATGGCTACAGGATTCTTAATTGAAAATCTTTCATACCTTTGGGTGGTAACCTTTAGCTCTTCCAATTTTGACACAAGAAGCAATTCTTGACTTTGAAGCTAGTGATTGCTCCTACCTCTCATTCTCTTGCTCTAGCACATCATTCTTCTCAAGCTTCATGAATATGACCTTTTCATGTTGCTTAGATGATCAAGAGTGTTAGTACATAGTTTTATAGAATCTATCGGTGTTTGTAAAACTTGTGTCAGCTTCTTAGAAGACTGGCTTACTAATCATATAGTTTCTATAATTTACTATCTATTACTCCTATTTTTGTTTTTCTAGATAATTTTGTGCTATGTATTTTTTAGATCCACACTATGTGTAGAAACATATTGTTGGTGTAGCCACGAAGCAGACTACCCCCTTGGTAGGACGAATCACTCAACTAGACTAATCTGAACACTTGGAGGTGTATGTAAACCGAGCATTCTTCAATTAATTCTGGGTTCGTCTTACAATGCCCCCTTGGGGGTCTATTTATAGTCCGTAGACTATTACAATTCGATCTTGTCCTCCTACCAACCCTAGACCTCAGCGTCTCCCCCGCCGATCAAGGGCAATGTGGTCTTTTTCTCGCCTCGCGATCCCCTACCCTCCTTGGGTCGCTTGACGTCGGACCGAGGAACGCAAGACAAGATTAAATGGCATTCGTCAATGGGCCCTTCGGCCTTGCCGGCCGAAGGCGGCTAGCTTCGACTCCCTTCACGGAGCAGGGGGATCCGTGCTAGATCCCCGCCCCTTGGGGGCGTAAGCCAAAGCATTCGTCTTATTCGACCAAGAATGTTAGCACATTTGCTCGGCCCGATTTCCGACCGGCCGCTATTGGTCGGAAGCCTCGACATTCGGCATGGCAGGCGAATGTCCACGCTTCGAGCAGCGCGCCTTCATTACGATCTCCGATTGGCGAAAGTCGCGGCATTGGCTTCCCCGGCGAATGCCATGGTTTTCGTCTGGCGTGCGATTACTTCGTGGGACGGATCCGGACTATTGGGCGTTTGTTTGCCGGTCATGGCCGAAAGCCTCCGCTTCCGTCCGTGTCGTGTGAAGCCCCCGCCATCCGGGCTTCACCCCTTTCACCATTGGGTTCGCGGTGCGCTAAGACCCGAATCTTAAAACATTCGGCCCCTAAGGCGAATCTTGCTCTCTTCGTGCCATCTCTAGCTGTGGTTTCTCGGGCGACCAGAGGGGGGTGGGCGGTTTTCGCCTCCCCCAACACATATAATCAAATAATTTATTTTAAAGCGAGTAAAAACCAACATGTCTTTATAATTTCAAACTAGTGGTGAAACTTAGGGATGAAAACGGTCGGAAACGATCGGAAGGAGGCCAAATCACTTTCATTTTCGTTTTTCTTTTCTCGAAACGAGATCGATCACGATATTGTCGGAAATGAATACGGCGCCGTATTCGGTAATTTGAAAACGATATAGTCGGTCGGAAAATACAGCGATAACGATCGAAATCTATCGTAACGGTATCCTCAAAAGCGGTAAACACATCAAGCGTAGGAAATGAGAAGAGCCCTATAACTTCGCAACATTACCATAATTCTTGACAATGACACAAATTAATGATCAAGTTCTAAGTTGATTTGACATAGCATAGCGATGAAAACATGAATTATTATAGTTCCTTCCTAAGTAGAGGTTGTTCCTCTATGTGTTAACCCTTGCAATATAGTTAGTTTCCAAAAAATTTTTTTGCCTTATGTGCATGTTGGTTGTGTGTGCCTTTGATTCGGTAACCAACGGTAAATTATCGCTTAAATACGGAAATATTCGGAAACGATCGGAAGAGGGCAAAATTGTTTTCGCTTTCGTTTCCATTTACTTTTACCATTATCATTTTCATTTTTTCGGTTACCACTTCTATTTCCGTTTAGACATCAAAATCGGAAATACTGAAAAGCGACTTGGAAAATCGGAAACTATCATTTTCGTTTTCATCCCTAGTGAAACTAGAACAAATTAGAGAAGGGTTGTAATGGTCTTGTGCGTGCATGAGGACACATATACGATGAAAATTTCGAGTTCATCCCTAAATTTACAATTTTCCATGAAAAGTGTAAAAGAATACTATTTGAAAAATCACCACCAGTGGGGTAGCCGTTGGATGTCGGATCGACACGGACGAGTTCCTTTTCCGGATGGACGGACGGACGCACGCGCAAGTATAGATCCCCAATTACCACGCCAGGGACGCGGAGGATATGATACGTACGACTGATGCAGCCGAGTTTGCCTCGTGGGCGCATCCACGCTGCCTCTCAGACCACCAACCATCGCCCCACCAGCCGGCAAAGATGGCGCCTCATGATTGCAGAGGAAACGCGGAGGTGTGTGTGATCGTGCCGTTCTCCCGCAGCACCGGCGGCTAGCGGCTAGCGTCGCGATCCACTCGAGTGCGCGCGCGTGCGTGCGGTACTACGCTGCTTGAGCTCGCGGTCACGGTGCGCGCGCCGTGAGCTGTGAGCTGAGCTAGCGTAAAGGGGAGGGAGGGGGCCATGGAGAGAGCGCGCACGGCGAACGCATGCTAGAATGGCGTAGTAGCTGCAGGGATGATCGATGCATGCGTCCGTCCAAGCTTGCTGAAAAGACGGATCGAAGGCTTTGCCGAGCCTTGGGACTTGGTGCTGGGCGAGAAGGCTGTGGCCGGCCAGGTGCTGCAGACGACAAACCGGCAAAGCGTCTAGCGCTACAGCTATATGGCCAAGTCCAGCCAAGTGGGTCACGCAGGCCCCGAGTGGCTTTGCCAAGCTTGCCAAGCGTCAAGCGCGGCGCCGGCCTGCTGGAGCACGCAGTGGCGAGTGGTGAGAGGATTTTGTAGACGGGAAACGCGGAAGACACAAGAAGCTTGCTAGTTTCTGAGGGTTTAGAAGCTTGCTAGTTTCTGAGGGTTTAGTAGCTTGCTAGATTCTGAGGGTTCAATGGACTTTGATCCTGATCAAATTCATATTGATTTTAATGTCTTTCGTCATGATCTGGACCTTAATTGATGATTTTGGCGGGCGAGCCAAGAATATGCTAGGCGCGGTCCGGTAAGCAGCGGCGTTTCTCTCGCCATTGCCGATGATCGATCAAGATAATGCTGCAGCGCATAGCAGACAAACCATGGCTGCCAGAGCACCCAGCCTGGCATGCGTTCACGCACAGCCCTGGAGGGTAGTCGTAGGCTCGTAGCTGCTCCACTCCCACGTTGCCTGAGCTCTCTGCCAGACAATATTCCCAGCGGCAGCGCACATACGTTGCCAGAGACTGCAGCGACATGGCATGGCAGACGAGCGGGCGCCCCCCAGCTCCGGCTGATACCACCCACCCGATCGGCACGGCACAGGGAGGAGTTAAGGCTCGCCGTGGACGGTTGCGCGGCGTGCACTGTACTGTACTAGCGTGCTTGTTTCGCAACGTCGTCTGCTGGCGCTAGCTGCGGCATGCATGCCGCGGCAGCGGCAGCAGTGTTGCCCTTGCCCGCCCGCCTGCTGCCCGCTGCCGGGCCGTCAGATGCTCACATGTTGGTCCATCATCATCACCATCGTCCCGGCCGCGCGCGTCCGGCTGCTGCAGGAGCACGATCGGCGGGACGCCATGCATGCATGCCATGCCAGCCATACCGCCTGGGCAGGCGAGCAAGCAGGAGGGTCCTCTTCTCGGTCCTTGCTTTGCTGTTGCGACTTTGCATTTGCGGTCGAGTGACGCCTACTGCTGCACACACACGTACGGGTAGGGCTCCTCGCCAGCAATGGCTGCCTGACGACGAGCATGATCGAGCGCGCCAATCGCCATGCATGCAACTGTGGTGTGGTGGTGGCTTTTTGTGTAGAGTAACGAACGAACAGCTGGCCGATCGATATCCTGTCAGTGCGTGGGGGAACACGCAGACAGCACAGCCCTCGTCGAGCTCGTCGAGCCAGGCAGAGAGCGACAGCGGACGGACTCAGCCGGAGACGGAGAAGGGAGAAGAACCGACCGACCCCTACCCTACCAATGCAGCGGGCAGGCCAAGGCCAAGGCCATCCACCCTGACGACGAATCAGACCGGACCGGACCGGACGTGGCCACCCCAGGCCCGGCGTGTCCGTGCTGCGCTGACACGAGCACCGAGCAAGCACGCCCCGTCGTCGTCCCACCCACCACGGCAGCCACCCAGCCGGACGCCTAGCACGAGCTACAGCGTCATTGGCGCCATGCATCCATGCTTCCGCGCGCACCGCTGGGCGCTGGCCGACCGGGACGAGGACGACGATCTGGCCGGTTAGCTGGGCGCTCGTATTAATGCAGCTACAGCCTGCATGCATCGCAGGCAGTTCGTTCGCAACAGCGGGCGAGGGGCAGCAGGCAGGCACGCAGCGGCGTGCACTGTGCGCGGCCGCAGCAAGCGTCATATGAACTCGATCATCCCGCGCGCCAGGGCCAGGCGGCACAGTGCACTGCCCGGGCGGGGGACGGACGCCGCTTGCCGGCCGGCTGGCCGGGCGGCCTCGCATCACATGCACCGGACACGGAAACCTCAGCGCGCGGGCCGCGGACGATGGGCCGCCGGGTGCACCGAGGACGGACGATGGCATGGCGGGCAGTGGCTACGGTCATGCTGACTGGCGTGGTGGCTTGTCCCAGCCGGAGCTCATAAATTTCGAATTGACCTGTCTCCCTAGTGGAGAGCAGCGAGAGAGAGGCGACGCAGGAGAAAGGAGTGGGTTCGGACAGTGACAGGACGAGGAGCAATGGCGCCATGTCCGGCTGGCTCGACCGTGATCTCTCTCTCTGTGTTTCTATTCCATGGCAGGCTTTTTGTTCCCAGCCCGTCTGTTCCGAGAGATGCTGTTTACTCGGAGTACGTAGGGTATGGTCTTGGCTGCTAGTACTCCGTATACTCCTGGTACTCCAATAGTCTAATACAGAATCCTAGTACGTATTTTCAATGTCCAGAAATTCTACGTTTTATGTGTTCAACGCATTTCATCTACTTCCTCCAAGTAGTGACATCGTGAATTTGAATTTGTGATGCTATCATCATGGTTTTTTTCCTAATACCAGAAGGTGACCTCCAAGTAGTGATATCGTGAATTTGAATTTCAATTTGTGATGCTATCATCGTGTGATTCAGTATACCATTACTTATAGATCAAAAACACATCTATTATCCCCCTTTTCATTTACCCTAGCTTTTCCAGCACATGCTATTGAGCGGATCTCATGACAAGATTTGGCGGCGTTCTACGTGACCATGCCAAGTCTAGGATAACCTCAACGTCCCCTTCCAGCCAGATTTCCCGAGAGGTGTTCTCGATTTTTTTTTGGGCGAAGTGCGGGCATCAAATCGGCTCTATTGAACAATTCTTGAACAAATCAGCGGATCTCTTTGATTCGTCAAGAGGATATGGGGGAAATCGCCACTTGGGCGCAGAACACGAACTTGCATCATAATGCCCGGCCACCGAGTGATTCCCTACATAGCCGGTAGACGAGCTTGTCCAATACACCAACCAAGAGCAGGAAAGGCCTCCGCACCCTGATTATTCTGACCTGCTGGGAGGTTTGGAAGGAGAGAAATGCAAGAGTTTTCGATCGTGCGGAAGCGCCAAATTTTCTTGTGGTTCAGAGAATCAAAGACAAGGCGAGATCGTGAATGGCGGCCGAAGCAAAGCACCTGTCGGCCCTTCTTGCGCCCGCTTAGTTTGCTTTTTGTACAACTAGTGTATAGTCTTCTAGTTTTTTGGTTTTTTCCGTGTCCGTTTGTACCGTTTTGCGCCATCTGGCGAACCTCGTCTTTTTAATATAGCAGGCAACTCTTCGGCCGGTTCGTTTTTTTAAAGCTACTGTGCATGATAGGCTATATGTGCAGCCTCGAGCGTGATAACTATTATTGGTGTATTGGTCCAAATCAACATGATTACGTGACCACACGTACACTCCTTCCTACTACCCTACAAAGTGTCTCTATATTCTTCTAATAAGTTATTAACTTCTAATTGTCAATATACAACTAACATAAGTATAAAAACAAAACCTTCAACTTTCATCAACTTACCCACACTTTTGTTGTTACATGAAATAATCTAAAGTAATTTCTAATGTAACCTACAATTGTCATTAAAAAGTAGTCTAATTATTTCTTCATATAACATGTGCTTCTAAATCACATAAGTTTAACACAACCAATCATATTTTATTATTATTTTGCTGCAGGACTTGGACGATGAAAACAAGAGTCCAATTAACTTGTGGACACTCAATTTTATGATGAGTTGTGGATTTGCCAGCTTAATAAGAGGTAAAAACCAGCCTATTAGCCATGTTACAGTGTTTTTCTCTGTAAACAAAACAATTTAATCGGGCTTATGAGTCGTAAAACCATCAGCCGAAAACAGCTTGATTAGATCTACGGAACGGAAATACCGTATCAGGGACCGGCCGGTACGGCCAATTTCCTGACCGCTTGCACGATGGCCACTAGCTGGAGCTGCAACACTTTCAGCGGAAACTGCGCAAAGTCGATCGAACAAAGAGCACGCACTCACTCACTCTCGTACGGCAAATGCCATCGATCCATCGATCGATCGATGCCTTCCGGTTCCAGTCCATTCTTTTTCACCGCGGTAATTTCGAAACTGCCGCGGACTGGGTTAATGCGTTTTGCAGTACGACGCGCGTCGTAGGGGCAATTATTTACCCGTGCTGCCGTGCACCAACAGTGCGCTGCTGATTCCGGCAGCAGCCACCAGCGGCCGGCCAGTGCGCGCGCAGGCATGCACGCACGATGCAGCACTAGCAATGAAGATGAGCCGAGCCGGCCGGCCGGGCAGGCCAGCCATTGCCCATTGGCCAGGTGAGGTAGCCGAGGCCCGAGGGCAGCGGGCGGCATGCGACCGCACACTGCGACGAGAAGGACATTTCCATTCCATCCTTGTCTCTACTCTCACCCACCTCGATCATGATTGCCCCTCGCTCGCTTTTCCTCCTCTCCAGCTCTCGTCGTCACCTTGTGAAGGTAGCCAGCGAGCGCATGCATCGAAATGCTCCGTGATCTTTCTTTCACACGCGCTCCATACGGACCAGTCCCATATGGTCATGTGAAGGAGTAGCCAGCGAACCATAGACATGACTTTGATTTTTAGCCTTGTGGCTATTCATATGCGATCGAGCGAGGTACAGTAGCTACGGAGCAGTATAGTATGCTGCCATGCGTGGACCTTTGAAGCTAGTACAACAGCTACTCGCTAGCTTTGCTTTGCTCCGAGACCATAGTTCGATCGGGACGGTGGCCATTCAAGCCACTCGTACTGTATTGTGCGTGTAGAGAACTGGAGAGAGGGATGGAGAAGGAGAAAGGCGACGAGCGCTAGCACTAGCAGGCTAGGGCTATGGAGGCTAGGTTTGTAGTGGACCTATTGGTAGGGTGGGGATTCCGGCGAGCCGACGCGTGCGATTTTTTGCTGTGCGATTTTTGCAGTGCATGTGCATGGGAGATCCGAGATCGATCAGGTGGGTCGACCAGGCCACCATGCCAGCAAAACATGGGTCGGTAGGTGGCTTTTGGCTCTCTTGTCGCCTTTGGGCTCGGCCTCTCGGCGCACTTGTCACCTGTCATCGTATCCCCACCGGCCACGAGTGCACGCAGACGCGGTCGCAGGTGCGCTGCTGCCGGCCGTGTCTCGTGTAGTCGTGCCTCCGCCCCGGCAATCATGCCGTCGCCAAAGGAACCAGCCGGCCGGCCGGCCGGGCACGAGCCAATAGGTAACGCGATCGAACGACATGTAGGCATGCTCTCCCCTCCCGGCCCGGCCGGCCTCGTGGTGGGCACCTTGTACATTATCCGATCCGCTCGTCGTCAAGCTGGACATGATCTGCCGCGTGAAGACGCTGAAGAATAAATCCGTGCGTGAGGTCTTGTAACGTCACGAGGTAAACATGGATCGATCAGGCGATCGATGGTTGATCGCTTCATGCCATGCACAATCCACCCAACTGAGCACATGTTGTAAGCGGAAACGAACAAGTTAGCGCACAACTACACGACACGGACCTAGTACTAGTACTAGGGCAAGAGTCTCTGAAAGAGCACATCGTGTCCGGTCTTTTCCCCGCCGCCCATCATCGCGCGGGCGCCCGAGGGTTACTTCGGGTTTCGTGGATCGATTGCATTGCGCTGCTGAAAACACTGCCCAGATGGAGACAACACAATGCAAGGGCGCTTTCCGTCCAGTCTAATCAAATCCGACAAGGAATCTGTCGGTTCCAAAAGACGGACACACCGCCAATTGGCTCTTGCTTTTCCCCGATCAAATCAAGCCAAAAACGCTTGATGGCTCGATTGATCATCACTGCATGCGGACCGGTTGCGCATGCATGCAGTGGTGGCACAGAAACACTTGTTGTTGCGCCCCGGCCCCGACCCGAGTTGGCAGATCCGATGCGGCCTGCCCCGTGCCGGGAGAACCAGCAAAGACCGCGCCGCGGGCGCCCTCTCGCGGAACTCGCTTGCCGCGCCCGCCGGTGGCGCAGCCGGCATGCGCGTGTTTGTGTTTGTCATCAGCTGTTCATCGGGCAAGTCTACGCTTTCTTGGATCGGCTGGAAGCCTGGATGAATGAGGCTATCGGTATACGACGACGAAGCGCACGCATGGAATAGAGTCGTCAGTAGCTGGTTCGATGCGTTTCCTGTTGGTTTCCTCGTTTGTGCGATAGAGTTAGCGCATTTCATGGTTTTTTTTTTCAACCAATACGCACTGAGTGTGTGTATCATTGTTTTGCAAGAAGAATTGTTTAAAACATTACAAGAGTGTTGCTAGCTCCCGGTCGTTAGTTTTTGTTACAGGCTACATTTTGAACTACTGACTACAGAAGATCATGGCGCGCTTGCTCCTTATTAGCCCTGCGGCAGCGCCTGCAACCCGGCTGCCCCCTGCCTGAATACATTCGTCCGCTTCATTTTTTATGATCTACAGCATTTCACGGAAGTATGGAGCGTCTTGTAGTTTTTATTTTTTAGTACAGCACTTAGCCAGTGAGAGCATGGATCACGGTCCGGCTGGGTTGTGTCTCTAGCCATGCTGGGTTGCGTCTCTAGCCAAGAGCCAGATGTGGTCGGGGACTCGGCGGTGGTGTGGTCTTTCCACAGCAGTTGCAGGCCAGGCATGTGTTAGCAGCCCCTCGGCTGCCGGACTCAAACACGAAACTCCGACGACTCAACTCTGTATATTACCCAGATTCACCGGACCAACAAGGCCGGCGGCGGCGACGAACACCAACGAGGTGTCTCGCTTAGTACAAGTGTGTTCAACAGATAGATGATAGTTGCCGTGAACGGCTTGCCTCTCCCCTCTTCTACTCACGCTCCAGGGCACAGCAGTTGCAGGCCAGGCATGAGCTGAGCTGATATCACTGGACCACTGGAGTACTTCAGATTGAAAGGTGGAAAAAACACCAGCACCGCTGACGAGGCCACGTCCACGGCGGCGTCGCTGGTGGTCAATCTCATATCGTCGGAAGCTGACCGTGGCGCTTGGCGGGCTCGACGAAGTTGCAGCCACCCAGCCGCTCCATACACTCGTTTTTATTTGCAAATGTGTGCTAGGTGATCAATAACACGCCATTTTTTATCTGACGACTGCTTTGCATGCTGACATGGCGACAGTTCGTTGGCTTATGTTTCTTTGGGTTTATTGACACCATCTGTACTTGCTTTGCTTCTCATGAAACAGCTGACCGTTTAACGATCATTTTTTTTGAGGGGAAATCTAACGATCATATTCCTTGGGTTGGCAGATCACGATTACACGCGCACCTTCTTTTTTTTTTAGAAAACAAATGCCACAGGCCATAGCCCACAGGGCCGAGCGGCCTGCCACACTATGCTTTCCTTCCGGAGGAGGCCTGCCGATCCTGGAAACCTGGACCAGAGCCACCCCCTCACTAAGGCCCATCAGTCTCAGATCAACGCGAAAGCATCTAGGACCAACACCACCTTTCTCACCCGCCCACGCATCCAAGGGCCCAGAGAGCAACCAGAACAAGGTTCTTGTGTTTTAGAAGCCCAAGACCACAAACACCGGCGAAAAAGTAATCAAACGTCAGTGACAAGTACGGTATTTCGTCACGGCTTTTGACGCTTCAGAAGCCACAACAAACGCACCGTGACAAGTCGTCAACAACGGCACTATCCATTCCACGAGCACGAATCAAAACGCATCAACTATGGTGTCATCGATGTAAAGAAACGATGACAACAGTGGATATATTTACAGAGGACTGCATCCTCAGCAAAGCTAGCAACTGGAAAACATCAACATCAACCGTGAGAATCAATTTCACATCTACAAAAATCACAGAGCTCGTATATACAAGCAAAGGGGGGGCTGGCTAGGTAGGTCATCGAGTCAGAAACGCCACACACGGATTCCTCTTCATGTTCGGAGAGTGTTCCTGCTTGGTGGCGGCGGCAACAGCCCGTTGGCAGCAGGGCTGAACAGCCGGGTCCTCTTGGGCTCTGATATCCTCACCTGTGTTATTGCTGTAGCCAGTGCGTCAACTATACCGCATTCATCTTGCTCTTCAGAGTTGTCACTTGAGAATTCTGAAGATGAAGACTCGCAGTAATCAAACCTAACTCTCTCCCGAGGAATCACGGGATCTGTTGTTTTGTTAGTGCCCCAAAGGTTAGAGAATTCAGCTTTCTGCGGGGATTCAGTGTAGAATAAAACCCAGGGGTGCCCTGTGTTCAAAGCCATTGGAAAAAGTCAGTGAGAAATCACATCCAAAAAGAATAATATAAGCTGTAATAAGGATGCTTGAACTTACGGAGGACATCTTCGGCATCAGGTCTTGAAGAGACATCTCGATTGAGCATTCGGCCAATGAGATCACGAGCAAGAAGTGACACCGATGCCCACTGACTGGTGTGAAGGTCAAGCTCGGCACTCTTTATAGCATCAAAGATAGCTTCCACTGAGTTTCCTTGGAATGGAAGAGTGCCCATCAATAGAACATGCAGAAGCACCCCGGCAGCCCATATATCAACCTTTTGCGAGTAATTTCCTAGTAGAACCTCAGGTGCAACATATGCGGGGCTGCCAGCTACACCAATCAATTGCTGACCTGCTCAAAGTTGAGGAACATATTAGTGAACATCAAACCTGCAGCAAGTAAAGGAGTCAAAGACACGATCCAAGAGCATCAACTAGTTTTGATCTAGATGCAGCTTTTTATTTTCTAGCCAGAGAAGACTACCAGATAGCTTTAACATAGGAGGCAAATCATATCACAGAGTATAAGGGGCATGTGGTACAGCTTCTCAGAGCAGATTCTCCCTGAGAATCACTCAGCCAAACAGCAAAACTGCGCACGTATTCTGGTGGGAGCTAAAAAAATCCTCCTCACTGCTCACCATTCAATCTCCACCAAAATCACTCCAAAATAAATCCTCTGCTCTCCCACTGAATCAAATAGAATCACTTCGCCAAATAATCGATGTGCTAGAGTTTGAAAGGAAAAAGGTCTATTTGTGCAACACTAAGAGTAGCCATGATTATTGCTCAGAAAATTAATGATCAAACAATCTGTCAATATTCTAAAAAAGGAAAAACAAAACTGTCATATGCAATGAATTGTGTTTCGACATATTGCTTGTACATCGATGAGTGCATTGAAAGAAACAGGGTAAAGTCAGAATCACACCATGGTTTCATACATAGTTTCACAGGAAAACAAAGACATGTTAGTGTTAGTCTGAATGTCTGATCACTTACACAAGGAAATTGCTAACAGACTTTTGACCTCCTCCTGATGAAAAAAAAATAAAAATTATTGGCCCTAAAACCAGTTAGGATGTTATATCTAGCACACAGAAGCACACAAATGCCTTAAAACCACATGACCAATGTAGCAGTAGCCACGACCTGACCACCATCATGTCATTCTATTGAAGCTGTCAACCCAAATATCCAGAACTCCATGGAGTAACAACTACCTTGGATGACAACAACTCGACTCCAACTACCATGTTAGCACCACTTCGACTCTTGACAGACCTAACAAAACAAAACGACACAGTGAAATGAATACCAGTTACCGGCCATCACTGAAAACACAACTTGCACATTTCAAATCCCCTGTAAAATGCCTTTCAAATGCTAGTGACAATGCTCAAATGCAGCATGAACTGGAAAAACCCTGCCAAAGACCTAGTTTTATGTTGTGCGCATAAGCAAAACAAACCATTCTTCCTATATGCAAAATTCGAGCACAATGACAAGATAATAACCACTACAACAACACCATAAGAATTATAAGAATTTGATGTGATTAAACCTTCCTATAGAGTAATTCTCGTTCTCCACCATTGTGATTTACTGATCTGGCAGCATTTTCTAGGAACTACATTGTCAGAATAGGATCATATCTACTACTCATTAGTAGCCATACCATATAGATGATGCACTTTAACTGAGAAACCTGCCTAGAAGTAGCAATCTTCCTAGGTACAGTACTTACCATCAGCAATTCGCACGGCCAATCCAAAATCCGCAAGCTTCAACCTTCCAGCCTTGGTGAGCAGAACATTCTCGGGCTTGACGTCCCTATGGACAACACCCATCTCGTGGCAGTACTTAAGGACATCCATGAGCTCCTTGATCACACTGGCAGCGCGGCGCTCCGAGACTTTACCCTCCCTAGCCACCTCATCAAGGAGCCGTCCGCCGTGGCAGAGCTCCATGACGAGGTAGAAGGCGTCGGCGTCCTCAAAGACGGCCCTGAGCGTGACGACGCCCGGGTGGCCCGAGAGGTGCTGCATGATCTCCACCTCGCGGTGCGCCGTGTCCCCGGCGGCGTTCTTGGGCAGCGCCTTGCAGGCGAACCACTCGTCCTCGGCGGCGGCAGACTTGGCCGCCTTGGGGCGGCAGACGCGGACGGAGCCGAACTTGCCGTGCCCGATCTCCTCGCCGAGGTCGTACTCGCTCTCGAGGCGTTTCCGGCGCCCGATCCGCGTGGCGCTGTCGATGCAGCCCACCTTCCGCTTGAGCCCACGGCCCGGGAGGAAGGTCCCAGCCGACGCCGCCGACGCGCCGCTCGCGGCCGGAGCCGTCATCATCACCACGGGTGGGCGTGGGCGGTGCGCGGGGACTGCGATGGAGGCTCGGAGCCACGGCAGGCGCGCTTACGGGAAGAGGCCAAATCTTGGAGGGACCTCGCCGCGGAGCACGCCGGCGGCGCGCCCTTGCGCTTCCGGGGCACGGGCTCCATGGCGCCCCCACCCCACGCGCGCGCGAGGGCGGGCGGAGGATCGGAATCTCCGGGTCTTAGCTGGGGTTTTGGCGGCGCCTCCCGCGCATCGCGCGGCCGTGGCGGTGGTGGAAGGCGACGGATCGGGGTAGCGGCGGCGGGGAAGGGGAGGGAGGGGACTGATTGCGTTGCGGGGAGAGGCGGGTGGGGCTCGGGGAGAGGTGTGGCGTCGAGGTGACGCAAAGGACGAGGCTTTTGTGGGAAGGGATCGGTGGAGCGGAACTGGGGTGGTCTGGGGTGGCGCGAGCACGAGCGGAGCGGCAGAGTGGTTCGTTGGCGTAACCGACGCGGCCTTGGCCTTTGGTGTGGCGCCGCGCGGCGAAGCTACGCGAGCTTTCTTGGAGTGGTTTCGTGGTCCTGGGCCGTCACGAGGCCTATGTGATGTGAGGATGGCGTTTTCAATAGGAAATCCTAGCCGGAACTGGCAGACGGCGCGTTGTCGCTGCGGACGGACGGCGGACAAGCTGTCAAAGTGTGTCGCTGTTTAAACGTCCTCACTCAAACAGCCAGGTGGCAAATCAAGGCCTTGTTTAGATGTCGAAAAAATTTCTGAAAAAGATCATTGAAACTTCAGAAGACACTATAAAGACGCGTTTCGTTTGTTTTGTGGTAAATATTATCCTACATGGGGTGGCAGAGGCTCAAAAAGAATCGTCTCCAATGTACATCTAAAATCGTATAATTAGTTATTTTTTTACCTACATTTCATCTTTCAACATACGTCTTTTGGTGTATTTAATGTGATGTGATGGAGAGAGAGTGGAAAAACTTGAAAGTTGGGTTAGAAATTTTAGCCATCTAAACAAGGCCTAACTACTAAAGGGTCAAGGGGATGAGCATGCTAGTCTTTATTACTTGCAACTTGCAAGGTCCATTACTTAAAAAGGTTGTTTGATTTAAGGAATCAAACTATTCGGATGAAGTGAGGCATCATGAGTTTATTCCTAAAATTTTGCGTGATGACTACATTCCTCGTGCTGTTATGGATTAGTAGCTTATGAGGAATAAGTTAATGATACATTAACTCATCCCTTGCATAAGCCTAACAAAGAAAAAAGGTAGACAGTGGCGAGCCACCTATATGGCGAGCCATGGCGGCCGCCATAGGTGCCGCCAGCAGAGCCCCACCCACCGGGCGCACGAAGCCGCTAGTGAGCCGAGGCGTAAGTCCACTCCATCGTCCGTGCGGGCGCGGCGGGAAGAAGCACGATGATCGGTTCCTTCCTAGTGGGCTCTTTGGGCTTTTTTCCTACTCTAAGCGAGCTGGCCCAGTCCGATCTCCGAAGCGAAGGGCGAAGAGCGATTAGACTTCTCCAAATTCACCGGTTCGCCGCCATCGCCGCCTTGCCTGTTTGTTCCCCAATTGAGGGAGGCGGACGCGGAGGTTGATTCTCGCGGGAGATTCGCCGGGGAGCGGTCGAGCGGAAGCCCCCTCCGCAGACGGACGTAAAGTACAATCACGAATTCACGATTCACCTCCGCTGAAATTAATTAGCCTTGCTCGCGCGATCGCATCCCGTTCATGTTCCCTCAATTCCGGTTCGCCTCCGGCGCTCCGCCGATCGATCTTGCGGCATCCTTGATGGCGATGGATGAAAAAGGGAGAAACGACAAGACCGCCGCGGACGGTCTACTACAGGCATGCACGTGGACTTGGAAAAAAATGAAAGGTGAGAAAATTTTTGAGAAGAAAGGTGAGAAATTGAGAAAATTTGTTCAAGTAGTAATCGATTAATTAATCTATGTTTCCATAATTTTAATATATGTGTTTTTGTCTAATACTTGTCGGTTGTAAGGCTAATTATGACTTCAATTGTCCACGTACCACTGTTTGACATTTTTAAATAATTATGACTTCGGCTTATCTCGTAGTGAACTTATATATACATATTTGTCTATGTTTATTAGCATGTATGCGGGTTTTGCAAATCAGTAGTAATTAGTTCGTCATAGCTAATTTTTATCCTGGCTCATTAACTGAAGGTAGAGAGTGAGAAGATATTAAACGAACTCATTTCACATAGCAAATAGTACATTATAAATTTGATGAAATAATTTTATTCCTCAAACTAGCAGTACTACTTAATGCTAGCTTTTTTACATTACAATGTATAACGCAGAAACTCAACATGCACGCACACTCATACCTATGAACACACGTCGCTGAGCCCCCTCGCCCTATGAGCACCTTCGAAGGACTGAGCCCGACAAATCTCGAAGTTCATGAAGTCACCACAGCGTCTCATCGGCCGACGGGGGCGCCGCCTACCACTTAATGCATAACGCCAAAAAATCCTGAAATAATCCGAATAATATGTCGCACTCGGTATTTGAACCCTAGGTGGGAGCCCTCAACCAATGATCTTTGTCATTGCACCTTGAGCCAAATACATAAATCGGGATCGAGACGATGCACTAAAAGCAAGTATTATAAGCCGGCGTGACCGGTGAATGTATATGCCATGATACATTAACTCATCCCTTGCATAAGCCTAACAAAGAAAGCAAGGTAGACAGTGGCGGGGCCACCTATATGGCGAGCCATGGCGGCCGCCATAGGTGCCGCCGGCGAGCCCCACCCCTGGCGCCTGGAAGCGCGCTTGAGCCGCGGAGGCGTAAGTCCACTCCATCGCCGTGCGGCGCGCGAGGAAGAAGCACGATATCGGTTCCTTCCTAGTGGGCTACTGGGCTTTTTCCTACTCTGGCGAGGCTGGCCCGATCCGGTCTCCCGAAGCCGGGGCGTAAGACGATTAGACTTCTCCAAATTCACCGGTTTCGCCATCGCCGCCTTGCACTGTTTGTTCCCCAATTGAGGGAGCGGGGCGCGGAGGTTGATTCTACGGGAGATTCGTCGGAGCGGTCGGCGGAAGGCCCCCTCCGCGAGACGGACGTAAAGTACAATCACGAATTCATGATTCACCTCCGCAAATTAATTAGCCTTGCACTTTGCACTACATCCCGTTCATGTTCCCTCAATTCCGGTTCGCTTCCAGCGCTCCGCGATCAGGCGCCCGGCATCCTTGATGGCGACAGATGAAAAGGGAGAACAGGCAAGACCGTCGCGGACGGTCTACTACGAATGCACGTGGACTTGGAAAAAAAATGAAAGGTGAGAAATTTTTTTGAGAAGAAAGGTGAGAAATTGAGAAAATTTGTTCAAGTAGTAATCGATTAATTAATCTATGTTTCCATAATTTTAATATATGTGTTTTGTCTAATACTTGTCGGTTGTAAGGCTAATTATGACTTCAATTGTCCACATACCATTGTTTGACATTTTTAAATAATTATGACTTCCCGGCTTATGTCTAGTGAACTTATATATACATATTTGTCTATGTTTATTAGCATGTATGCGGGTTTTGCAAATCAGTAGTAATTAGTTCGTCATAGCTAAATTTTTATCCTGGCTCCGCCAATTGAAGGTAGAGAGTGAGAAGATATTAAACTAACTCATTTCACATAGCAAATAGTACATTATAAATTTGAGGAAATAATTTTATTCCTCAAACTAGCAGTACTACTTAATGCTAGCTTTTTTTTTTTTTACATTACAATGTATAATGCAGAAACTCAACATGCACGCACACTCATACCTATGAAACACACGCGACGCCAGTCCCTGCCCCTATGAGCACCTTGAAGGACGAGCCCGACAAATCTCGAAGTTCATGAAGTCACCACAAAGGCGTCTCATCCATCGGCGGGGACGCCGCCTACCACTTAATGCATAACGCCAAAAATCTGAAATAATCCGGAATAATATGTCGCACTCGGTATTTGAACCCTAGGTGGGAGCCTCAACCAATGATCTTTGTCATTGCACCTTGAGCCAAATACATAAATCGGGATCGTGAGAGGCGATGCACTAAAAGCAAGTATTATAAGCCCCGCGGCCCGGCTGAATGTATATGCCATGATACATTAACTCATCCCTTGCATAAGCCTAACAAAGAAAACAAGGTAGACGCTGGGGGGCCACCTATATGGCGAAGCCATGGCGGCCGCCATAGGTGCCGCCGGCAGCCCCACTGGCGGCGCCGCGAAGCTGCTGGAGCCGCGGAGCGTAAGTCCACTCCATCGTCCGTGCGGGTTGGAGGAAGAAGCACGCATGCGGTTTCCCTTCCTAGTGGGCTACCGGGCTTTTTCCTACTCTAAGCGAGGCGGGCCCGGTCCGGTCTCCGTGGCCGGAAGGGCGTAAGACGACAGATTCTCCAAATTCGCCGGTCACGCGCCATCGCCGCCTGCCTGTTTGTTCCCCAATTGAGGGAGCGGGGACGGAGGTTGATTCTCACGGAGATTCGTCGGAGCGAGCGGTCGGGCGGAAGGCCCCCCTCCGCAGACGGACGTAAAGTACAATCACGCAATTCATGATTCACCTCCGCAAATTAATTAGCCTTGCCTGTTGCACTACATCCCGCTCATGTTCCCTCAATTCCGGCCGCCGCTTCCGCTCCGCCGATCGCGCCGGCATCCTTGATGGCGCATGATGAAAAGGGAGAATGACAAGACCGTCGCGGGACGGTCTACTACGTGATGCACGTGGACTTGGAAAAAAATGAAAGGTGAGAATTTTTTTTTTTTGAGAAGAAAGGTGAGAAATTGAGAAAATTTGTTCAAGTAGTAATCGATTAATTAATCTATGTTTCCATAATTTTAATATATGTGTTTTGTCTAATACTTGTCGCTTGTAAGGCTAATTATGACTTCAATTGTCCACATACCATCGTTTGACATTTTTAAATAATTATGACTTCCAAATTTTATGTCTAGTGAACTTATATATACATATTTGTCTATGTTTATTAGCATGTATGCGGGTTTTGCAAATCAGTAGTAATTAGTTCGTCATAGCTAAATTTTTATCCGGCTCCTAATCGAAGGTAGAGAGTGAGAAGATATTAAACGAACTCATTTCACATAGCAAATAGTACATTATAAATTTGAGGGAATAATTTTATTCCTCAAACTAGCAGTACTACTTAATGCTAGATTTTTTACATTACAATGTATAATGCGCATTACTCAACATGCACGCACACTCATACCTATGAACACACGCATAGCCCCGCCCCTATGAGCACCTTCAAGGACCGAGCCCGACAAATCTCGGTTCATGAAGTCACGGCGGGTACCAAAATAAGGGGTACCCTCGACGCAAATCAGCCCGAGGAGCGGCAAGACGCCGACACTACCATCGCCTGGCCGGACGGCCAGGGGGACCTCCACCGAGGGTCCGGAAGGGCGAGGGGAATCGATTCGCCGACCCCCTCTCCGGAGGCGGACGGGGCAGCTCGCCGAGACCTCCTCGCCACAAACGTCCCTGGTCCGTCGACCTGGGCACCAGACGCGACAACAAGGACGGCGGCGGACCGCCGCCCGCAAAAGGCGCCCGACACCCCGGATTCCCGGGCGAGAGGCCAGCGGTCAAATCCTCCTCGTGACAATCGTCGCCCGTCCCGAACGCTTTGTGAGGCGCCGTTCGCACCTCACCGGGTGTGCTTTGTGACAACCACCCCTCGGCCCAATGTCATCTCACGCGCCCATCCCAGAGGCCTCGGATGACACCCATAGCCACGACGCCTAACCTCCTGGACGGCACGACGACGGTTCGGGCCACTATCGGCGTACCTCTCGCACACTATCCGCCACCCCCTCGGAGCATCTTCCCCGGGGAAGCGGGGCCCGGCGATCAACACCCCCTCGGAATGAATCATTACGGATCCACGTAACCCAGAGTACACCTAAGACACTGGGAGGACATCCTCCTTTCCACGACAACGACCAAGGACACCCCTCTCTCTGCAAAGATGGGTACAAGGCACCGGCCAAGCAACTTCCAACACTTGGAGACCATGTACTGTAGCCGCCCTCCTTAAGACTATAAAGGAGGCGCGGGCATAGGATAGGACAGTCGAAGCACACACGCCTTGACTTCACACGTTGGCAACCTAGCTCAATCACCACGCACGGAGACTTGAGGTTCAGGCCTCTCTCTCTCAACCCGCTTGTATTCCCCTACTACGAAGCACCTCGGTGCAGATACACGATCGCTCATTCAATGGGACGTAGGGCCGGCGTTGGCCTTGAACCAAGATAAACCTTGTGTCATCTCGCACCAATCATCCGGTTCTGGGGACGCGCAAAGACAATTTACTTTGTCCAGAGTCGTACCCCGGTCCAAAAACAATCGGCGGTTGGCGCGCCGGTAGGGGGAATGCGGCGTCAAGCACTTCTCCCGCTTCGGTTCGGATGGTGAAAACGATCGCACCGCTCCTCGCCCTTGCCCTCGGTACGACGACCGCTTTGGCGGCTACGGAGTTCCGATCGGCCGGCGACGAACATGATATGGGCATCCTTCCAGCCACCTCGACGACCAGAGGCGGGGTCCGGCCACCTCGACCAAAGAACGGACCCCCCTGCCGCTATCGCGCCCAAGCCCAGCTAAGCGGCAAGCGGCAGTGCAAGCGCAAGCTCGCCATGCGGGCGGCACCGCCACCACGGCGGTCGGTGCTAGCTGCCGACTCAAAGATCCCGCTCGGGGCCTCAGGCGATGTCCCTCGGCGAAGGTCGAGGCCGGGCGACACCGGCGTTTCGCCACGCCACAAGCCGACTCTCGCCACGGTCCAGAGTCGCCATGACGCAACCAGCGCCGTGCGGCGGCGCTCGTTTGGTCTCGGGGATCGCCACCGACGCGTGTCGACGCTACCGGGCAGGACCAAGGGTCTCCCGGGGACCACCACGCGCAACGCCCCTCGACGACTCGGGACCGCGGCGCCCCACTTCCCGGGGCGGCGACTTACGCCGACGGCCTCCAGACCCGGAGGCTATCTCGCGGCGATTGCCGGCCTCGTGGGACTATCGCTTTGACGCCCCCGGCCCGGCTCCGACGGCGACTACGACGACGATGACTCCGATAGCGGCGCCTCACCACCACGAATGCTTCCACCTCGGCACCGACGCGGAGCGTCTTGAAGACGCTGGAGGCCGCCGTGAGGGTTTGACCACTCCCGCGTGCAAACAGCCGGGAGCATCGGCGCCACCACCGACCACGAGACGCAGCTCGCACAACCCGAGGGGGCAAAGTCCGTGCACGACGGGGAGCGGGGTCGGGTCGCACCCGGCCCGGGGGAAGGCGAGCTCACGCAAGGCGAGTCCATGGTCGATCATCAACGACGCCGACGACAAGGGGCTACCTTTTTAAAAGGGCAAGCCGTAACATCGCCGCATGCCGCCATAATACTGCGCAGCAAATGCTCGAGCCCTTTACCCCCCGAGGGAAGAGAGCTCGCAGCCGATGTATGCTGCTCGGTCGAAGGGGCCGCCTTCCAACAAGCCGAGAGTTCGGCCTTGAAAGGTCCCTTGTGGTTTTTGGTAATTGAGTGTCAACATTAGGTGAACTAATATGTGTGATTGAGAATATACACGGGGAGATTAGTTCACATGTGATGATGCAATGAAGGAGCTTATTGCACATGAGACATGACATGGAGTCATGTGACCAAGGTGGTGAAGATCAAGACAAGGCTTGGCTTGATGGACGGTTGCAAGTGTGAAGGGCAAGTCGAGGGACTTGGCGCCGATGGACCGACGCAACGGTGAAGAGCAAGTGAGGTCAAGATCGATGGACCAAGAAGGTCATGTGATGATATGAAGTGGATCATATCATTCTTGATCGTGTTGGTGCATGTGTTGCATCGACACTTGGAGATGGAGCGAAATGGAATTGCGCAAAGGCAAAGGTATAACCTATAGGGCATTTCATTTCACCGGGTCATGAGGAGCTTAGAGAAGTTTATGACCGGATTTAGGATAGATGGCCGTACTATCAAGAGGGGCAAACTTGTTTGCTTATCGGTCATCTAGTGCCACTTGAGCGATCTAACTTTTGCGATGTGTTAGGATCGAAAGTGGCGTGGTAAGAGCAAGAGAAAATCCTTTGAAAATGGTTGTGAAAATGCTAACACACATGCACATGGTGATGTACACTTGGTGGTGTTGGCACATTTGCAAAGGAGAAGTTGTTTCGGTATTTCTCGGACACTTGGACTGCTCTTAGAGTGGAATAATACTTTGATCCATTGTGAGTTGGATCAAGTAACCATGTGGGTTGTGTAGCCCTCTGAGTAAGCTTTCCATAGAGTCCAAGATCATCAAAACGGAGTTCGGATGAAAGAGTTATGGACGTTTGATCGGGCGTTAGTCGTTGCCGGTCGGTGACCGGACGCACAAAGCGCGACGGACCGACCGGCCGGAGGCTCTGTCGGTCGTCCGGCAGAGGGCTCTGCAGCCTGAATTTTTCCTATCGCGTCGATCGGACGCTTGACCGGACTCGACCGGACCGGGTGAGTCCGGCCGGCGCTGGCCCCGGATCGCCAGAAGCCGTGGTTTTCGAGCTCAACGGCTAGTTTTTGGCTTGGGGGCTATAAATAGAGGGTGTGGCCGGCCTTGGCTGGTGTTTAGCACCTTGGGGACTTTGTGTCCATGCTTGAGAGTGCTTGAGAGCCCTCCCACTCACATATGCTTGATATCGTTCATCCGATTGAGTGAGAGATCGAAGTTCTAGTGCGTTGCGTTGAGAGATCGCATTCGTGGCACTAGGTGATCGTGTTGCAAGCGGGTGTGCTTGTTTCTCTTGGAGGTTGCCACCTTCTAGACGGCTTGGTGGCAAGAGACTTCGTGAAGCACGCAAGGAAGCTTGTGCGGTGCTCCGAAGAAGAGATTGTGAGAGGTTCGTGCTCACCTCGGGGGATCGTGAAGAGCAACTCTAGTGGAGCGTGTCATTGAGCTACCACACTTGTGTGTGGGTTCACGCGGTACCCTCTGAGTGATTGGCTAGAGAACTCACACTGTGTGAGTGTCTCGATCGAGCTCCCACCGTGGGATTTGGCACCGGCCATTAAGCTTGAGAATCATCACCGGGTGATTCGCCAAACCGTGGAACCACTAAAGTGTTGGTCGACACAACGAGGAGTAGGGGGAAGTTGGCAAGCTTCCCGAGACCTCGGTAAAAAATCACCGGTGTCATCTTGTGTACACACTTCGTGGTGGTTTGCAATCTCTTCATCACAAGCTTTGTTATTACATTCATATATATATTGTGCTTGTGCTTAAGTAGAGTAGTTGTGACTATCTAGCTTGTGTAGCTTGATTAGTTACTTTGCTTAGCTTGTGTAGCTAGATAATTTGAGCCTTTGGGTTAGGCGTGTGTTGCCTTGTTCATTGTGCATCTAGTGAGCTTAGGGGCTTTGTGCTTGTGCTTACTAGAATTGTGTAGGAGCTCACCCGTGCTTGTAGTACTAGTGCTTAGGTTTGTGTGACCTTGCATTAGAATTGATTAGGAGCTCAAGCTAGGCTTGTCACCTCACTCTTCTTGTGTAGGATCCTTTGTGAGGTGATTTAGAGTCTTAGTTAGAGGGGTGAAGTCTTGGCTAGACCGATAAGTTTAATTCCGCATTTGTTTCGGTTAGCCGGTGCGATTAGTTTTTAAAAGGGACTATTCACCCCCCTCTAGTCCCCATCTCGACCCTTTCACGTGGTATCGGAGCCGTGGTCTCTCATTTAGTGGTCTTAACCGGCCCGAGAGGATGGAAACTAGAGGGTTTAGTGATGCTTGTTTGAGTGACACACATATTTTTGATGGCACACACTTTGCACGGTGGAAACACCATATGCTTGAACATTTTCGTGCCATGGGACCTAAAGTGTGGTGGGTTGTCACAAGTGGTCTCACCTTTGCAATGGACCATAAAAATCTCACCAAAGCTCAAAGGGATCTTTTTGAACTTGATTCAAAAGCTTTTTGGTATCTAATCAATTCTTTAAGTTTTGATGTGTTTGAGGAGGTGAACACTAAGGTGTCCAGACATGTGTTGTGGGGAGGACATCAAGCACACCTATGGCGATGCCTCCACATGGAACGATGGCAAGTACAAGGAGGATGAGGCGCCAAAGGTGGTGGTTCATGAGGATGATGAGCAACATTGCTCCACCTCATGGTCAAGTGAAGATGATGATCGAACTACCACAAGTTCACTTGACAAGGTTGATGATGATACTTCAAGTGATGCAAGTGATGATACTACCTCAAGCACACTTGATGGCGATGTAGATGGTTCATGCTTGGTTGATGATGCTACTACAAGTCCATCCACTACATCAACATATTGTCTCATGTCACTAGGTGACACCAAGGTATCAAATGACAATGTGATTGATCACCATGATTCATATGATGAGCTTGTTAGTAGACTTGCTAGCATGACCATGTCTTTAGAAAAAATGAGAAAGCTAGATCTTTGAATTTGGAAAAAGAAAACTCATTTCTAAAGTCAACATGTGAACAACAAGAGCATCTACTTTGTGTCACTACTTGTTCACATGATGTGCTAAAATTGGCTCATGAGGAACTTAGTGTTACTCATGATAACTTGGTACAAGACCATGCTTTTCTCACTAAGAAGTTTTCAAATGAAAAATCTAAAATTAGTGAGAGTTCATCACATGGGTCAATTGATCAATCACATATTTGTGCTAACCCTTGTGATGTAGGCAAGAAGCATGTATCCACCTCTTGGGATGATCTACTTGCTATGCCATGTTCTTCATATTTAGATGCTTGTTCTTCTTCTATGTCTTGTGAGACTAACCTTTTGAAGGAGAATGAAGAGCTCAAAAGGAAAGTGAAGAATTTGAGCAACCGATTAGAGAGGTGCTACAACTCCAAGGTCCTCTTCGAGCAAATAGTGAAGAATCCAAGAAGCCTTCATGACAAGAGTGGTCTTGGGTTCATCAAGAAGAAGTTGACCAAAAAGTGGGAGGAAAATAGCAAAGAAGGTCAAGAAGCAAGAAAAGGAGAAGCTATCTCATTTCATGTGCTATCAATGCCATGAAAAGGACATCTTGCAAAGACTTGTCCAAACAAAGAAAAGCTCAAGTTGAAGCAACAAGAAGAGCCTCAACCGAAACCCCAAGATCAAGTCAAGATCATCCATGAAGCTAAAGGTGATGACTTGAAGATCAAGAAGAAAACAAGAAGGGGTGGAAGAGCTTATGCAAGGCATCCAACTCATATCCAAGATGTCAAGATAATGAGCAAGATTCAAGAGAAGAATGTGCATGCTCACATCAAGTGCCATAGTTGTGATAAATTGGGCCACCTAGCTTCGGGTTGTCCAAACAAGCTTGAGAAGAAGGCTCAAGCAAACAAGATGAAGCAAGACAAGAAGGAGCATCAAATGAGCAAGAAAGAAAAGGCTCAACAAAAAGAGAAGATGCTACTTATGCCGGGGAAAGGGGACACATGGCTCATTCATGTCCCCTAGGTAATGATTCTAAGCCGATTTCAATTGATGATGATATTGTGCTTAGAAAGGATGACAATGATACCTCCTTGGTTGCTATTGCAAAACATCCCGCTATTCATACTAAGGCAATGCCTAAGTATGTTGCACCTAACTTGAGAGGACCCAAACAAGTTTGGGTACCATCGAAAAGTGGATGATTGTTTGTAGGTACCATGGCATTGGAGGCTTGATTCAATTGAGTTCACATTGTTCATCATTTCGTTGAGTCAAGTAATGAAGACTAGTGCCATTCTTATCCCAATGCCAAGTCAAGACAAGTGAAGTCCAAGTGCTATAACATACAAGTGCTATAGTTCTAGTTATGGTGATTCATTGGAATTATTTGATGGGTTGCAAATACTTAAATTGAAGCTTGCTATTTGATGATCATGAGCTACAAAGGTATACTTCTTGTTGATCACACATATTTGGGTGCATATGAGTTGATTGAATTGGATATATATGCATATGTTGCTTGCTATGAGATGCTTGAATTGATCAAATGCTTAGTAGTCAAATTTGAGTTGGTTTGAATGGATATGATCATGAGATGACTCTTAGTTTGTGATTTCAATTGATATATGTCTTTTGATGGTATTCAAACAAGTTAGCATCAAATTTGATTCAAATTGTTGAAGAATAGCTCAATTGCTCAAATCTGTCCACTATTGCAAAATCTGAGTGAGCTGTGATCTTAGCCATGTTTGGATGACCAAATCTTATTGGAATGACTTGAAATTTGGTATGCATGCTCTATACTTATGGTACAAGAAGCTGTAAAAATTTCATGATGATTGAACAAGGGATACTTCGGTTTTGGAGTAGAACTTGTGAGACATGTTGCAGCAGTTTTCAGCATGTGGTAGTGTGGGAACATGTGAAATCTGGTAGCGATCTAGAAGAAGTATGAAGCTCAAATTTTTATGGCTGCTAGATGACTTAGTGTTGCACATCTCCACCAAATTTCATGGCATTTCAATATGTACATTGTGAGATATGGTTTATTCTTTAAGATGTACAAAATCTGCCAGAAAAGTGACATTTATTGGATTGATCAAGAGCCAATCTCATTGAAAGGTCCTCAAGTTGGAATCATGTTGATAAGTGTTTGAGGCACCTAAGTTTGGTTTTAAATTGAGTTAGAAGAATGACAAGCAATGAGTACAAAAGCCATTGATTTTGGGGAGTGTACATTGTACACATCTAATACTCTAGTTGAAGATCAAGACCAAACTCAAGAGAGAGCAAGTTTGAGTTCAAATTGATCATTGGATATCTCCGAAGAAAGAAAAGGACTTAAAGAAGAATCAAGTATATTCATCATATCAAGTCCATCTTTTTAGATCAATCAACCAAAGTCAATTCAAGTGAGTATCAAGAATGATTCTTGGAAATAGGTCACTTCTCCCGTTGGGGGCATGCCGCCTTTTAGGTAAACCCGAGCACCGGCTTGGATGGCTAACATGGAAGTGAGAATCTAGGAATTATTGGAGATGCTTAGTTGATGCAATCTAATGGGTTGATCTAGAGAAGCAAGCAACACCCAAATAGAGAGATGTTTCATGCAAGATTCAAATGGTTTTCTCTCATGCAAGCAAAGATCAAAAAGAAAGCAAGTCAACTACAACAAGTAGTGCACTTGATCATAAGTGGTTCTCAATTCATATGGGTGAAGCATGGAATTCATATCGGTATATATTATCTTCACCAAGTTATTGAATTAGACTTCATAATGCTAGTTGGAGAGCTAAATTGGAATCTAATGACTATCCTCTACTCCAACATAGCAAGGTGAAATTGCTTGACATATGCATTCATAATTTGCTAAGGACTTGCTAGTGCATATAGTCATACATTGTGATCATTCATGAAAATCAAATGTTTTTAATGTTTATATGGTACCACTATTGCTTCTATGTTTTATATGATCTAGTGGTAGCATATGACATGTTCATGAGCAAGTGAACCCATAGTATTTGATCTAGAGAATGAGCATTCAAGTACTTCAACTCAACATTGTCAAGATAACCCTTGGCATGAGGTGTGATGTCGGGGACCTAAATATTGGGCCCCGAGACATTCTCCAAACTATGAGAATCCGCCCTGCCAAGGTCCAAGTAAAACCTAGCCTGCTATCATCCCGCACGGAGGGACGACCCGACGGACGATGGACGAGCCATTGGCCACGACGCTCACATAACGGCGAAATCGGCCCACGGGACGGCCCACAAAGCGGCCCAAATGGAGTCACCACGACGTAAAGAGCTCATCACGCCACGAAGGACAAGGTCAAGAACCTCCGCCAAACAACGAACCATGACGTTCCACGCCGACGGCCAGCCCAAACCATGGCTCGGACTCGACCACGCATCTCCGATTCGTCCCGAGGCTGGCCTAGCTCACCGACCTCGGGAGAAATCTCCTAAACCGTCCGAGGGGTGGCCTAGCTCACCACCCTCGGGCGCAACTCCTCCGCCTCCCGAGGGGAGACCAGCTCTCCATCCTCGGGTGAGGCAGCCCAACTAGCCCGTCTAGGGTCGCCGACCCGGGCGTGGGAGGTTCCGCCCGGAGGAAGGGGAACTGCCGCATTCAATGCGATCGCACGACAAAGTAGGCGCCAGGTGCCATCGACACGCCTGATCAAATCGAGGCGCGAATCGTCTCCCCAATCCGTCGATGGGACGCAAAGGCTGAACCGGTGGCGTGTTACACCACCCAAAGACGGGAAACCGTAATGACACTTTGTTCATTTCCCGCAGCACCGTCAAAACGCCCACGTTGGGCCGGACCCTCGGGCACTTGACACGCATAGCCAAAGAACCTGCGGGACCGGCCCTCGCCATGCGGGCGTGAGGGACGCCTCACACGGGACCCTCGGGGCCGCGCCCGGGGACGGCACGCCCACCATCGGATCGGGGACGCGTGTCTTCGGTCAAGCAACATCCAAGCCAGCCCACCCCTCGGCAAAGACATGCAACCGGTGTAGCCTCGGGAATTAGCCACCTAGGTGTCCACCTGTGTAAACATTATCTCTCTCCTTCTCCTATAGGGGGGAGTAATGCCTCATTAGAGAGGATTCGATTCGAGTCGATTCGATTCGATTCGAGCCCGCTCAACTCCAGTTCACACGGAGGAAAGCGCACACCACCACCACCATAACCACGATCGTGGGGCTTGAGACCCGTGTCTCTCCCCAGCCGCCGCAGAACCCTACCGCAGCTCACCTTTGAGCGAGGTAACACGAGCAGACACACCCCCCTGGACGTAGGTCCCCGTTGGCCGAAACGGGATAAACCGCCGTCCGTCCGTGTCCATCTTGCGCCACGCCATCGAGGGGAGGGGGCACACACGGCTTATAAATTCTTTATTGCCGGCACCGAGGCACCCACCGTTCCTCGAACGCCGACGGTTGGCGCGCCGGTAGGGCGCCATGTGCAATCTGCATCTCCATCGGCCCTCATGGCGTTTTCGCCTTCGTTTTCGTTTCGCCGCCGGAGCACGAGAGCCCGCAGCGGAACACCCTTTGTTCTTCGAACGGCGGCATTTGTGGCGCTCGGCCACAACTACGAGATGATCCTTTCCGCCCGACGCACGCCGGTAGAAGGGAGGGCAAAGATCGCCACCGCGGCAAGCCCATCATCACGACCGCCCGCGCAAGACGGGCAAGGCGGACCCATCGCCGCGCAAGGCGCGCCCAAGCAACGGATTCGAATCCGTCGACGTATCCCCGCGCCGACTCGCGAAGGGCTCCCGGGAACCCTAGGCCCCCGGAAATACCTTACCCGCCACCCACTCGTGGTAGGGTACCCCCGAAACCCTAATCATCGGAAAAACGCCTCCGCTCCGGACATCCCTGGGGGGGGAGTCCCGGTGAATCTTCGCCGCGTGAAACCTCGCCTTGAAGCCTTCGCCGAGAGCGCGAGAGACCACCCGTCGTTCCACGGGAGCGTTATCCCATGGACATTCACTCGGAGGAGCGCATCCTCCACGGGATGCGGGACGATGCCGCCACCCTCCGGGTTCAATCGGGGCTGGTCCCGGAGCCGGGGACTCGCTCTACCGTCCGGAGAATCGAAACCTCCTCCGGGCGTTCGGCCGCACCGTGCGATCGACGATGAAGACGAGAACTATGACCCCACGGGAATGCTTCAATGTCGAGGTCCCGCCACGGGATGGCTAGTTCAGCGGCGTCTCCGGGGGAGACGGCGCGACGCGTGCCTCCACGACGAGCTCAGCGCCGGCGGCCGCCCCGGCCCATCCGCAGAGCGGCGCCGCCGGCGCTGGCCAAAACGCCCGGCCACGGATTTGCGGGAACGAACCGGGCGGAATGCGCCCGACTCCGGCGACCGGAGCAAAACATCCGGCGGGAGCAGCTCAACGCGGCGCAGGCCCGAGGGCACCTCAAGCTCACAATGGCGGCGGACGGCGGACCGGCTAGAGTGCCTCCAATCCCAGGAGATAGCGGCCGTTCAAGCGAGCCGGCCTCAGCGTGGCGGCGGCCGCCATGCGGGTGCGGGAAATGCCCGAGCCCTCCACTACCGAGGGTAGGGCGATACGGGAAGGCCTCCGTCAACTCCTTGACAAGGCGGCGGTGCAACAGCGGAGAGTTTACGCTTCCCGAGATCGGGCCGTGACGTCACGGCGGCGGAGGAATACGGGCGAAGTCGGCGGGCTCAGGCCCACCGGATCGAGCCGAGCCCGGCAAGGCCAGTCCGGGAGGGCGCTCGGACGACAACCGTTGCAACCGCCGGTCCCGGGAACGCATAGAAGACCCGCACCGCGACCGCAACCGAGGCACCCCTGACCTCAGGGACGAGATCGAACGGCAGCGGGCTCGCCACGAAGGTGGCTCGCCTCGGGGACGACAAGCGGGGCGAGGCGCGACTGGGCGGTCGAGGACCGAGGGTACTCCCCCGATCCGCCGGGCCTCGGGCCTTCACCGGGGGACATCGGGAGGGCACCACTCCTAAGCGTTTCAGGCCCCCGAGCCATCTCGAGAAGTACACGGGAGAGACTCGCCCCGAGGTATGGTCGGGCGACTATCGGCCGGCATGCCAGTTAGCGAGGGCACACGATGACAAAGTGATAATCAAAAATTTGCCCCTGTACCTCTCCGAACCGCGCGAGCTTGGCCGGAACACCTTCCACCCAACCTCATATCAAACTGGGCGGACTTGGTGAGAACCTTCCGCGGTAACTTCCGGGCACATACCTACGCCCGGGTAACTCGTGGGATCTCAAAGCGCCGACAAAATCCGACGAATCCTGTAGCGACTACATCAGGCGCTTCTCCAAGTAGCGGACCGAGCTCCCTAATGTGACGGATTCGGGACGTCATCGGGGCCTTCTTGGCCGGCACCACTTGCCGAGACCTCATGAAGAAGCCGGGCGCCGGACTCCCATCGAGGCAAACGAGCCGATGGACATCGCCACCAAGTTCGCCAACGGTGAGGAGGGTCGGGGCCTGTTCAATCGGGGCTCCGCAAGGGAAAGCGCAAGTAAGAGGAGCCCGAGGGATCGCAACCTCGGGAGAGCAAGAAGAAAAAAGAAGAAAGATAAGAGCCGCAAGGGCAAGGGCCACGCCGCCAAGCGGACGATGAAGACATGGTGGTCGCGGTCGATCGCAAGGGGCCCCGCCCCCCATCACAAGAAACCTTCGATGACATGCTCAAGAAGCCATGCGGAACCATAGCTACCCCGGTCAAGCATACCCCGGGGAGTGCAAGAGGGTACGCCAACATTTCGCCAAGCTCAAGGCCATCCCCGAGGGTGAAGAGGAAGAGGCTCCCGAGGGTGGCGCCAAGGGCAACGAGGAGTTCGAAGGTGAAT
The DNA here is from genome assembly GCA_015847255.1 of Hyparrhenia diplandra. NCBI lineage: Eukaryota > Viridiplantae > Streptophyta > Magnoliopsida > Poales > Poaceae > Hyparrhenia > Hyparrhenia diplandra. Next base: position 150,882 of record JADLZK010000727.1, read on the forward strand.
AATCGCTTCATGATCTTCGGCAAAGCAAAGCAAAGAACATGTCCGTGCGGCAGCGCAAGAAGGAGCGTCGGGGAGGTCTATGCCACGGAGCGGCAACCCGAAGGCTGCGCAAGTGGTCGGACCGGGCCATCACCTTCGACCGGTCGGATCACCCCAAAGACATCCCGAACCGGGGGCTTATCCAGTGGTGGTGGATCCCATCATCGCCAACACTTTCGGCTCACCAAAGTCATAATGGGCCGGAGGGAGCAGCCTCAACCTCATCTACGAAGAAACCCTCGACCTCCTCGGGGTAGACAAGTCCAAGATCCGCCACGGAGGGCCGGCATTCAATGGCGTCGCCCCCGGCAAGCGGCTAAAGCCCCTCGGGCGGATCGACTTACCGGTTTGCCGGTGACCCCTCGAACTTCAGGCAAGAGACTCTCACATTTGAGATCCTTGGGGTCCGCGGTACTTACCACGCACTCCTCGGGCGGCCCCGCTACGCCAAGTTCATGGCTGTCCCGAACTACACGTACCTCAAGCTCAAGATGCCGAGGCGAAGGGTGTCATCACGACCGCCCTCGCATCATCATGCATACGAGTGCGACGTGGAAAGCGTGGAGTATGCCGAGGCACTCGCCATTGCCGAGTCACTCATCGCCGATGCGAAGAGAAGCTTTGACGAAATCACGATCGAGCATGAGGCCAAGCGCCGTATTTGGGAGCTTCGAGCCCTCCTCGGGCACCAAGAAGATCCCACTCGATCCCAAGAACCCGAAGGAGAAGCTGCCGACCATCGGCTCGGACTGGATCCGAAATAGGAAGCCGTGCTCGTCGACTTCCTCCGCGCGAATGCCAAGACGTTTGCGTGGGGACCCTCGGACATGCCGGGCATACCGAGGGGATGTCGCCAGCACTCCCTAGACATCCGGCCGGGCTCAAAGCCCGATCATGCAACGCTTGCGCCGTTTTGATGACGCCAAGCGGAAGATCATCGGCGAGGAGAGATCCGAAGCTACCGGAGGCCGGATTCATAAAAGAAGTATTCCACCCCGAGTGATTAGCTAATCTGTATTAGTAGAGAAAAAGAATGGGAAATGGCGGATGTGTGTGGACTACACTAGTCTCAACAAAGCATGTCCGAAAGTTCCCTTTCCTTTGCCTCGAATCGACCAAAATTGTCGACTCCACTGCGGGATGTGAAACGTTGTCCTTTCTTGGACGCGTATTCCGGTTATCACCGGATCAAAATGAAAGAGTCCGACCAGCTCGCGACCTGCGTTCATAACACCCTTCGGGATGTATTGCTACCTCACCATGCCCTTCGGGTGAAGAACGCCTGGGGCAACATACCGGTGCATGCAAATCATCTTCGGGGAACTCATTGGAAGGATCGTGGAGGCCTACGTCGACGACATAGTGGTCAAATCCAAGAAAACGTCGGACCTCGTGGGCGACCTCGGGGAAACCTTCGAGTGCCTAAACAAGAAGGGAGTCAAGCTCAACCCCGAAAAATGCGTATTCGGGGTCCCCCGAGGGATGCTGCTGGGTTTTATCGTCTCTCAACGAGGCATCGAAGCAAACCCGACCAAGGTTGACGCAATCACCAAGATGGGTCCGATCCAAGATCTCAAGGGAGTACAGAAGGTCATGGGCTGCCTGGCTTCATTAAGCAGGTTCATCTCACGCCTCGGGGAGAAGGGCTTGCCCCTCTATAGGCTTCTGCGCAAGTCCGAACGCTTTGCCTGGACCCCCGAGGCCGAAGAAGCCCTCGGCAACCTCAAGAAGCTCCTAACAAACCCACCGGTCCTAGTACCGCCAAACCCAGGAGAAACCCTGCTCTTATACGTCACTGCCACTACCCAGGTGGTCAGCGCGGTGGTCGTAGTGGAGCGTCGGGAAGAGGGGCACACGTTGCCAGTACAACGCCCTGTTTACTTCATCAGTGAAGTGCTTTCCGACACCAAGACGAGGTATTCGCAGATGCGAAGCTATTGTACGCCATCGCATCGACACGAAGGAAACTTCGCCACTACTTCCTCGCGCACCCAGTTGCCGTGGTATCCTCGTTCCCCCTCGGGGAGATCCTCCAAAACCGAGAGGCCACGGGAAGAGTGGCGAAGTGGGCGGTGGAGCTCATGGGCGAAACTATATCATTCCTGCCCGCAAGGCGATCAAATCCCCAGGTCCTGGCCGACTTTGTGGCCGAATGGACCGATACCCAGCTACCCCCCGCACCCATCCAGGCCGAGTGCTGGACCATGTATTTCGATGGATCCATGATGAAGGCAGCGCGGGGTTGGGGTTTGCTCTTCATCTCACCCCTCGGGGTTCACACGAGGTATGCCATCCGGCTGCATTTTCCTCGCCTCCAACAACGCCGCAGAATCACGAGGCGTTGGTCAACGGCCTTCGGATCGCGGCGGACCTGAATCCGACGGTTGGAAACAGGGGGGATTCGCAGTTGGTCATCGACCAAGTCATGAAGGCCTCGGCGTGCCACGACCCGAAGATGGAGGCGTATTGTCGGGAAGTGCACAAATTGGAGGAAAAGTTCCATGGGCTTGAGCACAAGCATACGCCGAGACGCTACAACGAGGCCGCGGATGAATTGGCCAAGGTCGCAGCACCCGAGGTACCGTTCCCCGAACGTCCTCACCCGAGACCTCAATAAACCCTCGGTCAAGTACACCCCTCGGAAGTACCCTCGGGGCTCACGAGGGCGGCACCTGACAAGCCACACCCGAAGCTATGGCGGTCGGCCAGGTCCCCCGACCGGAGAAAACCGCCCGATGGAGTACCTCACCCGAGGAGAGCTACCCGAGGACAAGACCGATGCTCGCCCAGTTAGCCCGAAGGGCGAAGTCCTTCACACCGATTGGAGAGAAAGGGGAACTCTACAAGAGAGCCTCGAAGGGGGAGTATACATGCGATGCATACCCTCGGGTGAAGGCCAAGAATTGCTCGTTAACACCCACCATGGCGGGGGAATGCGGTCATCACGCCGCCCGAGGACTCTAGTCGGCAAAGTCTTCGGGCAAGGCTTTTTTACTAGCCCTCGGCGGTGCGAGAGCCTTGAACCAAGTCGTGCGCACCTGCAAGGAATGCCAATTCTACGCGCGCGGGACGCACCTCCCAGCTCAAGCACCGCAAACCATACCTCTTACGTGGCCATTTGCGGTGTGGGGACTCGACATGATTGGGCCCTGAAAAGGGCGCCGGAGGACACACTCACGTCCTAGTCGCCATTGACAAGTTCTCCAAATGGATCGAAGCCCGAGCCGTGGTGAACCCTCACCAGGGAAAGCGGTGAAATTCTTTACGAATATCATTTCCCGTTTTGGAGTCCCGAACTCCATCATCACGCATAACGGAACCAACCGTGGGGAAGAAGTTCCTCGACTTTTTGCGGCGACTATGGCATCCGAGTGGATACCTCGGCCGTAGCTCACCCGAAGACCAACGGTCAAGTGGAGCGTGCCAACGGCATGATCCTGCAAGGGCTCAAGCCGAGGATCTTCAATCAGCTGAACCAATACGGGAAAAGATGGTACCAAGAGCTGCCGTCGGTTCTATGGAGCCTTCGAACAACGAAAAGCCGAGCCACGGGATTCACCCCATTCTTTCTAGTCTATGGGGCCGAGGCGATCTTGCCCACAGACATTGAATATGGGTCCCCAAGGCTGCGAGCCTACACCGAGCAGGGCAACCAGCAGGCGAGGCAAGACTCCATTGACCAAGTTGATGAAGCCCGAGACGTTGCGCTCCTGCACTCAGCGAGATACCAACAAGCTCTGCGCAAGTATCACGCCAAGCGGCTGAAGCCTCGGGAGTTCCAAGTCAATGACCCCGTGCTCAGGCTGAAGACAGACAACAAAGGGCGTCACAAACTCACGCCACCCTGGGAAGGGCCTTATTTCATCGCCGAAATATTAAGGCCCGGAACCTACAAGTTGAAGAACGAGAAGGGCGAAGTCTACTCCAACGCCTGGAACATAGAACAGCTACGTCGCTTCTACCCTTAAATTCCGCACTAGAAGTCAAACATCAGTGTTTTTTTTCACTCAATAAAAGATCTACATCTTTTACGAAAAAAGTGCTTCTCGTGTAAACCTTAAGGGAGTCTTAGCCTCGTCCAGCACAAGACTAAAACTCCCTCGGGGGCTACATGGGGGACCCCCCTCGGGGGACCCCCTCCCCTTCTCTTTTTCAAAACTTTTTTTCGAAAGAAAAAAGTTTTCTTGCGCATTCTCGAAACAATCGTTTAAGTTGCGAAGGTCGCTCACGCACAAATCCAAAGCAAGGTAACCGAGGCAAACGGACCGCCCCTAGTGGCATCCGTATGGACTGCCCCAGTGGCGTCCACGGTTACCATCTCGCGAGCGGAGAAAGCAAGCGACCCGGCCACACAATAAACGAACAAATTCGAGAAACGCAACATAAACATAAATGCACCCGCCAAGGCCATAGACCTCGGGCGGCGCCATTGTTTATATACATCCATCTCACAAGCTCCAATTTCTTCATACAAGGAGAGGTCGGGGGCGGGGTGGGCTTCATCCACTTGCGCCTCATGGCAGCCGACGAGGAAGCTTTCGGCGCGAGCAACACCTCGACAACTGCTTCCCCGAGGGGGGCGTCGGACCCGCCGGCGCGTCCTCGGGACCGGGCGTCCACCATCTCCGTGTCCGCCTCAGGTTGACTCTATGGGGAGCACGGGGGACACACTTCATCCTCGAAGCGGGAGGCCAACCGGGTCGCAGCGCCGTCCACGAAGTCGTACAACGTCTGAGTCTTGGCGGCATCAGCAGCATCCCTCTCGGCGGGATCAACTTCCTCCTCGTCGTCGGAACCGAGGAAGAAGCCTTTCGCAACGCCGTCCCGAAGACATTGGACTCCATCGGGAAGTGAGAGCAGAAAACGGCCATACATGTCCGCACGCCGGACCGGAAGGCGTTCGGAGCTCGGACTGAGGTAGCCACCGACGGCGCTCGGGCGGCTGCGTCTTTGAGGGGCCAACCTCCGGGTTGTCCGCCCCAAAGCGGCGGGCGAAGTCCGACAAGGCCTCTTCCGGCTCCCGGTACGACTTCGCTCCCGCTCCAGCCCCGCGCCGGCGTGGGCCGCGGTGTTCACGGCCTCGGTCGGACCTTCTCCGCCTCTCGAAATTGGTGCTCAAACCGAGTTAGCAAGACAAGACGATTGAAGGCAAAGCTCACTAAGGAAGAAAGACGCCTTGGCACTTCGGCTGCCCGGCCCAAAGATCACGCCGTGCTCATCCGCGGCGACTTGCGGAGCTCCTCCTTCTCCTTCCCGAGGGTCTCGCCCTCGGACACCAACTCGCCGATGCGAGTGTTAAAAGGCGTCGCACATCTCCGCCCGCGGCCGTCGCCTCCTCCCGGGACCGGTCCCGCTCGTCATGGGCCTCCTTCGGGACTGGAGGGACTGGATCCGAGCCTCTTCAAAATCATGGCTCATCGAGCCATGTCAGCCCGCCACTTTGCTGGCCTCGGACTGGCCTTGACAAGCTCGGCCTCCAAGGTCGCCGTTGGGACTCCCTTTCCTCGGCGAGGGCGGCAAGCCGGGAGGTCTCGCTCCTGCGGGCCTCGATCGGCTTCACCCAAGTTTGACCAAGGGCATTCCAGTTCGGGGACGTTCCGGCGAAGGAGCTCGGACTTCTCCCGGGGCGAAGCGACGGAGTCTGCAACGACAATACTACTCATCAAGACGCAAGCACAAAGGACATGCGGCGGGGATGGCCATCAAGATACTTACCGCGTCGACTTCCGCGAGGCGGCCGGTTATCGTCTCCCCGATCCTCGCTAGGCCCTCGGCGGCCCCGACAGCGGATCTGCTCGTGGGTTCTCCACTCCGGGACCTCGGGGGCGGTCGTCGACCACCGCGGCCGCCGGCCCCGGGCGTGCCACCCGGTCAAAGGTGGACCGCCCCGCCCGGGTCGGCTCGAGAGGGATACATCTCCTCCACCAGGCAACTCCCGCGACTCCGGGAACCTAGACCAATAGAAGTCGGGGGCCCTCGGGAACCGACCACGGGCACCGTCCTCGTCATGGCCGAAGACGACGCTTCTCGCCTAGGGCTGCCTCGAACCCGGACACGTGGAGTAGCGGAAAGTCGGGTTATACGCCTCGTGAACCCCGGATCGGCGAGGGTCGCGCGAGCGGGACTTGCGCGTCTCCGCCGCCATGAAGAGCTCCTCTTGCGAGAACTCCGGGACAAAGGGGCCCGACTCCTCGGGATGGGGGCGGCGTCACGACCCCCTTCGAATGGCGCCATCCGCTCGGCACCGAGCCGACGTCATGGGCCACGGCCGAGCTCTCCGTGTCGACCACCATCGGTGAGTGGCCAACCCACCATCGCCACCGGGGCCTGCACCACCTCGGGGTGGCCTCGGCGGCCGGCTCGGGTCCCGACCCTGGGGCTCGGGCCGGGCGCCACGGGAGGATTCGGCGAAGGCAAAGACGATATCTTGGCCGGGCGACCCCCGGCTCTGGGCCCCAACCGAGGGTGAAACGCTAGCCTTCAAGGCCTTCTTGGGGTGCAGAGCCAACGGCGGCCCCCGTTTCCGAAGTCAAGAACATGTCGGGACAAAGCAATTATATGCCAGAAGAAAATCAAGGTTGCAAAGGCGAAAGGGAAACTCACGGCCCGAGGGATCGCCCCGGCGCCGACGAGGCTTCTCGGGAAGGCTGCGACCCAGGCGTCGCACTTGGCGCGGCGAGCCGTCCGCCCCACGACATTCATGCGCACGGAGGGCCGGATCGGGACGGGGTCGCCCGGCTCGTCCCCCGAACCGTGCCACGGGCCGGGGTACCCGCGACAGGTGGCGTCGACTCCTCCCTTCGGGCCTCACCCCTGTGACGCCGAGGTGCCTACATGGCCAATGCCAATGGTCCCGAGGACTCGGGCCGGAAGAGCCCTCGGGCGCACGGGTGTGCGAGTCCCCGACGCCCGGGCTCGGGCTCGTAATGAAGCCCCGCTTCGGTCGGGAGCCCCATGGCTCGGTCTATCCGAGCCGCCACGTCGTCATCCGACGAGTTCATTCACGAACTGGTCCTCCGGATCCTCGCCCTCTTCGGCCCATGATGGAGCGAGAACCGCTCATCCAACGCCAAGCCGCGCGGTGGAACCGTCCGGCGCGTGTGCGCCTTGACGGAGCCTCGATCTCCGCCCACGACAAAGACGGAAGGCCGCGTCCCATCGGGCCGCAACGGTCGCGCCACCTCGGCGTGGCGACTAGACGCCTCGTCTTCGGTCGGGGTAAAACCGTTCGGCCACCCATATCCAGCGGGCGCCCAACCCCGAGGGGGCAAAAAAGTCGTTGCCGGTTTCCGCCCCGGCGAAACCAAACGAGCCTCGGGCCGACACACCCCTACGTTCAGAGGTTGCCGGCTGGGCTCACGAGGGTTTCTACAGTCGCCTCGGGATAACCCGAGCTAGGGACGGGAGGGAAATGCACAACCAGCTATACCCGGGCCCCCAAGGGCTCTGGATTTCTGAACGTGTTTAAGGCCCTTGGTCCGCTTATAGAGATGTCCCATCCGTGGGAGGCCCTGAGGCCCTCGGGGTTGGTCCGCCCAAACCCGGGATCCGCTAAGCGGTCCGTTGGGTTCTCATGGGGTGAATCCTGGATCACATAGCCGACCCTTGCTCCGGCAGGGGCACGCACCCCGCTTAAACAGACCCGCTATAACGCACAGGAGCACGACACATTCGGCTTACGGGGCATTGTGACGTGTCTCCCCTCCTCCTCCCTTTCGGGAGGGCGACAGAGGAGCGTATGATCAAAGTCGAGGAGGCCTGGGTCGACCTTGCGCACATAAGCGCGGGCCCTCGGGCTGCCCACGCAAAACAAACATGCTCCGCACAAACAAGCGCAATTTAAGAGCTGTTTCAGTCTTGCCAGCGTGCGAGACATAAAAGACCTCAAAGGAATCCGCCATTCCATTCGAGGCCTCGGGGGCTACACCCAACGGGTGCGCTCGCGCACCCCCTTGTAGACGAACCACCCCGAAACAACAAGGCGGCGGGAACGGCGGAACCCCGGCGAGTCCTCACTCGCTCGGGGCTCGGGGGCTCTTGTCGGGGACCTAAATATTGGGCCCCGAGACATTCTCCAAACTATGAGAATTTGCCGGCCCTGCCAAGGCCCGGTAAAACCTAGCCTCGCTATCATCCCGCACGGAGGGACGACCCGGACGGACGATGGACTGTGCCATTGGCCACGACGCTCTCATAACGACGAAATCGCCCACGCGGACGCCCACAAAGCGGCCCAAATGGAGTCACCACGACGTAAAGAGCTCATCACGCTCACGAAGGACAAGGTCAAGGACCTCCGCCAAACAACGAACCATGACGTTCCACGCCGACGGCGCCCAAACCATGGCTCGGACTCGACCACGCATCTCCGATTCGTCCGAGGTCGGCCTAGCTCACCGACCCCGGGAGAAATCTCCGCCGTCCGAGGGTGGCCTAGCTCACCACCCTCGGGCGCAAAAACTCCGCCTCGCCCGAGGGAGACCAGCTCTCCATCCTCGGGTGAGGCAGCCTAACCAGCCCCGTCTAGGGTCGCCGACCCTCGGGCGTGGGAGGTTCCGGCCCGGAGGAAGGGAAACCGCCGCATTCAATGCGGTCGCACGACGAGCAGCCCGGTGCCATCGACACGATCCAAATCGAAGCGCGAATCGTCTCCCCAATCCGGCCCGATGGGATGCAAAGCTGAACCGGTGGCGTGTTACACCACCCCAAGACGGAAACCGAGAATGACACCGTTCATTTCCCGAGCACCGTCAAAACGCCCGTTGGGCGAGACCCTCGGGCACTTGACACGCATAGCCCGGCAACCTCGGGACCGGCCCTCGCCATGCATCGCGTGAGGGACGCCTCACGGGACCCTCGGGGCGCGCCGAGGGGGACGCACGTCCACCATCGGATCGGGACGCGTGTCTTCGTCAAGCAACATCCAAGCCAGCCCACCCCTCGGCGGACATGCAACCGGTGTAGCCTCGGGAATTAGCCACCTAGGTGTCCACCTGTGTAAACATTATCTCTCTCTTTCTCCTATAAAAGGGGGAGTAATGCCTCATTAGAGAGGATTCGATTCGAGTCGATTCGATTCGATTCGATTCGAGCCCGCTCAACTCCGATTCACACGGAGGAAGGCGCACACCACCACCACCATAACCACGATCGTGGGGCTTGAGACCAGCGTCTCTCTCCCCGCGGCCGCCTGTAACCTCTACTGCAGCTCACCTTTGAGCGAGGTAACACGAGCAAGACACACCCCCGCCGGACGTAGGGCCCCGTTGGCTTTGAACGGGGATAAACCGCTGCGTCCCGTGTCCATCTTGCGCTATGCCATCGAGGGAGGGGCACACGGCTTATAAATTCTTTATTGCCGGCACCGAGGCACCCACCGTTCCTCGAAACGCCGACATGTGAAGAAGCTTGTCATTGGTTCAAACCGAGTTAGATTATTTGTGCAAGTGATCTAGATCAAGTCAAAGAGGAAGAAGCTCATGGAAACAACATAGTTCAAGAATTGGTTTCAATTGACAAATCCTTTCAAGTGGCTTCCACCTTTCAAGTTTCAAGACATGACTAGATTATTACATCATCTTTACACGTGGTATCCTTCACATGTTCACGTGGCTTTCAACTCAAGTAATGTCTAGTACATGAAATTGGTGGTTCTACAAGTGATCCTCAACCCTAAGTGATCAATTCAACTTAAGGAAGCTACCCTCAAGAATTTAAGTGGATTGACATATGCTTTGACATAGGGAGGTGCCCACCTCAAGATCAAGGTCAAGGATCCTACAAGTGACCTACATGTGGTATTTCAAGGTAGTTTTTCATGCTTCCACATGTGGTTGTTACAAGTGGTGTCATTCCAACATATGGTGGTGTCCATCAAAAATGAAGATTCAACAATCAACCATCTATCCTTAGTCAAAACCTTTGTATCAATAGAGGCATACCCTTTATGGAAATTGATGACAAAGGGGAGAAATTGGACAAAGATATGTAAGTGTCTTTGGATATATGACAAAAGGAGGATGAGAATATGGATATAGAACAAGAGGGAGCAAGATTGAAGATTTGAAGAGGTTCAACATTCTTGGACAAAGGAGAAGCACACAAGTTGGGGAGCAAGCTCATGAACTTGATTGTGATTGCATTTGACATGTGCATATTCATGTGCTTGCTTGCATTTGCATAAGTTTTTAGATTCTATATGCAATGCTTGTGTGGTGTATGCTAGTCATAGAATTTGATTGATGATATGTTAACTAACATGCATAGGTTGTAGCTAGACATATATAGTTTTTCACGTGGATCAAGAACCATTGCTTATAATGTTGATCTCACATAGTATCTTGAGTTTTCATGTATGTCTAGTTACATGGATGATGCTAAGGATGAACTTCAATTTGCAACTCCGATTGGTATCACGCTTCAAAGGTTTATCCTATATACCTTAGCATCACTTTGTAGTGTTAATCCTCCTAAAAGTTTCATATCTTGTATGTGTGCAAACCTTGAATTCAAATCAATTGGGCACACATATAGGGGAGTTACCACTACGAAGAAAGTTTTAATCTTCAATTCCATATCTTAGTAGTGTTGCCATCAATTACCAAAAAGGGGAGATTGAAAGGTCCCTTGTGGTTTTGGTAATTGAGTGTCAACATTAGGTGAACTAATATGTGTGATTGAGAATATACACAGGAGATTAGTTCAAATGTGATGATGCAATGAAGGAGCTTATTGCACATGAGACATGACATGGAGTCATGTGACCAAGGTGGTGAAGATCAAGACAAGGCTTGGCTTGATGGACCGGTTGCAAGTGTGAAGGGCAAGTCGAGGGACTTGGCGCCGATGGACCGACGCAAGCGGTGAAGAGCAAGTGAGGTCAAGATCGATGGACCAAGAAGGTCATGTGATGATATGAAGTGGATCATATCATTCTTGATCGTGTTGGTGCATGTGTTGCATCGACACTTGGAGATGGAGCGAAATGGAATTGCGCAAGGCAAAGGTATAACCTATAGGGCATTTCATTTCACCGGTCATGAGGAGCTTAGAGAAGTTTATGACCGGATTTAGGATAGATGGCCGTACTATCAAGAGGGGCAAACTTGTTTGCATATCGGTCATCTAGTGCCACTTGAGCGATCTAACTTTGCGATGTGTTAGGATCGAGTGGCGTGGTAAGAGAAAGAGAAAATCCTTTGAAAATGGTTGTGAAAATGCTAACACACATGCACATGGTGATGTACACTTGGTGGTGTTGGCACATTTGCAAAGGAGAAGTTGTTTCGGTATTTCTCGGACACTTGGACTGCTCTTAGAGTGGAATAATACTTTGATCCATTGTGAGTTGGATCAAGTAACCATGTGGGTTGTGTAGCCCTCTGAGTAAGCTTTCCATAGAGTCCAAGATCATCGAAAACGGAGTTCGGATGAAAGAGTTATGGACGTTTGATCGGGCGTTGGTCGGGCTGTCAGCGGTGACCGGACGCACAAAGCGCGACCGGGACGCACCGGCCGGAGGCTCCGGTCGATCAAGGCCCGGCGAGAGGGCTCTGCAGCCTGAATTTTTCCTATCGCGTCGGCCGGACGCTGATCGACTCTCGACCGGACTCGCTGGTGAGTCCGGTCGGCGCAAGGCCCTCGGCCGCCCAAGCCGTGTTTTTCGAGCTCAACGGCTAGTTTTGGCTTGGGGGCTATAAATAGAGGGTGTGGCCGGCCTTGGCTAGTGTTTAGCACCTTGGGGACTTTGTGTCCATGCTTGAGAGTGCTTGAGAGCCCTCCCACTCACATATGCTTGATATCGTTCATCCGATTGAGTGAGAGATCGAGTTCTAGTGCGTTGCGTTGAGAGATCGCGATTCGTGGCACTAGGTGATCGTGTTGCAAGCCGGTGTGCTTGTTTCTCTTGGAGGTTGCCACCTTCTAGACGGCTTGGTAGCAAGAGACTTCGTGAAGCACGCAAGGAAGCTTGTGCGGCGGTGCTCAGAAGAAGAGATTGTGAGAGGTTCGTGCTCACCTCGCGGGGGATCGTGAAGAGCAACTCTAGTGGAGCGTGTCATTGAGCTACCACACTTGTGTGTGGGTTCACGCGGTACCCTCTAAGGGATTGGCTAGAGAACTCACAGCGTGTGAGTGTCTCGTCGAGCTCCTAGGCGTGGGATTTGGCAGCGGCCATTAAGCTTGAGAATCATCACCGGGTGATTCGCCAAACCGTGGAACCACTAAAGTGTTGGTCGACACAACGAGGAGTAGGGGAAGTTGGCAAGCTTCCCGAGACCTCGGTAAAAAAATCACCCGGTGTCATCTTGTGTCCACACTTCGCGGTGGTTTGCAATCTCTTCATCACAAGCTTTGTTATTACATTCTTATATATATTGTGCTTGTGCTTAAGTAGAGTAGTTGTGACTATCTAGCTTGTGTAGCTTGATTAGTTACTTTGCTTAGCTTGTGTAGCTAGATAATTTGAGCCTTTGGGTTAGGCGTGTGTTGCCTTGTCCATTGTGCATCTAGTGAGCTTAGGGGCTTTGTGCTTGTGTTTACTAGAATTATGTAGGAGCTCACCGGTGCTTGTAGTACTAGTGCTTAGGTTTGTGTGACCTTGCATTAGAATTGATTAGGAGCTCAAGCTAGGCTTGTCACCTCACTCTTCTTGTGTAGGATCCTTTGTGAGGTGATTTAGAGTCTTAGTTAGAGGGGTGAAGTCTTGGCTAGACCGATAAGTTTAATTCGCATTTGTTTGGTTAGCCGGTGCGATTAGTTTTTAAAAGGGACTATTCACCCCCTTCTAGTCCCCATCTCGACCCTTCAGCCTCCCGGCGCCCGCGACCTCTCCGCTGGACATCCAAAGCCCCTCCCGCCATGACCGCGAGGCCTCCGTCAACCCTACTCGAAGAAGAAGCGGCGGTTGTGACAGAGCGACCAATTTATAAGAAATCAAGTATAATTCGCAATTATCAAAGCAATCGCAGTCTACACTTGAGTCCATATAAACCCGGTATTACGGAAATCTCGAAAGTGATTTCAAACTCATCAACAACACAACCAAGATCGTTGAGCTCGGTAGTTCAAATCCGCGGTATCTTAAACCAAATTCAATTATATTATAATCGAGTGCGATGTACACATTTATTTACAAAGTAGTTCGAGTGCGGAAGCAATAGTTTCGAAAACCAAATAGTTGTATAGTGGAAATAAAATAAGATAGTGCCAACATAGTGTCAACATGGTAATAGCACGAGACGAGGGGAAAATATGGAGACTGCCATGCCCTAGGCATTATTCTTCAACCACAACAACACACAACCGGCTAGGAACATGCGAAACGGAGTCAACTCCCTTGATTGGGAATAACCCGTGAGTACTCAATTGTACTCCATAAGACTTACCCGTCAAAACCAGAAAATAAGGAAAAGACTCCAAGGATTATGCTTGGCTTTATCCGAGCCGGGCTGACTCACATTTAATTTCAGAAAATAAGGTTGATTAGTGAGCCTACACATACTACTTGAATTCTTCCAAGTTAAAAGGTTAGTTATTTATACATAACCATAGATCCTGTATAGTCAAGGTTAAAGACATATGCTCGGTAATATAAATAACGGCATAAGTAACTTGATCATAAATTTATCAACAAACAACGTGGTAATATAACATATATTGTGATATTAAGACTACGATGTCGCGGAAGCATCTCGGGTTCTCACCGTCCGGGAGAGATGGCGATTCGAATCGATTGCAAAGCACCGCGAAATACCGCCATACACTAGGTCTACGTCATGGCTGCAGACCTAATCACTCCCAAGATGTTACGGGTCGTATGTCACCGGTCCTGCCGGCTACCCCCTCCTTCTCGGGCCACCAAGTGAGCGAGCAACGAAGACGACGCCAGGCGCATCCGCTTGCGCCCAATCAATCCCAACCTACCACGCCAAAGGAGGAGCGATAAAGCGGGCAAAGCCGGCCCCTAACATTCCCACGAGCTTCGTGGCTCACGACCCGGCGGAGCCTACTATATGAACAGTGCGTTCAACTTCCGACCACGGCCCGACAAAGGGTAAGTCCTTAATCGATCAGATGGAAAGACCACAATATCCATCCAATCTAACATGTTTTATTAGTCAGGTTCTCAGCAGCAGCTTGTTAGTCACCCATGTGACTAACCATAAACATCCTCACAAGTGACCGGAATCACTGTCTATCGCAATCATTATCTTGGGCATTTAACCTATACTCTTAAATAGGATAGGACAACATCGGCAAGGAATATCGTGCATCAACGGTTTCAACCATTTCCTATACTTAATGCAGCAACCATTAAAGGACTCAACAAATTAATTCGAGAAAGCATAGGGAAGTTCAAAGATGCACCGGGGCTTGCCTTTCGTAAGAGGGTTAGAAGGTGCCTTGGGCACTTCAGCGGTCGGCGACTTGTCCCGCTCCTTCGGGACCTCCTCTTGCCGCACCTCCGGATGTGTACTTCTCCTTCCTTACGCTCTTTGATCTCCTCGTGCTCTTGTTCTTTTCGATCCAATATGAATGTGCATGTAAGAATGAATATTAAGGAATGCATGATTAACGAGGAATGGATGAATGCATTATGATGTATGATAATAGTAAGTGGATATCTCTTCTGCAGAAACACAATTATAACTACACAAGAAACCCTAATAATCTACATCAAACAAAACACCCTATTTCACTAATACACCGAAAAAAATGGCAGCTAGACATGCTTTGTCGGTGAATCATCATACAGGGGAGTTCTATAACTCCAAATGCAGCAAACAAATACTCGTTAGAAAGCTAACAAAATTATCTACAATTCATTCAATACACTCTCAACCTGATTCCAACATCTACAGCCTCGAAAAAAGTAAAAACAGAGGCTCTGTTTTCAGCAACCTACAACTTACAACTCTCATAATAATTCATCCAAGCATGCACTTCACTTGGAACTTTTCCAGCAAGCAACCCAAGTCATAATCTATCAAATAAACCTACTGAACAAGCCAAAAGATAAACTAACGCACATGAAATGATATTCCCTAAATAAACACTATACATGCACACTTTAAAATATAAAGCTAGAATTATACTAGTTTCATAAAAACACAATACCAACATACTAACCACACTAGCAGGTCCTTATTATCATAAGAACAAATAATATACCATCTAAGGACAATTACCATGACATTACCATGCATTTCTAAGGCATTTACTATGCAACATAAATATGATAAATATGTAAACACCTTAGGAAAATCTACAAAAATTACAGGAGCATTCTATTGGCATAACAAGGCTACCATAAAAATCTCATAGCAAAAACATGCATATGCTATCCTACACAAAAATGACAAGCTAGCAATAAATCTATGCATGAAAATACTTTGTACTATGAAAAGTATGAAACTGCCTAACCATGAGCATGAAAAGCTACATAACAGTAACAAATGCATGCACAAGAATTATCATGGCAAAAACCCTAGTAATTATTTTTCTATGAATTTCCTAAGAGAGCATGGTAAATAGCACATAAATCAAAATTCATATTTCCACCACAGAACCTAGGGTCAAACATATTTTTCCCATGATGTGCATCACAAAACATGAACATTTTGTACGAGGGACCACTATTTTATCATGCACCGTAAATAAGATATGCATTTATCTATTTTCATGGCATTTACTAGTATAAACATAAATAAATATAAAATCTACCAGAAAATGTCATATCATATTTTTCTATCATAGATCAGAGCATAACAAGCACAACAAAATTTGTCTCACTCAATTCCGAGCTAAAACGATCGAGTTATGGATTTTACAAGACATGCAACATATTCGGAAAATAAAACACAAAGGATATTGCTCCCCGACAAGGGCGGGCCCACGCGGCGGTGACTCGAGACAGGGGAGCGGCGCTGGTCGACGGGATCTCACCGGCGGTGAGGGTTTCCCGGCGAGCTATGGGTACCGATTGGATTCGCCTTGCCGAGATCTACAAGTTGGTGGCCGGGCGCGGTGGCTAAGGTGGATCAGTAGCACGGTCGACGGCGATGGGCGGTGGCGGCGCGCGCGGTCGTCGGCGTTCGCCGTTCCGGTGATTTAGACGGTCGGGCAAAGGCGAGCATGGGCTTCGGGCGACGATCGATGCGTAACCCCAACCTAAACGAAGGATCCATGGCCGGATGGGCTCGACGGCGTGCATGCCGGGCCGGCGGCGCGCGTTCGGTGATGGAGCGCCGCGTTCCGGAAGTGGGGGCTGAGTGGCTCGGCGCGGCGGTTCGAGCACCGGCAGGTCGAGGCGGACCGGGCGCACGTTAGGAGGGACGGGGATGGCTCCGACGAGCACGACCCGGCGGCTTCAGCGCGGCGCTCGTTGATGTTTGGCGGTGGTGGAACTCGTCGTTCAGCCGTTTCATGGCTCGATTTGCATGGAGGGTGGATCGGGGTGGTGGTGTGCGCAGGGCGGCGGTGTCGCGCGTGAAATCGGGCGATGGTGGCGTGATGTCTGGCAGCGGCGCTGTGGCGGCCCACGACGGACATGGTCGCGGCGAGGAGGATCTCGCGCGATCGCGCGCGCATTCCTCCCGGCGCGGTTGGCTTGGAGGTTTGGACTACGTGGTCGAAAGCAGGAGATGGCGATGTTGGGCAAGATTTGGAGTGGGCAGGGCACGCCGGCGGCGATTTAACGCCGGCAATGGCGCGGCGGCCGCGATGGCGTCGCGGCGGTACTCGCGTTGGCGTGCAGGCGAAGGGAAAAGGGAGGGAGAGAGCGGGATGGCGTGGGGAAGGGGCTAACGCAGCGTCCTCCTTGAAGGCATGGGCGCGGCAGGGGATGGTAGGCGGCACAGGCCGTTGTTTATGCGGTCGGTGGTGGCCGGCCACGGCATTATTGATGCCCCGAAACAAACTCCAAACCCTAATTCCATACTAAACGGAACTGTTTTACCTCCTACCTCGAGATCCGTGCAGAATTAGCCAAAACTCTAATTGAACGAAATGTTCCTCACGAAATTCGAGCAATCCATCTATACAAACTTTCTCCAAACTCGGCCTAGATTTGAAACTATGATCGGTCAAAGCAAAACTACTCCGGGGTCAAAGTAAACCCTAATTTCCTGCTCAAACCAAACTATTTTCGACTTTTCCAACATGATCCACCCACTTTCATGAAACAAGCATGTGATGACTTTTGTTCTACATGAAGTTAGCTACACTTTCATGAAGAGTGCACACACATGCATAAACCCTAGCTAGGACTTTTAATCAAAACAATGCAATTCACTCTCAAAGTCAAACTAGGTCAAACCAAGTCAAACTACTTTTATAAAACATAATTAGAAGACATGACCAACATCAACCTTGCTCTAAAACATCTCATAAACATAGCTAAGAATGATTAAAGATCAAACAACTAATTATGCAAGCATTTCATACATAAAATGACATGACAAAGCATCACATGCAATGAGAAGCAAAACATGATACAAATGATACATGCATGCATGCTAATGATGCTTAGGGTATGAAATGCATATGCTAATGACATGCTTAACACTAGGGTGTTACAGCGGCGCTAGGCCGAGAAGCGTCGGCGGAGGATGACCCCTCGGGACGACGAGCACCACCGAGAAACCGGCGCGGCAGAGGGGAAGCCCGCGGCTACCACCCGCGTCGGGGCGAACGCTACAACGGCGAGGAGGATCGCGGCCCGTCCCTCGCGCCATAGAGAAAGGTCCCCGAGCCGCCGGGGTCGGGGCCGTCTTCAGCGGGCCATCCGCAAGGCACCGTTTCGGCTGCGGTTTCGACGGCCGACCAACATCGCCAACGTACACCGGGGAGACCAAGCGGAGAGACCGGCTCTCGACTACCGGGCTCTTTGTCCGATCGGCCGGTGGCGCTATTTGGACAAGGCCGTGATCATCGAAATCTGCCCTTGTTCTGTCGGACTCCACCCGGGCCTGGCTAGAGCGACTTCCTCCTAACGGATCAAGAGCTGGGCGGACCTGGCCCGATCTTCACCCGGCAACTTTCAGGGCACCTACATCCGCCCGGGCAATTCACGGGACTGTGGAGCCGCAAGCGCAGACCCCGTATCGAGACCCTATGTGAATTCATCCGACGCTTCTCCAAGCACCACACCGAGCTCCCCGACGTCTCGGACGCGGCCGTCATCAACGCCTTCATTTCGGGACGACTGCGGGAGCTCGTCAAGCTAGGTCGCAAGACTCCCACCACGGCAAATGAGCTAATGGAGATCGCCACCAAGTTTGCCCTCGACGGAGAAGAAGCCGCGGACGCCATCTTCCGCAACAACGAGAGGCAAGGAGAAAGCCGAGGCCACCGTGGTGGAGCAACCCCCACGACCCCAAGAAGAAGGGCCCCCAAGGCTGGCCCGGCAAGCGAGCTAACATCGCCGACCTTGTCGCCGCCATCGAGAACAAGCGGACGCGGGGCGGGCCGGGGTCTTCGACGAGATGCTCGCCAAGCAATGCATCTTCCACCGAGGGGCTCATCAGTCAAGCACACCCTCGGCGAGTGTGACATCCTCAAGAAGTACTACTCCGGTCTCCCCCTCTCCACCGACGACGATGACAAGAAGAAAGCGCCCGACGAGGGAGGTCAGGACGGGAGGCGCGACGACGGCTTCCCGAGGGTAGCGGACTGCTACATGATCTACGGCGGCCCCTGCACCAATTTCACGACCAGCCCGGAGGAAGCCGCGGCCGTGAGGTGTTCGCCCGTCGACGGCGCGCACCCGCCTCACGTCGACCGGTCCGAAGCCCATCACCTTCGACGAAGCGACCACCGGCCGTGTCCCGTTCCGGCAGTACCTCCCTCGTCGTCGACCCGATCGCCGGCAACACCGGCTCTCGAAGGTGCTCATGGACGGTTGGAGCGGCCTCAACATCCTCTACGCCGACACCCACCACGTCGTCCTTCCACGGCATCGCACCTGGCAAGCGAGTGAGGCCCATCGGGCGCATTGACCTCCATGTTTGTTTCGGCACTCCGACAAATTTCAGGAAGGAGACCCTCACATTCGAGGTGGTGGACTTCGGGGGGACGTATCACGCGGTCCTCGGGAGACCGCCTACGCCAAGTTCATGGCCATCCCCAACTACACATACCTCAAGCTCAAGATGCGGGGCCGAAAGGGATCATCACCGTCGGCCCCCTCGCACCAAAGACGCCTTTCTTTGCGCTGTCGAGGCCGTCGAGCACGCCGAGGCCCTCGCGCCGAGTCCGAGGCCTTGGCGGTCGACCTCGAACGTCTTCCGGAGGAGGTCCCCGACCCCCAAGCGCCACGCCGGGGAGCTTTGAACGTCCGCAAAAACCAAGCATATCCCGCTCGACCCCAACACCTCGGATGGCAAGACGCCGACCATCGCCGAGCTCGATCCGAAATAGGAAGTGGTGCTCGTCGACTTTCTCCGCGCGAACACGAACATGTTCAGATGGAGTCCCTCGACATGCCGTGCATACCGAGGGATGTCGCCGAGCACTCCCTTGAGATCAAGCCGGGATCGAGGCCGGTAAATCAGCGGCTCCGCCGGTTCGATGAAGAGAAGCGCAAGATCATCGGGGAGGAGGTACGCAAGCTTTTGAGGGCCGGGTTTATTAAAGAGGTCTTCCACCCCGAATGGCTAGCCAACCCTGTTCTAGTTAAGAAAAAGAGTGGAAAGTGGAGAATGTGTGGACTACACCGGTTTAAATAAAGCATGTCCCAAGGTTCCGTACCCTTTGCCTCGAATCGACCAGATTGTGGACTCCACCGCGGGGTGCGAGATCCTATCTTTCCTCGATGCGTATTCAGGGTACAACCAGATCAAGATGAAGGAGTCCGACCAGCTGGCGACGTCCTTCATCACCCCTTTCGCATGTATTGCTACACCACCATGCCATTCGGCCTCCAAACGCGGGCGCTATGTACCAACGGTGCATGCAAAGATGTGTTCGGAGGGCACATTGGCAAAACCGCGGAAGCCTACGCCGACGATATCATCATAAAAACGGGTTTAACGAAAGTGATCTTGTTGGTGACTTGACCATCGCCTTCGACCGCCCTCCCAAGTTGGGGGTGAAGCTCAACCCCGAAAAATGTGTGTTCGGGTCCCGCAGGGGATGTTATTGGGTTTCATCGTCGCGCCGCGTGGCATCGAGCCAACCGAGAAGATCTCCGCCATCACCAAAGATGAGCGCCATCCAGACGCCAAGGGTGTCCAAAAGTCATGGGGTTTCTCGGGCTCTAAGCCGCTTTGTCTTCCGCCTCGGCGAGAAGGGACTCCCGCCCACCGGCTCCTCAAGAAGACAGAGCATTTCACCTGACGGCCGAGGCCGACGCCGCCCTCGGCGGCCTCAAAGCCCCGCTGACCAACGCCCCCAGCCCCGTCCCTCCGACGGAGAAGGAGGCCCTGCACCCACGTGGCGGCCACCACCCGTGCCGCCGATTGCCGCGTAGTCGTGGAAAGGAAGGAGGAGGGCACGCCTTGCCCGGCCCGCAGGCCGGTCTACTTCATCGCTGAGGTACTTTCCGAGACAAAGTCGTGTTGCCCGTAGATCCGAAGCTAATCTACGCCCGCCGTCCCCGGCCGGCGAAGGTTACGACACTTCGCCGGCGGCCACCCGGTCATGATCGTATCATCTTACCCCCTGAGAGATCCCACGTAACCCGGAGGCCTCGAGGAGAGTCGCAAGTGGTCCGTGGAGCTCATGGGGAAACCATATCCTTCACACCTTGCAAAGCTATCAAACGCAAGTCCTCGCCGACGTGCGCCGAGTGGACCGACACTCACCGGCCGCCCCACGTATCCGGGGCGGAATGCTGTACCATGTTCTTTGGTCGCCGATGAAGACGGGGGAGCGGCGCGGGCCTGCTCTTCATCTCGCCCTCGGCGTCCACATGAGGTACATTATCTTCCTCCATTTCCCGGCTTCTAATAATGTGGCGAATATGAGGCTACGGTCAATCTGCGCACGACGCCCTTGAACTCGAATCAAACGCCTCGACGTCCGAGGGGACTCGAGCTCGTCGTCGACCAAGTCATGAAGTCTTCAAGCCGCCACGACCCCAAAAAATGGAGGGCGTACCGAGAGGTGCGCCGACTTCGAGGATAAGTTCCACGGGCTTGAGCATAAGCACGTGGCGCGGAGGTACAACGAGGCCGCGGACGAGGTCAAAATCACGTTCGGGATGGACCAATGCCCCGCCCAACGCTCGCTCGACTTCCATGCCTCAACCGCCGCACGAGGACTCACCAAAAGCCGATCCCGAGGGTGAAGCGATGTAGGTCGACGAAGGGCCCCTTCCCCGCGACACCGCCATCAGGAACCTGGAGACCGCCGTACCTCGGCGGGTTCAGCAGGAAATCTACCACGGGGACCAAAAGAGGCTAGGTGGCTCGCACGCCGTGCCAAGTCGTTCATCATCGGCGGCGAGGCCAGAGAACTGTCTGAAGAAGCCCGGACGGAGTCCCGCAATTTGCATCTCTATCGACGAGGGCGGGGAGGTGTTGGAAGACATCCACTCGGGGACGCGGCCACCACGCTTTGGCCCAGCGGACTCGTCGGCAAGGCCTTCGAGGCAAGGTTTCTACTAGCCCACGGCGGTCTCGGATGCCGCAACGATTGTGCGATCCTACAAGGATGCCAATTTACGCCCGTGGACGCACCTCGGCCAGCGCTTGAGACCATACCGGTCACTGGCCCTTCGCGATGCGGTGCCCGGATATGGTGGGGGCCTTTGAAGAAAGCCCCGGGGGCTTCACCCACCTCCTCGTCGCCATCGACAAGTTCACCAAATGGATCGAGTTTCGACCCATCACCAACGTGAAGGCCGAGCGGACCGTCCCTCCCTCTTCGACATTATTCACCGCTTTGGGGTCCCGAACTCGATCCTCACCCGACCCACGGCACCAACTTTACGGGTGCCAAGTTCCGAAACGCGCGACCACCACATCCGTGTCGACTTCGGCCGTCGCACATCCCGAGGACAAACGGCCGGGTCGAAAAGGGTCAACGGTATGATTTTGCGGGGGACTGAAGCCTAGAATCTACAACCAGTTGAATCAGTTCAGAGGGAGATGGGTCGCCGAGCCGCCCACGGTCATCCGAGCTGCGCGACGACGCCGAGCCGCACCACGGGGGGTTCACCCCTTCTTCCTCGCCTAGGGGTCCGAGGCGCCCGCCTACGGGACCTCGACTACGGCGCACCGAGGGTCGCCGCGTGCGGCGACGCAGCAGCGGGAACTGGCGGCGAGGGCGCCCTCGATCAACTCGAGGAGGCATGGGGCGTCGCCATCCCGCCTCCGACAAGTACCCGCGCGACCTCCGCCGCTACCACGCCCGACGAGTGGCCCGAGAATTAGGGTTGGGACAAGGTGTTGAAGCGGCGGCAAGACGGTAAAGACCGCCACAAGCTCTCTTCGCCACGGGAAGGACCCTTCGTCATCGCGGCGAAGTGCGAGGCCGGGACATACAAGCTCGCCAACGCCAGGGTGAGGTCTACGATAACGCTCGGAACATCGAGCGGCCTACGCCGCTTCTATCCATGAGTTCGCCCGGGGCGAATCTCGCATGCATATGAATGCAAAAATTGGCGTGGTTGTGCCCGTCATTTCGAGCATCCTCCGCGAGGAACTCGCCTTGGGGGGAGATCCTTGGCGGGAGCCACGAGAGAGAAACCGGATACGACGAGGACACCACCGCAACGTAAGTCCCTCGCAAATTTTTATTCTGCCTCGTCAATACACGGGAACACACACACGTCTCCTCGGGGAGGTGTGAGACCCCTTACCCCCTCACCAACCTGCGCGGAGCGGTGGGCCCGAGGGGTGGTCACACGAATGCCCCCGAACGAGGGGACGTGGGCGAAAACGCCAAGGGTCCGCCCCGGCAAAACTCAAAGCTTAGGGCCTTTACGGTCCGGGGTTCGGCTGGGGCCGCGTGGGTTTCGGCCGCCCCTGTAGCATTGCAGAGTCAGAGCATCGAGGGGTGTCCGTTACATGGCCTCCCCGCCGAGCCCACGAGCTTGGGACACCCCACCGGCGCCCAAGGCCGTAGGCGGCCAAGTAAGAGATCCCACCGGAGGGAGGTAACAGAGCCCTGGCCCCTATCGAATGGGCCCGAGACTCCCTTGACATACCTAAGGCATCTAGATGGAGCGCGCGCCACGAGGCCACACAGTCAACCCCTATCGAATGGGGCATGAGCCTCCACTTGGACTATCCGTTAACCACCGGCTCAAAGCATCCTCGGCCCATCGAGGGTATGGTGTTTTGACCACCCCCCTCCTTCTCGCGGAGAGACGGTCCCAGGGGTCGATTACACAAAAGACGTGGGCACCGACGATCGTTCCCTTGGCACGCAGCGAGGGGTCGGCGGTGCTCCCGCACGCACCGTGCTCGACGAAGGATAATGGGAAGAACGGGGGAACCCGGAGGAGACCCGAGACCACAAGCCCCCTTCCCTTCGCCTAGAGCACCGACCTTAGGGTCGCTACGGCCCGAGGTTCGAAGGCTGGGCCCGTGGGTTTTTCGACGGCCGCCTCGGGGCACCAGTCGAGGGCTTCGCGGCACATCCGGGCGGAGCGTCCGAGGCTCGGGCGTCACAAGAGATCCCAACGAGGGAGGCGGCGGGCCCCCGGGTCCCATCCGAGCGGATCCAGAGACTCCCTTGGCATACCTAAGGGGCACTTAGTTGGAGCGCCGTGGGCCACGCGGTCTACCCCTATCGATGGGGCATGAGCCTCCACCCACCGGACCCTCCCGTTAACGACTCACGGTCGAGGCGGCCTCATCCATCGAGGTGGTGCCTCGGCCAACATCTTTTTCTCGCCAGTTAAGCGGCCCGGTCAAAGGGAGATTGCGGACACCTAGTCGGATCCGTCTGAACGAGGGCCCGAGTACGTCATCGCGTCGACCAAGACACCTGCCCGAAAAGGTGTCTGGGGCGCAGAGGTAAGTGAAAACCCCGAGGCGGCACAACGACCCTAGAAAGAAGGAAGGAACGCTCGCCAGAGCCCTACGGCCGATATACCCGCGGATTCTCGGCGTGTCAAAACTATTCCTATGATCTTAGACTACTTAAATTGATTTTGACATAAGAGAGCAAAATCTCGATTAAACAAAAGGCACTTATTCATTTTAAAGCAGGTTTTTCATACAAAGGGGGGCCCGGCCCTCGAAAGAAAAACAAACGCAGCCGCCCGCCGCCCCCAAAGGACGCCCGCTTGGGGGAGCGCCGCCCGCCGGCCGCTTTGGCCCGAGCCTCCTCCTCGCAATGACCGCTGCCACGTCAATGGAGACGATCGCGGCATCGCCCCCGTATGGGCGCCGAAGTCGCCCCTCGACGCCTCCAGGTCTCGCCGCCCTCAAAGTTCCGGACCTCCGTGAGGTCAGCACCGTGAAGGACAATGACATTGCGATCCCGCCACGCTCCTTGCCGGAGCAAAGCGGGCCCCCACAACCGGCGGCGGGGACCTCGGGGAGGTCGATTCTTCGCGACAAGACACCGCGATAAAAGCAAGGAAGCACAAGAGTTAGTCGCGCGGAAAAGAAGAAGCGAAAAGGGCAAAGAAGAGGAGCACTCACGGGGCGGAAATCGCCGAGATTGCGGCGTGGATCGCCGAACTCCACGTGCTGCTCCCAAAGACGCCGACGCCGTCGGCCGACTCTCCGACCCGCCTCCTCACCGCGCCCGGTGCGGGAGAGCGTCGCCGAAAGGGAAGGGCGGGGGCCGCAGCGAGTTGCCGGCGCTTCCCCGCTGCGGGAACCCACCAGCCGCGGGAGAGCCGACCCGGCGGCGCGACTCGGACGGTCCTCGGCGACGGAGGAGTCGGGGAACGACGGCCGCCACCATGAACACTGCAGGAGCCAACTCCCTCCATTGATCGCAACAAGCACTCGAGAATAACGAGGAGAAGAGTGGGTCAACGCAAAAGCAACGGTGAAAGGAGAGAGGGCGGGCCAGGCGCCGCAATTTAAGGAAGGACGCGCGGAGTCTGATTCCGGATTCGCTGGAAACCGAGACGCCCCGCCTCTTCAATGCATTGCGACTGCGCCCGCGCCCGTAGCTCACGCCGCCCGCCAGGTGACGCATGTATCCCACTACCGCCGCGAACGCGTGCCACGCTGGGGTAAACGGTCAAAGAGGGCTTCGGCGTCCGCGTAAACCCCCGGACGGACATTTACGCCCCTCGGGCTCGGGGGCATACACCCGACGGGTGCGCTCGCCGCGCACCCCTCGAAAAAAAATCTCGGCAACGGACCAAGATCCAACAACAAACATCCTCTCTAAACCTCAGAAGAGGTGGACCCACCTCTTCGAGAGGCTCGAGGGCTACCGTCGGGTACCAAAATAAGGGGTACCCTCGGCGCCCAATCAGCCCAAGGGCGGCACGCCTCGACACTACCATCGCCTGGCCAGACTGGCCCGAGGGGGACCTCAGCCGAGGGTCGGAAGGGGCAGGAATCGGCGACTTCGCCCGCCCCTCCCGGAAGGGCGGATAGGGGCACCTTCGCCCGAGACCTCTCCGCCGCAAACGCCCCTCGGGGGTCCGGTCAATCGAACGGACGCGACAACAAGGACGGCGGGATTGACGCGTCTGGCAAAGCTGGGCGCCCGACACCGGATTCCCTCGCCGGGGCCTGCGGTGGTCAAATCCCTACGTGACCTTCGTCACCATCATCGAACGCGCCGCGGTGGCCCGTCGCACCTCACGGGTGTCTTGTGACAACCACCCCTCGCAGCAATGTCATCTCACGCGCCCATCCCGGGAGGCCTCGGATGACACGCGTAGCCACGACGCTAACCTCTCGGACGTGGTATGCGGCGGCAGTTCCCGGTCACTATCGGCGTACCTCTTGGGCAATCGCCCTCCCCTCGGAGCATCTTCCCCGGGAAGCCGGGGGCCGGCGATCCAACACCTCGGGCCCGAATCATTACAGGATCCGTAACCCGGGGAGTACACCGAAGACACGGGGAGGACATCCTCCCTTTCCACGGCGGCGACCAAGGACACCCTCTCTCTCTGCAAAGCATGGGTACAAGGCACCCGGCCAAGCAACTTCCAACACTTGGAGACCATGTACTCGCCGGCCCTCCTTAAGACTATAAAAGGGAGGCGCCCGGGCATAGGATAGGGCAGGTCGAAGCACACACGCCTTGACTTCACACCGTTGGCAACCTAGCTCAATCACCACGCACGGAGACTTGAGGTTCAGGCCTCTCTCTCTCAACCCGCTTGTATTCCCCTACTACGAGCACCTCGGTGCATACACGATCGCTCATTCAAGCGGACGTAGGGCCGGCGTTGGCTTTGAACCGGTATAAACCTTGTGTCATCTCGCACCAATCATCCGGTTCCCGGGGACGCGCAAAGACAATTTACTTAATCGGTAGCCGTACCCCGGTCCAAAAACACCGGCGGTTGGCGCGCCCGGGTAGCAATGCAGCGTCAAGCACTTCTCCCTTCCGGTTCCGGATGGCGAAAAACGATCGCACCGTCTCGCCCCCTTGCCCCCGGGTACGACGATTCGCTTTGGCAGCTGGAGTTCCGATCGACCGCGACGAACATGATACGGTGCTCCTTCCGGGCCACCTCGCCGACCCGAGGGCAAGGGTCCGGCCACCTCGACCAAAAACGAACCCCCCGGCGCCGCTATCGCCGGGCAAAGCCAAGCTGCGGCGGCGTTACCAGCGCAAGCTTCGCCATGCGGCGGCGGCACGCCGCGGCGAAGTCGGTGCTAGGCGCCGACTCAAAGATCCTCGCCGGGGCCTCGCGGCGATGTCCCTCGGCGAAGGTCGGCCGGGCGACACCCGGCGTTTCCGCCACGCCACAACCGACTCCCGCCACGGTCCCGGGGAGCTCGCCACAACCAACCCGGCGCCGAGTCCGCGGCGCCTCGTTTTGTCTCGGGGCGCCACCGACGCGATTGCCGTCGGCAGCGGTAGCGAGGACCAGGGTGGCCCGGGGGACCACCGCGTGCAACGCCCCTCGGCGACCTCGAGGACCGCGGCGCCCCCTACTTCTCGGGGCGGCGACTTCTACGGCGACGGTTGGCGGCCTCGTGGGACTACGCCTTGGCGCCCCGGCTCCGACTCCGACGACGGCGACACGATGACGATGACTCGGCGGCGGCGCCTTTTCGTCACGAATGCTTCCACCTCAAGACCGACGAGGAGAGCGGAGGAAGACGCTGAGGGCTGGCGCGTGAGGGTTTGACCACTCCCCGCGGCGCAAAGGGTTGGAGCATCGGCGCCACCACGAATCATGAGACGCGGCTTCGACAACCCGGTGGGCAAAGGCCGGGCACACTCTCTAGCAAGCGTAATAAAGAAAGGCGAGGTCCGGGAGGCCCGGGCGTAGACCGAACTAGTAGATTCAGCGGCGTTGCGGGTATGAAGGAAAATTCTATGAGTTACAATATTACTATCACCATTCTATTCTTTTTTCTTTCTTTCTTTCTTTTTCTCTTTTTTAATTTTCTTTTTATTTTCTTTTTTTTCTCTATACCAACGGGTCTCATTTATAATTTTATCAAAATATATCCATCTGAGATATTATTTTTAAAGGATTTATTAAAATAAATTTAATGGTGCAATCGAATTTGATTTATTTTTTGGTTTAAGAGTTATAACCCTTTTAATGCCCATAGACATGTGAGACATGTTGATGACGTGGCACAAGGAAGGGTTAGTGGGCTGGTGAGGTGGCATGCTAGTGGGGTGATAGTGGGATGGTGAGGTGGCGTGCTTGCATGTCGAGAGAATTAGCTAGTGGGGGTTGCAAACATAAGTTTTATAGATATGCGTTCTAGCACCAACCAGAAACGTGCGCCTCAATGTACGTGGGCCGATTTGTGAATGGGCTATGTGTAACATGCCAAAGTCATTGGGCCGAATTCTGTCTTCAGTAACTACACTGACTAGCATGGTTCTTCTTTTCTTCACATACACATACACATACACATACACATATTAAACAACCCAAAAAATGTGATTGGTTATTCTAAAAAAAATGTGATTGGTTGGATTAAAGCCAGAGTACTTATCCTTTTTAGAGAATTTCCATGCTATATTTGGATTGATTTGCATCCACGG
Organism: Hyparrhenia diplandra; assembly: GCA_015847255.1. Classification (NCBI taxonomy): domain Eukaryota; kingdom Viridiplantae; phylum Streptophyta; class Magnoliopsida; order Poales; family Poaceae; genus Hyparrhenia; species Hyparrhenia diplandra. Next base: position 179,031 of record JADLZK010000727.1, read on the forward strand.
ACAACTTAATTCTTGGCAGTATATATCAATATATAATTTACTTAAATATTTTAAAATGTTCTATAGTATTTTTAGTTTTCTATTTATTTATTGCATAGTATTGTTTACCTCAAAAATCAATTTCTCCACGTGTACAAACCTTCATTCTTGTTTTCGTTCCATGGAACGTTGTAATTAATTTATCGTAATATTCCTTTATCATTTATACCAATCACTTTAGGTGTGATTGGTTTCTTACATTAGATTAAACATGTACTAGATCTTATGTAGCATAACCTAAGCCAACATAACTATATATCTTGGTTTTTGTTGTCCTGCATAGCTAAGTCGTGTTTTGTAATTGTGTTTGGTTGCTTAATTTTGCTTACCATGTGTTGTAGCAGTCACCATCATGCACAGTAAGAGGTTTCATGTCCTTACTAGAGGCATGGGATGTACCGATATTTTTTTTTTACATGTTCATTAGAAAATACTTTAGCTTTATAAGAAAAATGAATTTGAGATAATTTTATCCTAATATATTTTAAGTGGGGTTTTTAAATTTTTTATTATAATATAGTACCAAGAGACATAACGTTGCTATCATAAACTTCTTTTCACTGCTTGATGACTAAAAAATTAGCTATAAAATAATATTCTAGATACATATATAATTTTTTTCTTTCCGACTTGTCTAGATACTATATATCTTTCTAGATAATGAAATATTGTATATCTAAATATATTGTATATCTAAATAAGTAAATATGTTCTAAGCATTATACTTATATATTTTCAAAAAATACAGAACATTACTTTTCTTTGTAGCGTGTATAACTAGACAAGTAATGGATGCTTGATTAATGGAAACTGAAGTTTACTTTTAAGGTTCAAAATACTTTCACATGTTTTGTCTTTTCACATAAATTGTATGCAAGCAAATGTTAGACCAATTAGTCTGGTTGTACGCTTTACACCCTGCTGGACACAATTTAAATTCCCTCGGGGGCGGATTTGTTGCCCAGAGGAGGCGGGGGTCTTCTTCTGATGTATAATGCCGAGGGTTGTCGATTTGTTGGACGGATGAGATTGATGGCTTCTTTTTTTAGTCACAAAATGTCGTGGGACTGTCTTATACACTCGTCGGTCGAGTTGTTTTCTTACATGAATAGTATTGTAGCAGCCCAAAATCATTCCCGATCCAGCGATCCTTATAATCTATAGTACTACGTACTCTCCGTCTTAAAATAGATGTCATTCTCGTTTCCTTTAAGTCAAAGTTTTCAAAATACCGCGATTATGTATTAAAATATATAAATATTTATGTTAAGTAATTAGTATCGTTGGAAAAATCTTTAAGTCTAGTTTTTTTAACAAATTTATTTGAAGATTTAAATGTTGCACATATTTTCTACAAACATAGTGAAAGTACAAAAAAAGTTTAACCAAGACGCCCCCATAGTGACATCTATTTTGAGATGGAGGGGAGTACGCTTAACTAAAAATAAGACCAACAGTTCCTGTTTTGTATGCATTATCCACGTTCCTGTTGGGCTCTACCAAACCACACTTTGCCATTCTCAAAAAACACACACACACACACACACACACATGACACACACACACACACTTTGCCACATAGAAACTGTCGATGTCCTTGGAAAGAATACTGTAGTGAGGTGTCCATTCGACCATTCCACAGAAGCAAGGTTGCTACTTGCTTTTAACACGGAATCTTGCAACCTGCCCGTGTTTTGCCTGGCCCCACCGGTCATCAAAATGATTAACAAAGTATTCTCTTCTCAGCTTGAGCCGGCCAATGGATGGACAAGTGGACGGACAACGTTAGAAGCAAGGTTGCTACTTGCTTTTAACACGGAATCTTGCAACCTGCCCGTGTTTTGCCTGGCCCCACCGGTCATCAAAATGATTAACAAAGTATTCTCCTCTCAGCTTGAGCCGGCCAATGGATGGACAAGTGGACGGACAACGGACCGAAGAACGGTCAGAAAATAGAGGCTTTTCCATACATGCTATTAAAAAGTTCACGTTCCACACACGCCACCAAAAGTTGAGAAGGTCGTCTGTGCCACCACGTAAAATTTTTGGACACACGCCATTCCGTCTGCAATCTGTTAGGTTGTCACCGTTTGATGGCTCTGACGTGTGGGCCTGGCTAGTGAAGATGTCCAAAATACCCTTCTTGCTCACTAGGCTCGTCCTCAATGCGTGTCCCCCGGTTCTCATCTATATAACTTTTTAAGATCCTACCAAATGTTCACTCTTCAATTAGCACCTTACCGGTTGTCGCTATTTTTTTAGCACCCTCCGGTTACAATCTCATCTGCCACCCAAGATTTTGCACACGTGCAAGACGCCACCTCACGCTGCCACGCTGGAACCGGTCCGCCAAAAGACGGGCAATACCCCTGCCCTCCTCTTCCCACGGCTCCCTGTTCTTTTCTTTGCCCCTTCCACTGGCTGACGCGTGGGCCCCACGTGTAAGCTCCTTCTTCAACCTTCGGTCGTCACCACGCAGCAAGCCAGATCGAGGGAAGGAGAGGGGAGCAGCTCGTCTGGAGTCCACGCCCAGGCTGCCGCGCGTCTAGCAGCTGAGCCGCCGCCCGCCGGAGCCAAGGAAGGGGGCCGCGCGAGTAGTTGACGTTGATTTGGGAGTGGTAGGCCGTCGGTAAATGTGCCAAAGGACTAGTACCAACTACCAGGATCACCTCTGATTCTTTCTTCCGAGAGCTACTTAAGCCGAGCCATGGGACGCTACCTGCTGTGACGTGCACTCTCAAAAATTACACGGTGGCAAAGGCCGGTCGGCGACGTGCACCGGCAGCAGCTTCTTCATATTTGCCACTAGTGATGACAGCGGTTGCTGAGTGCTCTGTCCACCACCACCTCGCGTCTCCTTGCCCTGTCACCACGCCGCCGCCGCCGGCTCCTCCCATGGCCGCCCAGCCACCGCGACGAGGGCCACGGGCTTGGGGGCTTTGGGCGGCGTGGGGCGTCGAGGGCCTGGGGTGGCGGCCGGCTTGGGGAGGCGGGCGCCGTGGCGAGGGCCTGGGGCGGCGGCCGGCCAGGGCGGCGACTTTCCCCTCGCGCGGGCGGCGTCGGGATGGGGACGGGTCTCGCGCGTGCGGTCTCGCCCGCGATACGGAAGGGGACGGGGTCGGGATGTCCCGTGCGAAGGCTTTTTTTTTTTTTTTTTTTTTTTTTTTTTTTGCGGGTGCGGATAGGAAAGGGTACTCATGTCTTTTGGCGCCCCGATTCCATCGTGACAGCGTGAGGTGGCGTGCCACATGTGCAAAAGTGCTAAAATTGTATGAGATTGCAGGCTGGAGGAGGTGCTAAAAAATAGCGACAACGAGATAAGATGCTAATTGAGAGTGAACATTTGGTAGGATCTTTAAAAAGTTATATATCCCCTTCCTCTTCCATCCTCGCCCCGGCTGGGGAATCGCCGCGGTATGTGGACGAGGATGCCTGAGTACTTTCGGCTGCGGGCGTGGCGGCGCGGCCATCGGGCGGCGGGCGGTCGCGGGCGGAGGAGGCCTAACGCGGCCTGGCGTTCTCGACGGTGTTCTTCCTCGGCGGGAGACGGGCGGCCGCGGCCGTCGTGTGCCGTGACCGCGACACGCCCCGCCGGAATAGGGCGGGCGCGCCGCGCTCGCCCGCTGACATGAAGCCCCGGAGGCGCTGATGGCGAGAGCGGGTAGCGTCGTCGCCGGCGAGGGTGCGGAGGGGGGGGACAGGGGCCTCGCGGGGACTCACGCGGGCGAGGAGCGGTGGAGGGGCCGTGCTCGTTGCCGTTGTCGCCGTGATCTCACGCCCTAGGCGAGGACACCGGCGCCGGGAGCGCGGCCGCCGGGGCTCGCTCGCCGCGCGGTGGGGCGGGGGGTGGACGCCGCGACACCATGGAGCTATGAGCCATCTACGTCCCAAGCCGCCACCACCATCATCTCGCACCTTTCGCGCCAAAGCCGATCTTGGGCCGCCTTCAATCGTCGCCCGGCCGTTGTTGTGGGCTCCCGCCATGGGCCCGGGCCGAGGCGCGCGCCTAATCGGTCGCGCGGGACGGGACCGGATAGGTAGCCCGGCCGCCGCGGGTTCGCCAAGAAGCCGTCGAAGACCGGCCGAACCCAATCCACTTGCCGCTCGTCACGAGGAAGAAGGAGGGGGCCGTAATGAAATAGAAACTATTCTCCGGGTCCTGATTCAAAGGTGCTAGAGATGTAAGTTTTTAAATCTGGGATTATTCAATTCGAGAAAATCTAGGGGCATTGCTGCAAAGTCGTGACTCATATGATTTGTGCCGTAGTGCAGTATTTCTTTTTCCTGTTTTTGACCTAGGGGCATTTATGTCTTTTGCGCAGCTCTTAACACCGTTATCAGTGATTTTGGACGAATGGCATGGGTGTCCAAAAAATTTTACAAGATGGCACGTATGACCTTCTCAACTTTTGAGTGACGGTGTGGAACTGCGTGAACTTTTAATGGCATGTATGGAAAAGGCTCCGTAAAAAATACCGAGCCGGGGATCCCAACAATTTTACTAACGTGTATTGTACCTGCGTCATGCCTGACCTCTCTCGGCCATCGCCATTGTTGTAGCAGTGAGATGAGACGAGACATGAGAGTGATCGGATAAGAACGTGTCAGAGGACTATCGAGTTTATTAATTATTATCCTCCAACAACTCATTTTGGGTACCCAAACGTACATGGTTAACATGATGTCAGTTGCTTGCTACTTGCCAAGGGCCAGTACATTGCTACACATCAATGGTGTCGTAGCCGTCTCACGGAGTGACATATGGAATGTTTCGTACGTATAGAATGTTTCTAGCTACTTGAGACAACTATTATATAAGTTGTTATTGGCATGCAAGTAATAACTTTAGTTTTATTCTATGTATAAATTTAAGAATTGTAAGTTACTATGAGACATTTTAAAAACAAGTATTGCACATGTTGTCTATTGAATCTTATTAAAACTATGCGAGGTGGAAACCTGTGATTGGACAAATTAGCAGCCGGTAAACTCAGTGTTAATAAAAATCCTTTCAAATGAAGGGCCCAGTATCGCTTGTAAACACGTATCCAACTAGTGTAGCTCAATAACTCGAATGCATAGCTCACGGGCCTGATCATGACAGGATGACGATCGAGTTTATTATCCTCCTACATACATGGTCAGCATGATGTCAGTTGCTTCTTGCCAAGGGCTAGTACATTGCAACACATCATTGGTGTAGCCGATCTCACGGAGTGACATGTGTATAATTTTTACTAACATGGATAAGAGCAGGGGCGGAGCCACGTTAGCGGCAGGTGGTGCCCAGGCACCCCCAAAAATTCAGAAAATCACTTATAAGAACAGATTTTCACCATTGTTTTGAATTAAATTTTCATATCTATAAGAGCAAGGCAAACCCTATTATTTTTGCTCTAGCTTCGCCCCTGGATAAGAGAGGGGGTCGTTGTTTCGGGAAACAACCACCTAAAGAGCTAAAACTTAGGATTTGAGACAACTATTAACTATTATATAAGTTGTTATTGCCATGTACCTAATAGCTTTACTTTTAGTTTACGTATAAATTAAGAAATTATAAGTTATTACGAGACAATTTAAAAAATGACTATTGCACATGTTGTCTATTAAATCTTTTCAAAACTATATGGCGCTATTTAGGTGGACATAGACGTCTAGCTGACTTAGATAAGGAATGAAAGAGAGGAGACCCCTGCTGCACGAGTGGGAGTGAAGCGCTTGTCATCTCGCTCGGCGTGTACAAAAGAGAGAGCGAGAGAGCCAAGTATCTACTAGTTATTATAAAGGGGGCTCCCACCCGGGGTTCAAATCCTGGGTGCGACACATTATCTTGGATTTATTCCGGGATTTTCGGCTAAAAAATGCGCCACGCATTAAGTGGTAGGCGACGCCCCCCGTCGGCAGCGACCCCGGCGCTGTGGTGACTTCGTGAACTTCAAGATTGCCGGCACAGTCCTTCGAAGGTGCTCATAGGGGTAGGGTTTGCGTACGTGTGTTCATGGGTGAGTGTGCGTGCGTGTTGAGCGTCAACGTTGTACTGTGTAATCTCAAAAAAAAAAAAAATCATGCCATTGCCATATACAGTACAATATATAACAGCCAAGTTACATAATAATAACCGCTTTTTTTATTGTTTCTACAATCACTTTATACACTCTCTATACATTCTAGTTTTATGCTCATGAGCTTCTATTATTGTGCCGTTGTTTTGCACCTCTCCTCGGGTAGGAATGAAGGCGTGTGGAGCTGATCGTCGCCCGCCGCATGTACGTGTTGATCACACGATAGCACGGTATTAGCACTTCTCCATAAACGCTGCAAACCTGATTGGACCAATTAGCAGCCTGTAAACTCGGCGTTAATAAAATCCTTTCAAATCAAGGGCCCAGTATCGCTTGTAATTAAACACGTATGAGCTTTGGGGCCAAGGACCTTTCGTTCTCTTGCTGACTTTCTCCCTGTTGAAATCAAGGGCCCAGTCCGTTGTCGGGGCTATCCGATCGAAAAACAGTAGTGGGATTTATTCGGTCCCGCTAGAAATCGTATTCGAGTCGGAACAGAAGAACCACGCGATCTGCAGTAGACTAGTAGTTGGCCGTCGGTCGCGCATGCGTGTCGCCTCTCCACTCCAACGTTTCACTAATTTGGCGTCACCTCTTACGCACACACAGATCAGCCATGATGATTAGAGCGAAGCACCAGTGTAGACAGCCTCGATGCAGTATGACAGTTGAGAGACAAGTCATCATGCTCATGCATTTCCCATGGTGGGCGTAGGTACGTCGGCCTCCGGCGGCTGCACCAACCCGACACGGCTGCGTGCGCATTCATTCCGAATCCAAATTAAAGAACTGTAAGGCCCAAATTTTTCCAGCCCAGGGAGCGTGTCCACGTCGTCTCCAAATCTGTGATTGGTCCGAATTTTTTTCGAAGAGGCCCCTCCATTTTAGAGAAATATCGAATTTATCCACCCAGGCCCCTGGTCTACAGTAGCTCAGCTCGAATTTTTTTCCGCTTAGGTACCTGTAAGATGAAGATCCTACGCCCGAAGAAGAGAAAATTCTGAAATTGTTACCAATTTACAGTTACCGCCCGCCTCCTTTTTCTTTGGCGGCTACGAACGTGCCACGTCGCCCTAAATTGCCATCAAATATATACGACCCTCCCCTTCTAGCCAAAAAAAAAAAAAAAAAAAAAACGGCATCTCCTCCCAGCTCCCTCTCCTTCGGTCTCTCCCCGTGCACAGCGGCGACCGTGGCGGCGGCTCCCAGCGGGATGCGCGCCCGGCGGCTCCCTCCCCCGCGGCTTCCTCCCTCCCTCTCCCTCTCCTTCTTCCTCTCCCGAACTTCCGGGCGGTGGCGATGGCTGGCGGCGGGTTGGACGGCGCCGCGGGGCAGCGGCGGCGGGTCTGGGCGGCCGCATGTGTCGCGCCGCCTCTCCTCTCGTCGTCCGCACTGGCTGGTGGGTGACGGCCGCCACGGCTTCCTCCAGCTCTGCCTCCTCCAGCCTTTCTCGGTGGGGTCTGAAACCCTAGCTGTCTCTTCCTCACCACCCGTGCCTCTTCCTCTCTTCTCCATCCTTCTTCCTCTCTCCCAGCATGGTTGCTGTTGTTGCCGATGATGTGTGCCATGGCTGGTGCTGTTGCCAATGCCTAGGCAATTGGTTGACCTTGCTGGACATCTTCTCCTATTGGTGAGTGTTTAGGATTCATGGCAAATGTAAGTGCTTCTCAAGGCCCGCTACATGTCAATAGATGACTATCTTTTTTCTGGATTCTGTTGTTGTCAGCTTAAATGTGTTTTCCTAATTTATTCCACATATTTGTGTTGTGATAAAAAAAGATTTGTACAGCCTGGATATGGTTGCTGAATCTATGAGTTTTGCATGCTTTAACTTTTATTGCTCGATTTTGTCCTAGGTTTTGTTTGCTGAAATCTGGTTGAAGGAGATGGATTACAGGAAGCCAATATAAATGATGTTTGATCTATGATTTATAAGTTGTTACAGTTCATTCGGATAGAGCAATTATTTTTCTCGACAGAAAATTATTGTATTGGTAAGCTCCATTCAGGCCTACATGTATCCTCCTTTTAATTACTTTTACTACAAATTATCTTCCATCATCTGGTGATAGCCTACAGTTTCTTTTATTTGAACAGCTAGCATCGCATTCATGGGCCTACTTAAATGTGGTAGATCCAGTTCGTATAGATATAGAGTCTATACTCATCCTTTGATATATGTGATTTGCATGGTACACGAAAAAAAAAAACTTATTATTGCCCTATGTGATATCTCCAAGAATGGAATTCTTTGGTTTATTTGAATAGAGGAGTGCCCCTCTGTTCATGTTTTCAGTTCTATTTCCATGACTTCAGCTGCTATACAGTTTTTATGTTAATTTAGCTTTGATAATCAATCTTTAATTTGGCCCTAATGCTGGTATACATCTTGATTATTGGAGATTGTTGCGTAGGGCTATGTGATGGATTCAGGCTATATATATGGGACCTGAAAGGCTAAGGCATAGATTATTGTTCTTATTTGAAAATGTTGAGTTCAACTGTTTGTCAAAAAAAAAAACTATTTGAGCAATTTCATACTCAGTTTTTTTCTTTTTGCCATCATACATATGGAACTCATACATAGGTAGTATAGCTGATCATGTGACTTTTAAGTGTATCCTCGTGTTTAGAAAACACTTTACCAAGGATGGTTCCCAGCAGCATCTTTGATATTCTCTATTATTTAAAATAAGAATGGAGAGTGGACTAAAAAACATATATACAATATCTTTATTTAGCAATCTTTTATACGAGTTTATGTTTGTATTTGTACACATAAAGTGTCACAAATCATGTTTCAAAGACTGCAAAGGCACGCCAATCTACACAGTTTATTTCTTCAGCTACTCTTCTTACCTAGATTCTTTCTATCTTTTTTTTTAGTATGATCTTTTTGTAGATATGCCTCTTAGTGCTCAGCTTAAGATTAGAACCCATATTCGATATCTACTTATTGAGATTATTTACAAAAAGTTAGCTACAGCAAAGTTGCTGCCTTAGTGGTTATAGTTTCCCTATTTAAATAGGCTTCGTTGTAGTGTGAATTAGACTCATTTCAGTCTATAGTATCTCCAAGGTTAATTTTAGTTCCATGATTTAGTAAAATGCCTCGGAGAAGAACTGCACCTGCATCCTGTGTCACATTTGCTGTTTGTGCTTCTGTACTAAATGAACAATGAAACATACGCAGATATGTCGATCTCATGTCTACAAGTGTGGCCTCGGCTCCTGTGCCCGCGGGCTTCCTGCGCTCGCTGACCATGGCCAGACGTGGAAATTATTTAAGTGGATACATCTCTTTGCAATTTGGCCATCTGGTGGAACTCGAGGCTGGAGGAGTATGATTTTAGAAATGACACTCTGGGCTTGTCTAATCTCAGAAGATAATTGCTGCATGGTTTAGTGAATTTAGCTCTCTATATGTCTACTTCAATTGTAGGTAACCCCATATTTGGAGATGGGGCTAAAGCCACTTTATACTCTGCTCTTTGCAATCAGCAAAATCTAGAGAGTACTGACAATCTATTTTTATGTTTAAAAAATAGTGTTTAGTCTACATGAAAATATGCCAGAAAAATTAGCTTTCGACTTACATCTATTGTTCTTTTTGTTGTGTTTATTTTATCCAGATTGATCTTCATGGGGATATTTCTGGGCTCCTAAGAGCACATCCTCTTTCCCCTTTAGTTCCACTGCACCATCTCGATCATGTGTATCCTCTTTACCCTGGTATGGATCGGAACAGAGCAATGCAACATTTCTTCCGAGCTGCTAATGCTGATCCACCCAGGATTCTGCAACAAACAGTGTGGTACGACCAAAAAAGATCGCTTACAGTATCAGTCTCTTGGGGCTATTCAGTCTAGGTGTTCAAAGGTAATGTGCTGCTCCCTGACCTCCTTGCTGTGCAGAAAACCTTTGTACCATGGAGAAGGGGGGGGGGGGAAGGCAGCAGATTCGGTGCATCGCGTCTGTAGACTGAATCGGCTACATACCTATCCTCAGCGCCTGACGCGCGGACACCCCCCAAATCAGACGCTCGCGAAGACGGAGGCATCCGTCGTTCGGCTTGGCTTCGCGTTTTGCTCTTCCTCTACCATGCTCGGCTCGGCTCGGCTTCGTCAAGCTCAAATCACTCTCGCATTCTACACAGCGAGCCAAGCAGCACGCATTGTACTCGACCGCCATCGCCGCCGTCGCTCCGCTCATCTCGCCGCCCCCCGTCGCCGCAGCTGTCGCCTCTGCCGTCGCTGCTGATTCCGCCTAGGCAGCGAGGCAAGCAGCAGGCGTCCTGCTCGGCCTTCGTCAGCACCATCGCATCCGCTCATCTCGTTGCCCCTCTACGTTCGACGGATCACGGCGATGAGGTTCCATTGGTGGGATAGTCGACCGAGCAAGACTGCTAGGAATCCCATCTAGCGGCCGTCGACCATCGAACGCAGGTGTCATCTCCCCAAAGATTTGTCTTTGCTACTACTGCTATGACTGAAGAAACGGTTGCTTGCAAGATGTTTGATAAAATGCACATGACTCCGGAACTATATTTTGTGTGCTCCAGCTATAAGAATCTGCAATTCGTGGTGAATTTGGGTTCACAAATCAATTAAAATTTCTCGTTGCACCATATGGTCAAGCAAACATAAATGAAACAGAAGCTCAGTCATATCTTTTCATTTTTTTTCTCGATCGGGCCATTCACCCGTATTTCATTAAGAGGAGGAAAACCAAATCCAAATACAAACATAGTCCTAGATGCCGAGTGGACATCAAAGACAAAATAAAAGCAAAAAAGCAAAAACAAACAGCCTAACTACCAGAAGTCAACTAAAGCGATTACATGATGAACATGTTAAGCGACCGGACCCGGAGGACCAACAAGGACACAATCAAGCGATGCGTTTTTCTTGCCCGTAGAAGGAAGGCCTCCATGGCCTCCCCTGTTCTCCCTCTAAGCAAGAGGCCTGTGAAGGCAACCTGCAACTCATCAAAGGAGACCGCGTCTTCATGTTCGGCCTCGACATCGATCCCGATTTTTTCTTCGGCAAGACCCTCCTAGCCTGAGCCTCGGGTTTGGGTGTACGTACGCTCTTTTGGCGGCAAGCCGTGCGCTACGGCCGGCATTAGCGCAGAATCGGGGGCGGCGGGCGGCGTCTTCCCTCGGGACCGGTGTGGAAAGTATTGATGGCTTAAAGCGGCCTCTTGAAGGGAGGCCACGAACTTCGTCACCCGACATCTGGCTCGAAGAAGCCGTGCCATCATCGTCGCCCACGATGCGCGGGGCCGGCGAGATCGGTGCCGGGAAGTCGATACCCGTACACGAGTCTCCGGCGCAAGCTCGAAGTGCTCCTCAACTAGTGGCGGCGAGGGCTGTGGCAGCGGCGTTCCGGCCTTGGCCGCCCAACACGGCGGTGACTGGTGGATTGGCGAACTCGGCCTCGCCAAGTGCGCCCACCGGTGATCGGGGGCTGTAGCTAGTGGAGGGGCATCCACAGCCGCGACGACCACCGTGGCGCGAGGAAGCCGCCACCACCTCATCCAACATGGGATCGAAGACTCTCAGCTGCAAGCGCCGGGCGGCATAGCCCGACCAGGTCGGGCTCGGGGGTACAACACCGAGTTTCCGACCGCTTCGACCCGGGGAGGTTGTCCAGCGACGTCGTGCCCAGCCCAGCGACGGACTGGGCCCCTTGCAACATGGCGTCGCCTTGAGTTGGCCATCCGCTACCGGATGCGCACCTCGAAGGCTGAGCGGTGCCGGATGCCGTGCGAGAAAGGCATGCTCGTATCTTTTCATTTGATTTTCACAGTTTCCCATTTACTTAAGGTTGGCTCAAACCATTCATATTTTTTCTTTAGTGTTTGTCAAAAATTGTAGTTGTCGTTAGTTTTAATGTGGTACATGCTACAGGTTCCAACTGCCAAGCATTGTTGTCAAAAAAAAAAACTGCCAAGCATCATGATTCGGTTTATAATTCTCTACAGATAATACTCATTGGGGAAGCATAATCTTGTTGATCTAACTGGTTCAGAAAATATATCAGGATAAGGTGCTAGAGATGTGAGTAACCTCCAAACTGCCAATTATTGATAAAAAAGATCAAATGCTCCTCTCTGATCTTTCAAATTTAATAAAGTACTTTTAACATTGAATTTACATTGCAGGGCAGAGCGAGAGAGTTTTGCTCACGCTTGGTTGTGTTATTAATGCTCTAGTTGAGCAATCTGGACATGTCCTCTACAGGTAAGAAAGGCCCTTAGCAGCTTTGATTTTAGTAACACATTGCTCAATGGAGATTTATGTCTATCTATTTGTTTCAGAGATAGTAAGCTGGCAAGGTTGCTGAGAGATTCACTGGGAGGGAAAAACAAAGACTGCATTATTGCTGTGATATCACCTTCAGTATATTGTTTGGAAGAGACATTGAGCAATGTGTTACTAAGAACTGATATCAGTATATGTCTGTCTATTTTTATTTCTTCTTGGAGTTGCTTAAGCTAGTGAAACTGGCTAGCCAAGTAAGAACTTGGCCTTATGTAATCCAGGTAAACCAAAGGATGATGAAGTCTGCTATGATCAAGGACTTGTACTATGAAATTAACCGCCTCAAACAAGGTTCTCAAACAAGATACAAGATCGGAGCAGGTCGATAGTGCATATATTTAGGTCTCAACTGACCCATCAGCTAGATGCCTTGCATAAAACTGTATCTAGTTCTGTCTTACAACAGGAGAACCACCTTAATGAAATGGAACATGATATCCAATCTTGTGTCTTGAAAAGATGAGGTAATTCAGTCTCTTAAGTTTTTCAATGCCTTTTTTTTATCAAATGCTATGCAAGAGTATTTATTGATATGTACAAAAGCTCAACGTCTTGATTTTAGGCTGTACAAGGGCTAAGAGAGAGTGTACAAAAGATCAAAGTCTTGAGACTACTCTGATGGACGCATTCTGTTTTAAATGCAGGGTTATCCTACTATATGTGGCTTCATCTTCTCTGAGTACACTATGAGGTTTTGGAAGCACGGGCACACCAGTTGAACGCCAAATTGAAGAAAGAATTGCAAGAGATCAAGCAAACACTGGAAACTGTTGTAGATGGGCTTTGGAAACTGAAGGCACAACCTGCTGAGCTGAAGCCTGGACTGAATTATGAATTGTATCTTGAACTGGACATGAGGAAGTTGCGGATTTTGGTGCTGGTGGAAATTGAGGAACAAAGCTGAAGTAATGGTTTGATTGAAAAGAACTGTGCATTCTGCTTGGCTGGGCATGCAAAGCATTATTGTCGAAACTGATGCAGTCAACGTCTGCCTTAAGAGGAATAGTTTTTGATAGATCTTTTTTAGGCACTATGTTTAGAGAAACAAGATAAAAAATTATGTACCATTTTTGTTCAGAGATTTGTTTCTCAAAGCCCTAGGGCTTGTAATTCAATAGCTCATACATTAGTGGCAATTGTTCTAACTTGTAATAAGGGACCATTCACCTAAATACTTTTGTTGGTGTATAGCTGAACATTATTGATGTGAAATGTAATTCTTCTGAATGTGAAATACATGTCACTTTTTTTGAGTTAAAAAATATGCCATGTTAAGTGGTTTTGAAGTCTGGAATGTGATATTGATTTGTGAAAGGGTGCTCTTTTATCAAAAGGGTGATATTGAAGTCTGGAATGTGATATTGACTATGGCAGTTCTACATGAATGGATCAAAGGGTGCTCTTTTATGTAGCACAGCTCGTATAGGAACAGAGCGTATGAACTAATGAATCTGAGCAAGACTTATATATACTGTACACAAGTAAATTTGAATTATGCTTTACCATTATTCAACCGCGACTTAAATTGGGAGCAGCTGAGCCGAGCTTCTATTGCTTGTGCAATAACTCCTCCAGAAGTCCAGATAATGATGACAGGGGGACAGCAAAAAGGAATTATAATTTAAAAAATAAAATTTGACGACGATCGGAACCCGACGCCGGGAACCACAGATTGTGGGTCGCCACGTGGGCGTTGGGAAGACAGCGACCGAAGGTGGAGGATGAGCGGAGCTGCTGGCGACCGGCGACACCTCGGCGGTGCAGCTGAGGCGGATGATGAACGCCGGCTCACGATTTGCAAGAAACCATCTAATTCCGATGAGGTACGTGCAATGATGCGTGCGTTTGAAGCTTGAGGGCGGTACCTTGCATCCGAAGGAAAAAGAGGCCGGCTATTATGCCACGCTCTACATGAAACGAGCCGATGTGCAGGTGAAGCCAAGCCGAGCCGAGTGTGGCACGTACTGAAGAAGGCAGCGCCCCGACGTTTTCGCGGTCGTTTGATTTCATCGGTGTCCACGCGTCGACATTGGAGGATACGTATGTAGTGGATACAGAGTGCATACGCGATGCAGCCAATCCGTTCAGGGGAAGGCAAGACCAGGACAGAATCCACTTACAAAAGACAGCCACCTAGGAAATGCCCACCTGACTTGATCCCACTGAAGAATCTGCGCCTGATAAAAGTGACATCAGAACGACTGCAACTGGCTCCTGGGAAGGTATGAGTAGGGATAAGTTTTGGCATCAATGGTTTTGCTTAAAATGCATTACTTACGCTAACATATTAAAACCCTTTTCGTGTTCTGAATTTTCAGGCCTTAAGACGCCATTGCTATGACATCGTACCTTCTTCATCTGATATTAACATAGACATTAACATCAGAAAATGCAGAGACGACGAGCTGATCGCGATGCATTCATAGCAGGTGATCATCTACCCCACCAATTAATGTCGTTCAGATTTTACCTTTTCTAAAAAGAATGCCGTTCTGATTTGAATGTTTGCCCCAGATGCGCTGTTGCTAAAACATATGGAAGTGTAATTCAGTCATTTTGAGATTATTTGCATTGATGTATCTTTTTAGTTCCTTACTGCCTCAACCATTGCAGCAGGCCATCATCCACATCAAGTCTGCCCTGACACGAAGACATGCGCCTAGATCAACATGGATCAACACCATACATTCATAGTATAGACACACAGGAGACAAAGACATGGAGACAGAGGCAGTATAGACAGACACGGATCAGTTAGCGAAATGCAGATACAGGTGCAGTATAGATAGAGACAGATCAGTTAGCATTTATTTATTTATTTATTTGTTCCTTTAAAAAAGCAGAGCTGACACGGATCAGTCTAACGTGTAATAACATCAATTAGTCGTTTTACTTGATAATAAAGTTGCTTCCATTTTATACAGCCTTTTCAAATCTCCTTTGTTTTAATGGAAAGTTTCGGTAAAAATGAAATGGAAATCACGTTTCATTCCTCTGCATTGGTGATATCCAGAAATCACATTTCACTTCTCACCATTTGTGATGCCCAATTCATCATGCCATCTCTTGCAAAGTTCATTTCACTTATTCAAATCCCCGGTCATGTATGCTCTAATTATGTACAAACGAAATACTCACCACGCGTCCTATACTTATGTACACACCCTATTCTGAACCGCTGCTCAACTTCACTGTCGGCGTGCAAAGGCGCGCCATTCCACTAGTGATGATTAGAGCGAAGCACCAGTGTAGACACACACACCCTCGGTGCAGCATGACAGAAGTCATGCTCTTGCATTTCCCATCGTGGGCGTAGGTACGTCGGCCTCCGGCGGCTGCACGAACACGATACGGCTGCGTGCGCATTCATTCCGAATCCAGAGGAGCTGGACGCCGATGCACGGATGATCGATCGATCGATCGATCGGTCGGTACGCACAGTGGCCTAGCTAGTAGCAGCTTACTGTAGACCTGTAGTAGACCCTGTTAGTGTTAGGCGACGGATCCAAATCGTTCCTGTCCTGGGCCTTGCATTGTAGGTGTGGTTGATCGACGAACCAGCTGTGGCGAGAGCCAGGATACTGGAACTTCAATACTCCCTGCGTGCGTCTGCTTCGATAAGCGATTGTATAGACGGGAGAGGATGACGAGTTGACGACAATGCGTATCGGGTCATCATTAAAGTACTCTAATACCCGTTCCAAATTATAAGTTATTATTTTAAAAAATCTTATATAGTCAAAACATGATATATTTAACCAAAATTATACAAAAAAAATATATTATTTTCCTAAAAAAATTATATAGATATTTATCATATCAAATAGGTGTACTATGAAAATCTATTTGATGAAGAATCTAATGATACTTTATTTGTATCATAAATGTTATTATCGTATTATATAAATTTAGCTAAACTTAAAATAATTTTATCTCTATAAGATTCTAAATATAATTTGGGATGGAGCCGGTACTACCCGCTGTGGTAGGACCGTAGGAGTAGATGGAATTTGTGGTCGGTCGGGCGTTGGGGATGGGTCGTCTCTCTCCTCTCGACACGGGAGACCGGGCGACGCGAGCGACTCGCCGCGGGGGCGTGCACACCGCACGCCATGGCGGACAGGCCCGACGTCGTCTCAGCGCACCCGGGAGGGCGGGTGAGAGTGCGTCTACATGCCACGGTGTAGGGGCGTTTGCGGGATTTCACGGGGAGGATGGGGAATCCACGTTGCGGCAAGTGGCGCATGTCTCGACTCCTTTGCGATCGGCTGACCTCGGGCCATGGCGGGATCAGATTTGGGGATAGTGAGGAGGTCGTCCTTGCGGCGAGATCGAGAGGGGAGGGACAGGCCGCCAAGTTCTATCGCGGCGGCGGCGGAAACCCTAGCTTTCCCTTGGAGATTGCGACGGGTTCGGGATCTGGGCGAGTTGGAGGCAAGGCAGACAGGCAGCTCTCGAGCAAGGTGAAGCTCCCGCACGAGGTAAACGAACATCCCGACACTGATTTGAGCTTGAGGCTAGAGCATCTATGGTCCCGTAGTTTAGAAGTAGGGGTTGCTTCTACAATTACGGTTACTCCTAAGCCGAATTCCTTTGATTCGACTCCCCTCGGTGGAGACAATAGATTAAACTTGGGTTGGTCCACTTTGGGTGGTGACACTTTCGATCATTTATGCAGGTTGTTCGGGTTCCTTTGCGGCGATAACAATATGAATAGGCGTCCATATGATGCTGGCGGAACAACAGATTCATGAACATTCAGGGTGGTGGAAATAGGGAGGATTGGTATGGCCAGGGTAACAGAAATTGGGTTCCAAGAGGTGGAAGAGACAGGGGTGGTAGGTTTCCAGATAGAGGCAGAGGAAGGGTAGGAAGAGAAGGGGGTGTGCAGACTCAGCATGTTGAGCAGATTGTTCAAAATGAACGGGTTGATGAGAATGCTAATAGGCAACAAGGGGAAAATCGGGAAGCACAGGCTTCAGTAAACAATGCTCCTATTCCTGCTGCTATTCAGAATGTTGTTGTGCAAGAGGTTGCCAATCAAACTGCTAATCGATACCGGTGACTTACGGATTTGTCAAAGGTGTGGAAGGATTTGGACATAACCCAAATGACTGCCCCAATCCAAGATGTCTGTCCAAGATGTAAAGGGGAAGGACATGTGGCAAGAGTGTGTTCAACAAGAATGCCCCGAGAATTTAATGCTCCATTCTATGGTTTATGCGCATATGGTCAAGGTTTTCATGTGATTGAGAGCTCCCAGGCTGATGAAGGAATCAGAGATATGTCTTCAGTGGCTCTAATTACTGTGGTAGCTGGGGAAGTAACACCCAGACAAATTGAGACAGAATTTGCTTTAAAAGCTGGAAAACAATCCATGTGGAGGTGGTATGCAAAGAAACTTAATGAGGGTAAATACCAGTTGAGGTTTCCTAATATGCAAGCTTTGGAAGATGTCTGTCATTTTATAGAAATGAGAATGAGGACTGTGCCTTAAGAAGTCATCAAGGTGGAGAAATGGGATCCCACCAATGGTTCTAAAGGCCAATTGGATTCAAACTTGGTTTTAGAATGTAACACCCCCGGTGTTACTATTACTAAAATGTGACATGTCATCATGATCACTGCAAAGCATGCATGTTTAGCCCACCATGTCTTGCATTGAACTAAAATGAGTTTATTTTATGTTTGGTTACGTCGTCGGTCGAAAAGACGCGGAGAGAATCAGAATCAGGAAGTTACCCCCCGCCGGAGACCCTAACTTCTAAACCCTAGTTTGTCCCCTTTTCTTTTATTCAAAATTTATCAAGAATTTGGGTATGGTTATTAAAGCAAAAAGGTAGATTTTTTCAAAGTTAAACAAAGTTGGTATTTTGAGTTTTCAAAGTTTAGTTCAAAATTTCAAAGTAATTTTGAATTCGACAAAACCCTAATTACCCCCCTTTTCTTTATTTCAAAATCTAAGCAAAATTTGATAAAACATCCAAAAGATAGTTTGTAGATCTTGTTATGATGAACAAAAGTTATGTACAAAGTTTTTCAAGTTTCTATATAATTTTAAAAGTAATTTTGAATTCAAATTTCTTACTTTTTGACCCCATTTCAAAAAGTCCATTTTGAGGCTGAATTTGAAAATGTTCCAATTATGAAATTCGTAGATCCTGAAATTTTAAGCAAACTTTGTTTTTGGAGATTTTTGAGTTCAGTTCAAATTTTGAGAGTAATTTGACAAAAAAGAAAAGTTAGGGTTAGCTTCTGATAACCCGACCTCTCACCTCTCGCCACCACCCGTCAAGCTTCGCGCCACCGATCCACCCGCCGGCTTCCGGCGCCGGTCGTCAGGAGCAGCGACCTCCCTGGCCACCGGTCCATGTCCATGGTCCTATAAATACGCCGTCGTCGCGCTGCTCTCACTAAACCAACCTCTCCGGCAGCTCCCGCAGCCTTCTTTGCGCACCTCTAGAGCCCGGCCGCGACCAGCCTCGCCCGGCCGGAACATGCTGCGACCTCGTCTTCCCACCGGCCGGCGGGGCCGGGGCGCGCGACTCCGCCGCCGCCTCCACATCGCTCCCGGTGAGCCTCGAGTCGGGCTGGTTCATGTTTTCGTTCCGCCTTGGTGTCGTGGTCATGATCGACCTTTATTTCTTCGTAGAGGCGCGCATCCGCCGGAGCAGCAGCCGTCGTGTCGTCGCCGCACCGCCTTTGCACCGCCGTCGACCTCTTAGGCCCTCCGCCCTCAAGCCGGCGGCGTCCTAGAACCTCGGTGAGCTCCTAGCCATGCTCGTCTCTCTTTTTCCTCTTAGCCATCACGTCATGGCCGGAACACCGCTGCGCCGCCCGCGTGGTCCGCCCGACCATGGCCATGGGCGCTCGCGCGCGGGCAGTGCCGAGGCCGCAGCTGTTCTATTGGTAGGCCCATCCTTTGTTCAAACCAGGCCGTCAAGTCATGCACGATAACGAGGCCATGAACGATCTTGGGACCCGTGCACATTACTGGGCCAAATTCAACCCGAAACCCTTTTTCATTTATGAAATGTTTTATTCAATTTCATTTATTTGAATAGTGTGCGATTTTCCAAATTTCATATAAATTCAAATATAGCTTCTAAAATCATGAAAATTTTGTGTAGCCTTCCCATCATATGTACTATCTAGGAAAATTATGAAATGTGAATTTTAAATAGTTTGGGCATGATTTAAAAATACAAATTTTAATTGAAAAATGCATCTTCCTTGATTTTTAATAATTATTTTATTTATCCAAAAAATTATGAAAATTATTTTGACACTATTTTATGACATGATCTACCTGTACAAAAATTTTGGGCTCTTTTTAAAGAAAGTTAAAATATTTATTATTTTATGCTCTATTATTTCATGTGTGAAATGATTTGTTTAGTGTCTTAAAACTTAGGGTTTTGGGTGAATTTTGGATTGTTTTATGAATCCTAAACCATACCACTATCAAATGGTCCTTAAGAACTCCTTAGGCAATGGTGATGATATCTTGTAGAGTAGTTCAACAAGTTGGTTTTGTTGGATTGCAACTTTATCGTGAAGAAAAGTTGTACCCAAGCGTCTAGCATTTCATGCACTCTCGCATCATGTTTATATACCGGCATCATGTAAAGCATATATTATTCTTTCATGTAGTGAACGAAGGTGATCGAGAGATCGTCGATCAAGCTTCAGAAGAGGGTTTTCTTATTGATCGAGTTCGAGTATTGTGATCCTTCGTCGAGTTGGGTTATTTCGTCAACCAAGGCAAGCCCGGTTTATTTAAACCTTCCTTGTGTTTTACAAAAGCTTTTATATCACCTTTGCTTTATACATTGCCTTAGGTGATAGGAGTTGAGTGACAACCTAATTGATGCATTAGTCATCCTTGATTATTTCAATATTTACCGTGATAAACCTGTTTTGGTAAAAATGTTTAGAAATGCTTAGTCATGCTAAACTAGTTAGACTTTTGAGTCAAAATGTGACAAGTCTCTTATGATAGCCGAATGGGCATTTGATGAACAAGGATGTTATATGATGAAACCATCTTTGGGATATGGTATTGAAATTGAGACCCGGTCGGGTAATTTGCACGGAGAATGGAGTCTTAGTGTAGTATTTACGGCTTGTCGATTAAGGACCATGGCGTGTAGGCAGGCGGTAAATCGCGAGACTATGGAGCATAAACCGCGCCGAGGTCTTTTGGCGATGTGGCACGTCTGCTGGGTGTTACCGGGACAATCGAAACTAGTACTAACCACATATTCCGGTAAGCCCGATCTCGGGGGTGTCAAATCGGAAAGCGTACAACCGCGCCTTTGGGAGTGGAGAGATGGCGGGAGTAGCGTGTACACTCGTGGGTTAAAGTCACGGATGCCCGTGGGTTAGATTCCCGAGGTTGTGAGGTGTCTTGTGCTCTCGGGTGGCGTGGGGACGCGGTTCCGTTTTGAGTATCCAAGAAAGGGTTGATATATGCAAGCCTAAGTGCTACATATGTCGGTGGAAAGAACTCCCCATTTGGGTTAATCGATTTCGAAATCGCCGTGCTTCTCGGACATGGAGACTCGGTTTCCGACTTATATCGTAGCTTAATTATGAAACAATGAAGAGTTGGAATAAGTGATGGAATATCTAAGAAGTGTGTGCTTGTAATGTAACCTCCTAATTACCGGGCCCACGCACTTTTTGTCATTGTCCCAAATACCTCGGCGGTACCGTGCGTATACACACCGATAACTTAAGAAGCCCCATTGATAACTCATACCGGGATCAACAAAGGAGTAGCTACAACATTACAACATTTGTTACAAAAATATAGATCGAGTGCGGAAGAATAATAACATTAATTTTACAAATTATGAATAAGTTACATTTGAGTAAACTTAACTTATTTTGCGGAAGCTAGGTAGAACTAGAAGACACACGGATCATGTCGAGCCCACCGACATAACCTTGGTTAAACAAAGACGAGTCAGTGCACGCAACAAGGGTTAACAAACCCCGAAAGTGCGGGAGTACTCAACAAGACTTACCCGACTAAAGAAAATAGGAGAAGACTCGGGAATGTTGGTCTATTAGGATTCAAGGTAAGGCTTTTAGCAAGAGTCAAGGATTCTTTTGCAAAAAAAAAAAAAAAAAAAAAAAAAGCTTAATAGTAATGAATCCTTACTTTCAATATTTTAATCCCAATTAGTATCTCACCTACTCTAGGTGATTTTATACTAGAGCACACACTTTGTAGATATTCCATCACTTATACCATCTCTTCATTGTTTCATAATTAATCTACGATATAAGTCGGAAACCGAAGTCTCCATATCCGAGAAGCACGGCGATTTCGAAACCGATTAACCCAAATTGGGAGTTCTTTCCCACACGACATATGTAGCACTTAAGCTTGCATATATCAACCCTTTCTTGGATACTCAAAACGGAACCGCGTGCTACGCCACCCGAGAGCACGCAGTACACCTCACACCCTAGGAATCTAACCCACGGGCATCCAGGACTTTAACCCACGAGTGTACACGCTACTCCCGCCATCTCTCCACCCCAGTGCGCGGTTGTGCGTTCCGATTTGACACCCCCGAGATTGGGCTTACCGGAGTATGTGGTCAAGTTACTAGTTTCAATCGGCCCCGGGGCGACGCCCGCATGACGCGCGTGCCATTGGCCAAAAGACCCAAGCGCAGATTGCGTTCCATAGTCTCGGTTACAAAGTCTACACGCCGGTCCTTAATCGACAAGCCGGAAATACTACACCGAGACTCCATTCTCAATGCAAATTACCCGACCGGTCTCAAATTTCAATACCATATCCCAAAGTATGGTTTCATCATATAACATCCTTGTTCATCAAATGCCCATTCGGACTATCATTAGAGACTTGTCACATTTTGACTCAAAAAGTCTAACTAATTTAGCGTGGCTAAGCATTTCTAAGCATTTTAACCAAAACGGGTTATCAAGGTAGATATCAAAATAATCAAGGATTGGTAATGCATCAATTAGGTTATCACACAACTCCTACCACCTAATGTAGTGTATAAAGCAAAGGTGATATAAAGCTTTGTAAAACACAAAAAATGTTTAAATGAACCGGGGGCTTGCCACGTGTTGCGGGGAAAAGTTAGATTCCGTAGAAGGATCACCGAAGTCACACTTGGCACCAACACCATTGGTGGATAAATCTTCTTGAAGCTCGACCATTGTGAACCACATCACTCACTCGTTTACTACACGTAAATAATGATGCATGTTTTAGCATGATGAAGTATAAATATGATGCTTGATAGATGCATGAAATGATAGACACTTGAGTACAACTTTCCTTCACGATAAAGTTGCAACCCAACAAAACCAACTTGTTGAACTACTCTACAAGATATCATCACCATTGCCTAAGGAGTTCTCAAGGACCATTTGATTGTGGTAAGATCCAAGATTCGCAAAACAATCCAAAGTCACACCAAACCTAAGTCGATTTACACGTTAAACATCACATTTAACAATTAAATAAATAAAGGATAAAATAACAAATAAATAAACTTTGTCAAAATGATCTCAAACTTTTTGTACAGATAGATCATAACATAAAACAGTACCAAATAAATTTTTATGATTTTTGAATAAATATTTTATTTTCTAAAAATCATGGAAGATGCATTTTTCAATTAAAGAAGGTATTTTTTAAATCATGCAAAAACTACTCAAAGTCAAAGTTTCAAATTTTTCATGGGTAGATATACTCATAGGAAGGCTACACAAAAATTTTCAGAATTTTAGAAGCACTATTTGAATTTATATGAAATTTACAAAATCGAGACACTATTCATATTTAAATAAATTAATAAAACATTTAATAAAAGGAAAAAGGCTTAGGGCTGATTCTCGCCCGACACATGCGGCGTGCCCGATACTATTCATGGCCCAATACTGTTCCACGGCCGATCGGTTTATATGAAGCGAACGCGTACAGCGCGCAATAGAACGGTGTTGGGCGGCTCGCTTGAACGAAAGAGGCAGGCCTGTTGCTGTTGGTGCTTGGCCGAGGGCGAGGCGGGCTCGCGACGGCGCTACGCGCGGCGCTCACCGCGCTGATGGCAGCGGCGCGTTCCGGCGTCGGCGGTGCACTAAAGAAGAAAGCGGAGGGGACGGGAGCGATCAAGAGCTCACCGGGGACTTGGGGCGTGACTTGGTTTCGCGGAGACGGCCGGAAATGGGTCGTCGTCGGCGATGGCGGCGTGGCGGCGGAAATCGAGGACGCGAACGTCATTCCGACGAAGGAAGTACTCGGGCTGCAAAACCAACTAACCGAGCATGACCACGACGTCAAGGGAAACCGGAGATGGGAGGAAGTGCAAGCTCGCGCTCACCGGAACGAGTTGGAGACGGCGGCGGAGCTCGGCGGCGCCGGCCGGCCCGTGGAGAAGATGAGTGCGGTGGCGATTCCGGCGGCGAAAAGTGTCGCGGCCGGGTATCGAAAGGAGGTAAGAGAGTTGCGGGCCGGGTGGTGTGGTTATTTTGAGGGAGAGGAAGCTCGACGACGACGCGTCTACGGCGGCGGATGGAGGCGCGTTTCGGCGGCGGTTTTCGAAAAGGAAAACGACGCGACCCCGGTCGCCCCTATTTATAGAGGAGAGGGAATGGGAAGGTAGCCGGGAGCTTGCGGCGTCTCGTGTGGTCGGGTTCGAGAGAGGGCGCGGTGGACGGCGGCACAAGGTTTTGGCGCCCGGCGGTGGCGGCCGCCATAGGGCCTATTATATGTAGCGGCCGACTCAAAACCCTAAATTCAAAATTACTCCCAAAATTTGAATAAAACTTGAAAATCTCCAAAAATCAAAGTTGCTCCATTTTTTAAGATCTACAATTTTCATAATTGGAACTTTTTCAAATTCGGCCTCCAAATTGGACCTTTTGAAATGGGGTCAAAAAGGAAGAAATTTGAATTCAAAATTACTTTGAAAATTACACAAAAACTTGAAAAGCTTTGTACATATCTTTTGTTCATCAAGAAAAGATCTACAAAGTAGCTTTTGGAAGTTTTGTCAAATTTTGCATGGATTTTGAAATAACGGAAAGGGGGTAAAAGAGGGTTAAGAAATCTAGGTTTTGGAAACCAGATCAAATTACCCTTTCATACTATTATTCAAACAATTCATCCAAAAATAAAGCATAGCATATGCACACACCACATGATATATATTTAAACATGAAATGCATCTTATGCCTTAATGCATAACGATAATGCATGATTATTACTTAATTAAATTTTAATTACAAAAAGTAACACCGTGGGTGTTACAGCCTTTCCCCTTAACGGAATCTCGTCGAGATTGAGAACGGAACTTCCAAGAAAGCGACGAGACATTTCCATAGCTTTAAAACTGCACTAAAGATGATAGAACTTGCCCACACGATAGATGATTACAAAACCATTGGAGATACAAAGAGGGTACAAAGATTACTCTCGGGTCTAGTGACACATCTATTACATAGCAAAGCCTCACTCCAAAAACTTAGACAGACGAGGACAAAGAAGAAACACCAAGAAGATAAGCGACCAAACGAGAAGGACCCCAACAGATCCGTAAAACAAATGGGATCGAGGAGGCACAACATGTCAAGAAGACAAAGAATGAATCCTAGGGCCATAAGCTAACCGGATGTAGACTCGACCTTCTAGGATGAAAACTGGACTTCTTCTTCAACAAGGCAGCGTAGCAACCTTTGACGGGCAACCTGAACCGCAAGTAAGAGCTTGAGCTTGAAGTACTAGCTCCCACATCTTCGTCTCTCGCTCGGGTTTCTTCTTGAGCTAGATAGCTTCACCTTGGAGGAGGAAATCGACTCTGCGATTCTTAGAGGAGATTTGCGATGGGCTTTGGAGAGATGGAAGTGGAGAAGCAAGGTACCCGGAGTTACGTTCTATAGCGAGAGGATCGGATAGAATCTTTGCGGCGACCGAGGAAGAGGAAGCCCAGAGAGAGAGAAGAGGGAGTCAAAAGCAGTTCACGGGTGGAGCGGCCACCAGCTATGGTGCGCTCTGTGCTCAAGCTTAGGGTGACAGGATTCCCGCGATGTGGAGGCAAGCGGTGGCCCGAAACCATGGAGGGGTCCGGTATGGTGCAATAGCGAGGGCTATGGGCAAACATGGCGCACAAAGAAAAGAGGGAGAAAGAGGGCGTGGTGCATGAGAGCGTGACCCGATGGAGTGAGTGCAGCCTGGCCGAGACCGCAACACGAAAGCGAGCACGAGAGGGGACCGGGATGCTCACGTCGTTCAACGCATTGCGTGGCGGCAATAGGATGCCCACAGTGATCCCCGACCTAAGCGAGGGTCTAAAATCATTAGAGTGGTGAATCGAGTGAAAGGTTCCAAAGTTTCCACAATCAAAGCACAATTAGAAGTCAAACTAAGTAATTTTGTATGGCCCTTGCAATATCACGGAAACGTCAGATGTAAATTGTAGCTTGATAGATCCCAATTAAATGCAAATGGCAAGTAGCACAAAATTTGTCGAAGCAGGACAACTTTCCGATCTTTCATGTCCTCTTGATCCAATAGTGACGATATAAGTTGCTTGGACGGTGGTCAATGTTACCTTCGAGAGATGGTTAAGCGAGAGTCCCTTATCTACCACTTCTTGTAGTCCGTTAATGTTGATGTCGGTGACTTGCTCTTCAAGGGTCACCTTTCTTGTAATTTTCAGAAGGAACTCACAAAGCAACTGATCCAATATACGAGTCCTCGGATAGAATATAGATAAATAACCAAGGAAAATCACAGCAAGGGAATGCTTTAGTATAGTTTTGTAATGGATCATGATTAGAAATCATTAATCATAACACCACGGCCAAAACCTCAACCACGGAGAGAATCCATATGATAAAAATTGGTGGTGACCAAGGATTTACAAGCGTAGGATAGCAAACAAAGGAGTTCCAAGGCGTAGAGTCACTATGGAGGTGATTCAACATCAAAGCCAAGGATATAATACTAGAAGAGTTTGGATAGAAGAGTTTGGAAATAATCAACCAAGATTCTAGGGTAGAAACCAACGAGTTATCGAAGATCAAAGAGAGATGTGCATGGAAAGAGTCGTCTAAGAGACCCAACAAAAACTTGGCTTGATTCCACACGGGGCGCAACACAAGCCGTGGCAAAACTTACATATAACATCCTAGCTGGACTAGGGTTCAACCAAAGTTACACCACAGACTAGCAGTAGAACACAAACAACACCCAACATTGATAAAATTCATTCATGAAAACTAACTTATTAAACATCTAATAAATTCACAAGAATTTACCAAGCTCTCAATCAATAACAAAAACCTCATTTCATAAAACATATGAAACACCTCATGTGCACTATATAAATGCTAAAATCAACATATGCAATGCAATGATATCTACTTAGAATGCAGCAAGATGATTATGACTAAGCTGGAATATGAGGATCTTTCCCCATTAAAAGAAATCAAATTCTGAAATTTCAAGGTGACAAATCCCGTGGGATAAGTATTGGGAAGGGAAATGTGTCAAATATATATTGACTTATAAGAAATTTTACAAAACAACAAAGTTGATATCAAGATTGTAACCAGAAAGAAAAAGGTGATTGTAACCGATAAGGGTTTTTCGAAAATTTTAGAGTTAGGATATGAATTTTGAAAAGAGTTTGCAACGAAGGTGAAAGCACGGTAATCGTGAATTATAGTGAAGAGAAGAGCATGTGTCGAGAATGGAAGAAGTCAAAATACGACACATGTATGAATTGAGAAATCAAGTAGTAGTCTGAAGCTTTTTAAGTAGAGTTGACTGGCAAGGTGCAAGCTCCCAAAGATTGAAACTTATGAAGCAAAGATTATCAAATGGATGTCCATTAACCAAAAACCTGGTATAGGGACGAAATTTAGGGCAATCAACTATTAAAGAAAAATAGTTGTCCGATTGATAGGAGGAAGTCGCAACATTATGGATGATATGATGCATGCTCGTCCTATACGTCTTCACAATGTTAAGCGTACTCGCCTTCATTATATTAGATGTTAGTAGGTTATAGGGCTTTTACTTTATATACTATCTTCACCGCACCAATGAGATGTTGAAAAGCGCTTTAGCGAGAACATTGTCGGTGAAGTTAACTCTCTAGTTGTTCTTCAAAAGATGACATGAAAACTTCTTGAAATCTTTTACTTGACTTGTCGGAAAAAAAAATCTTCACGAAAGCTTCCAGCAAGCATAAGGAAAGAAAGAAGATTATTTTTAAGTTGTTACTTTCAAAAACTTTTAGATTACAAAATCATTTTTGAGTTTTCAAAAGTAATAT
Source organism: Hyparrhenia diplandra (assembly GCA_015847255.1). Taxonomy (NCBI): domain Eukaryota; kingdom Viridiplantae; phylum Streptophyta; class Magnoliopsida; order Poales; family Poaceae; genus Hyparrhenia; species Hyparrhenia diplandra. Next base: position 206,792 of record JADLZK010000727.1, read on the forward strand.
TGTAGCTGGTCCTAAGTATGAGCTCGATACCATTCATAGAATGAGAACCTCCTAATTCACCACGAAAGGTTCAAGTGGTATTCTAGTATCTGCTTTTTTAGTTTTTGTTTTAATCTAAATGCAAAGGTTACGAGAGGAAGGTTGATATCTTGCGAGCACCGGGATGTAGCAATGGCTCTGTCATCTCGCGGCAATCGAGCCCCCATAAATAAGCTTCGGTTTTGCAAGCGGCTAACACAACGTTCAGCGTTGTCCGATCATTCCCCGAATACTATGTTGTTTCTCCTTTTCCAAATATGCCGATAGCACAATAGCGAGGGAAGGTGGTGAAGTATTTGGTGGGAATGTGAGCGGCGATTGAATCTCCCCGAGAGCACGGATTGGCCATTTAGCATCCATTCGAATTTGCGGTGGCTCCTTTAACTGTTTGGCATTGGGGGCGCCAAAGATTATGTGGGCGGGTGTCTCCACCGCTTGACAAACTTTAAAAGCTTGATACTTTCAACAATGTTTTCCCTTCTTATAACTGTTTTGCATTGTATCCTTTCTTGTGATAGCAACCAAGTGAAGAATTTGACTCTTGGCGAGCTTTGTTCTTCCACACAAATTGAGTCAACGCATCCTTGATGGCGAATCTAGAGCAAAATGATGGGGGCGGTGCCCACACAAATTGTCCCAAAGACCTCGGCAATTTGTGCATACACCCGATAACTTAAGAAGCCCCGTTGATAACTCATACCATGATCAACAAAGGAGTAGCTACAACATTACAACATTTATTACAAAAATATAGATCGAGTGCGGAAGAATAATAACATTAATTTTACAAATTGTGAATAAGTTACATTTGAGTAAACTTAACTTATTTTGCGGAAGCTAGGTAGAACTAGAAGACACCAGATCATGTCGAGCCCACCGACATAACCTTGGTTAAACAAAGACGAGTCAAGACACGCAGCAAGGGTTAACAAACCCCGAAAGTACGGGAGTACTCAACAAGACTTACCCCGACTAAAGAAAATAGGAGAAGACTAAGGAATGTTGGTCTATTAGGATTCAAGGTAAGACTTTTAGCAAGAGTCAAGGATTCTTTTTGCAGAAAAGCTTACTATTAATGAATCCTTACTTTCAATATTTTAATCCCAATTAGTATCTCACCTACTCTAGGTGATCTTATACTAGAGCACACACTTTGTAGATATTCCATCACTTATACCATCTCTTCATTGTTTCATAATTAATCTACGATATAAGTCGGGAAACCGAGTCTCCATATCCGAGAAGCACGGCGATTTCGAAATCCGTGCAGCTTATGGCCAAAGTGTCTTAACAAGAAATGTAGAGTATCCTTTGGAGAACAAATGTCGCTTTTTGGCCCATCTCCAAATTCGGCCCGAAAAAGCCCAAATCGGCATCCAACCGACCAACAAAGACGAGTGCTAGGTGTTCGTTGAATTGCCTCAAAGGGCGGCAGCGTGTCCCTACTTGGCGTGGCGGCTTTTTTGGCACGCCCACGCCATTGCCGCCACGTTCCTCTCCTGTGGTATGTCGCTTGCGCCGGAGTCCCGCGGCTCATCCGAGAGAGGTCGAGGCGACCCTCTCCTCCTCCTCGTTCGCCTCGCGTTTTCCCATGGCTCGCCGCCGCGCGCGTGCCGTCCGACGCCGCCGCCATGGGCGACCGACTGAGCTCCGCGGTCGCCGCCGTCTCCCCATCCGGCTACCACCGGCCGCTCCGCGTGCATTCCCCGCCTGCCCTTGGCCTCCCCTCCTCCCTCGCGGCTCGCAAGACGCTAACCGAGCCGGTCGGCCGCCGTGGGCCGCCGCGGGCCACCGCTATGACCCGCGGGGTGGGCGGTCGCCCCTACGGCCGCCTCCGTCCCCGGCTTAGAGCCATGCGCGGTGCGGTCCGTTGCCGCCATGGCTCGCCGCCGCTCCCTCGCGGGCCGGAGAGGTCCGGCCACGGCCGATTCCCCCCCAAGAAGAGAGGAGAAGAAAGGAGAAGAAGGGGTAAAAGAGAAAATTGGAAAACTCCAGGAGCTAGGTGAGAAGATTTTAACCCGGCTCAAATAGTGCTTTTGTATCTGCTCGTAATTTCATAAAAGTCTAGGGGCCCTTTTGCAAAAGTTCAGGCCCTGGCCCGGCAAAGTCGCATTGGGCCGGCCTGCCTCGCTTCGGGCCTGTCAAGGCGTCGGGGCCGCATCGCCGCCACGCAATTGGGCCGAGCGGCTTTTCGCCCAAAGGCCCCGCTTTGGTTTCGAAATTTGTTTTATCAATTTGTATTGATTTGAACAAAGGCAATTTTGTTATTTTCATATAAATTTAAATACTTGCTTATAAATTCTGAAAATTTTTGTAGAACCTTCCTATGAGTATATCTACCCATGAAAACTATGAGTATATCTACCCATGAAAAATTTGAAACTTTGATTTTGAGTAGTTCTTGCATGTTTTAAAAATACAAATTTTAATTGAAAAATGCATCTTCTATGATTTTTAGAAAATAAAATATTTATTCAAAAATCATGAAAATTTATTTGGTACTGTTTTTATGATGTGACCTTCTTGTATAAAAAGTTTGGAGTCGTTTTGAAATGTTTAAATTATTTTCTTTTTTATGCTCTATGATTTTATGTGTTTAAATATAATGTTTAGTGTAGAATGATTTTGGTTTTATGTGACTTTTGGATTGTTTTGTGAATCTTGGATCAAATCACAATCAAGTGGTCCTTGAGAACTCCTTAGACAATGGTGATGATATCTTGTAGAGTAGTTCAACAAGTTGGTTTTGTTGGGTTGCAACTTTATAGTGAAGGAAAATTGTACTCAAGTGTTTATCATTTCATGCATCCATCAAGCATCATATTTATACTTCATCATGCTAAAGCATGCATCATCATCTACGTGTAGAGTATACGTGAGTAAGATGGTTCATGATGGTCGAGCTCGAAGAAGATCCATCCACCGATGATATCGAGGTCAACTAGGACTCGGGTGATCTCGTTAAGGAATCTGACTTTCCCTGCAACACAGGCAAGCCCCGGTTCATTAAACCCTTTCCTTGATATTTCAAAAACTTATTTCACTTTTGTTTATGCTTTATTGCATTAAGTAATTAGGAGTTGAGTGATAACCTAATTCTTCGCATTACCATCCTTGTTTATTTCAATACCATCCTTGATAACCCTGTTTCATTTCGAAAATATTTAGTGATGCTTAGCCCCCGCTTAATTAGTTAAGCTTTTTCATCAAAATGTTTTGTTTGAAGAGATGGTACCGTTTTTCTGGAAAAGAAAGAGTTGTAGTGATGAATTTGAGATCGGACGGGACGTAGGTTGAAAGCCGGCGGGATACCTAGCCGTGCTTGTCCCGTGTTGGTCATTTAAGGACCGCCCCGTTGTTTGGCCCGAGTGAAATCGGGACTTTTTGAACATAAGTTGCGCCTGAGGCGCGTTTGGGTCAATGGCACGTCGATTTGGCGATCACCCCTGTGTCGACGAAACTAGCGGCCACATGCCCCGGTAAGAAGCCTGATCTCGGGGGGTGTGCCAAATCGGGAACGGACAACCGCGACCGGGAGTGGAGAGATGGCGGAAGTAGCATGTACCCACCCTTTTTGGTCAAACCGTCATTAGGACGGGGTAGGGAGGTGGAGTCTTGTGCTCTCGGGTGGCGATGGACCCAGTCCGTTTTGGACGAACCGAGTGAGGGTTGATATATGCAAGCTTAAGTGCTACATATACCGTGTGGTTAGGGATCCCCAATTTGGGTTTTGAATCGATTCGCGGATCGCCGTTGCTTCTCGGAGAAGGAGACCCGATTCCACGACCTTCATCGTAGTAAATGATGGAATATGTTTTTGATGAAAGAGAGTTGGAATAAGAAAAATATGTTTGCTCTAGAATAGGATAACCTAGAGTTTATGAGTTACTAATCGGAATTAAAATCTTGAAACTAAGGATTTATTTTTAGTAAGCTTTTTATGCAAAAAGATTTGATTCTTCTAAAACCTTACCTTGAATCCCTAAGCCTGCATTCCTGAGTCTTCTCCACCTTTTCTGTCGGTTAAGTCTTGTTGAGTACCCCGTACTCGTGGTTTGTTAACCCTCATTGCGTGTCTTGACTCGTCTTTGTTTAACCAAGATTATGTCAGTGGGCTCGACATGATCTGGTGTCTTCTAGTTCTACCTAGCTTCCACAAATTAAGTTAAGTTCTCTTAAATGTAACTTACTCACATTTTATAAAATTAATGTTATTATTCTTCCGCACTCGACCGTATTTTTATAACAAATGTTGTAATGTTGTACCTACTCCTTTGTTGATCCCTGGTATGAGAGTGGTGTAATCGGGGTTTTTCGGATGACACTCGACAAAGCTTCTTAAGTTATTGGGTGCATACACACCGCCGTCGAGGTCTTTGGGGAAAATGACAGTGTAGGTGGGCCCAATAATTAGTAGGTTCTGTCACAATTGTGAACCACATCACTCACTCGTTTACTACACGTAAATAATGATGCATGTTTTAGCATGATGAAGTATAAATATGATGCTTGATGGATGCATGAAATGATAGACACTTGAGTACAACTTTCCTTCACGATAAAGTTGCAACCCAACAAAACCAACTTGTTGAACTACTCTACAAGATATATCATCACCATTGCCTAAGTAGTTCTCAAGGACCATTTGATTGTGGTAAGATCCAAGATTCGCAAAACAATCCAAAGTCACACCAAACCTAAGTCGTTACACATTAAACATCACATTTAACAATTAAATAAATAAAGGATAAAATAACAAATAAATAAACTTTGTCAAAATGATCTCAAACTTTTTGTACAGATAGATCATAACATAAAAACAGTACCAAATAAATTTTTATGATTTTTGAATACATATTTTATTTTCTAAAAATCATGGAAGATGCATTTTTCAATTAAAGAAGGTATTTTTAAATCATGCAAAAACTACTCAAAGTCAAAGTTTCAAATTTTTCATGGGTAGATATACTCATAGGAAGGCTACACAAAAAATTTTCAGAATTTTAGAAGCACTATTTGAATTTATATGAAATTTACAAAATCGAGACACTATTCATATTTAAATAAATTAATAAAACATTTAATAAAAGGAAAAAGGCTTAGGGCTGATTCTGGCCCGACATCGCGGCGCTGCCCGATACTATTCATGGCCCAATATCGTTTCACGGGCCGATCGGTTTATATGAATGAAGAACGCATTTGGCGCAATAGAATGGTGTTGGGTCGGCCCGCTTGAACAAAGAGCGGCCGGCCTGTTATCATGGTGCTTGGCCCGCTGAGGCGGGCTCGCCCGGCGACGACGCTACGGCCGCTCGCGGAAGGCGCGCGACGCTGCCAGCGTTCCGGCGCCGACAAGTGCACTAAAAAGAAGAAACGGAGGGGACGGGAGCGATCAAGAGCTCACCGGGGGACTTGGGACGTGACTTGGTTTCGCCGGAGACGAGCCGGAAATGGGTCGCCGCCGGGCGATGGCGGGCGTGGCGGCGGAAATCGAGGACGCTAACGCTATTCCGACGAAGGAAGTACTGGCTGCAAAACCAACTAACCGAGCATGACCACGACGTCAAGGGAAACCGGAGATGGGAGGAAGTGCAAGCTCGCCACCGAACGAAGTTGGAGACGGCGGCGTGAGTTTCAAGGGCGGCGCCCGACCGGGCCAAGGAGAAGATGAGCTCGCGGTGTATTCCGGCGGCGAAAAAGTGTCGCGGCCGGGGCATCGGAAGGAGGTAAGAGAGTTGGCGGCCGGTGGTGTGGTTATTTTGAGGAGAGGAAGCTCGGACGACGCACGCACGGCTGGCCGGATGGAGGCGGTTCCCGGGCGGCGGTTTTCAAAAAGGAAAAACGACGACCCCCCGCCATCCTATTTATAGAGGAGAGGGAATGGGGAGGTAGCTGGGAGCTTGCGAGCGTCTGTGTGGTCGGGTTCGAGAGAGAGGGCGGCGGTGGACGGCGGCACAAGGTTTTACGCCGGCGGTGGCGGCCGGCCATAGGGCCTATTATCAGAAGTGTACCGACTCAAAACCCTAAATTCAAAATTACTCCCAAAATTTGAATAAAACTTGAAAATCTCCAAAAATCAAAGTTGCTCCATTTTTCAAGATCTACAATTTTCATAATTGGAACTTTTTCAAATTCGGCCTCCAAATTGGACCTTTTGAAATGGGGTCAAAAAGGAAGAAATTTGAATTCAAAATTACTTTGAAAATTACACAAAAACTTGAAAAGCTTTGTACATATCTTTTGTTCATCAAGAAAAGATCTACAAAGTAGCTTTTTGAAGTTTTGTCAAATTTTGCATGGATTTTTGAAATAACGGAAAGGGGGTAAAAGAGGGTTAAGAAATCTAGGTTTTCGAAACCGGATCAAATTACCCTTTCATACTATTATTCAAACAATTCATCCAAAAATAAAGCATAGCATATGCACACACCACATGATATATATTTAAACATGAAATGCATCTTATGCCTTAATGCATAACAATAATGCATGATTATTACTTAATTAAATTTTAATTACAAAAGTAACACCGAGAGGTGTTACAAATCTTTAGTAGTGTAAGATCACCTAGAATAGGTTAGAAACTAAATTGGGATTAAAATATTGAAAGTAAGGATTCATTACTAGTAAGCTTTTTCTCGCAAAAAGAGTCCCCGATTCTTGCTAAAAACCTTACCTTGAATCCTATTAGATTAGCATCCCCGAGTCTTCTCCTATTTTCTTTAGTCGGGTAAGACTTGTTGAGTACTTCCGTACTCAGGGTTTGTTAACCCATATTGCAGGACCAGGTAGTCATGTCCGCTTTGGACCGTGTTGTATGACGATCCATCAAGAGGAAAGTGATGATGAGTGAGTTGTGAGGCCCGTGGGCGTGGTCATTGTTGTAAGATTTGTAGTCAACCTTCTGCTACTCCAACTTATGTATTGTAAAACTTTGTTTCAGAAAATTGGTTGTAAAATTATTGTAATATAAGTCTTATTTGTTTTACTCGATTATGTTTGAAAACTGTTGTAATACCGCAATGACCTCGTGAACGGATCCTGGTTGGAATAGTTAATAGTATATTTCAGGTTATGGGTGCACATATGTGGCTATTAATGGTCGTCGCATCGATAATTAGTACATGTGGGCCCTATGATTTGGAAGATATTGTTACATAGAATTACAAATATACCTTATGAGAAGAGGTCCTATGCAAATGTTTGTATGGTGGCTTCAAAGGTTGGGATTCCACTGGAAGTTGACAAGGAAAATATGTCTAGATATGAGTATGTCAGGGTCAGGATTGGCTGCAGGGACATCACAAAGGTTCCTGCTTCAATGGATGGACTCTTAGATTTCCAGTGGTATGATTTCTATTTTCAGAGAGAGGTTGTACAAGAAGGCCATATCACTCAGGCTGGAAATCAATGGATCAGAAATGCTAGGGATAACAACAGGGAGGCTGCTCCACCTTCTCCTAAGAAGCAAAGGACTGATCAGAAAAGCGGTTTGGGGATTTTGTTGCTTTGGACCCAAGAATTACAGAGGTAATACAGGGAAAGACAAACAATGCAGTGAGGATAAGATCCAATCAGACTCAAAGCTGATATCAGGATCCAGTAATGACACTTACCAGGGCAATGTGTATATGGGTGAGCTGGTCTGTCTAGAAACAGGAAGGCTGCAATTTGGAGATTTTGATCAGATACAAGTGAGCATAATAAGCTACTTCATCACTGCAAATAGTGCTAAGATGATAATTGATGAATATGGCACCAACCTCATGAACCATAAACGTGACTCAGCGTTAACTGTCGAAACAAAGAAGGCAATATCCGAAGCAAGCAAGGAAGCATTCTTTCAAATTGAAGACTTCATAGGAGGAAAAGACATGAAAAAAAGGACTTGATACAATTATGAAGAAGAAGAGGAAGAGCCCAGGGTCGTGGTCTATCACCCAATCAAGGACAGCCAAGATCCACCAGAGATAGGCTTCTCAAGCCAAGAAGAACTACATGAAGAGGTGATGCCAGCAGGGGTTGTCAAGGAAATAGTGATGGAGACAAGGGTGACAGAAGAGCTAGCAAGCAATGAGTTAACCAAGCTAGTTACTGACAACCTTCCTGAAGAAATGATGCCAGTAAATGAATATAGTAACCAGTGCAAGGATAAGGTTGATAACTGGGAGGCACAAGGAAAAGCAATAGTAGAAGAAGCAGAAGCATTACAGAAGGAAGAAAATAGTGGATGGTTCAAATGGCAGGATGTGAGGCAGAGCAAGAGGATTAAGGCTTCTGGCATTGCCCATGCCAAGGTAATGGAGCAAGCACAGAAGAAAATTTCTAAGGAATCAAGAAGAAGGTACTAATTCTATTGCTCAGAATTCCTTTGCAATTCTGTCTAATTGTCATATTGCAAATTTAGCTTCTAAAATGGGCATCAATAATAAATCCATAGATTTTGCAAAAATAGATCTACTTAAGGATCTAGAGAATGCTAGAATGAAATTAAATGAACATGATACTATTGCTGTAGTGGAGGGAAATGAAGGGGACAAGAGTGAACCTGAAGAACACAATGTCATTGAATGGGACTCTGATGATTCTGTTATAGAATCCTACATTGCATCCCCCATTTTGAAAGCTAACAGATGGTCAAGAAAAAAAGGAGAAAGACAATGTCCCCTAAGAATGGCCTTGTTGCCGATTTCAAATTGGTAGAAGGAGATAATCCTAAGGTTAGCCCCTGGGATTATTCTCAAGAAAAAGAAAACAAAAACCAAAGTTTCCAAATGATAGGCATCATATGGAACTGTAGGGGGGGTGGCAAAAAAGGGTTTGAGTACTTTCATAAAGGAGTTAATCCGAGATCACAAGACCGATTTCATTGGTCTACAAGAAACCATGAAAAAGTCCTATTCAGACAAATTTTTCAGAAAAATTGATAGTAACAATGATTGTAGGTGGATTTGGATTGCCTCTAATGGCAAATCGTGGGGTATGTTGAGTGGGATTAGGAAAGACAGATTTGATGTTCAAGACTATGAATGTGGGAAACATATGATCATTGCTAATGTGTATGACAAAAAGCTTAAGAAGAATTGGTCCCTGGGCAATGTATATGGACCAGCTCATGAAGAAAATAGAGATAGCTTCCTTGCTGAACTGTCTAGACTTTGCTTTAAAGCCAAGCACCCCATGCTGATTGGTGGTGACTTCAATATTCTAAGATTTAGTTCTGATAAAAATAAAATTTTCATGGAGAACAATCATTCTCATGTGTTCAATCTCATAATCAACTCCTATGAGTTGAGAGAATTACCGTTGGTCGGGTGGCAAATACACCTGGTCTAATAACAGATCTAGCCCCACTCTAGAAAAACTGGATAGAGTCTTAATTTCCAGCTCTTGGGAAAATGAGTTTCCCCTCTGCAATGTCAGGAAAATCCCTAGATATATGTCTGATCACAATCCTCTGATTGTGAGGACCGAGCTAGAGCAACATATTGGGTCAAGACCTTTTTGTTTTGAAACATCTTGGCTAAAACATCCTGAATTTGAGGAAAAAGTGAAGGGAATTTGGAACAAAGAAGTGAAGAATAAATCTGGGATAGACTTGTGGTGTATCAAGATGAATAGAGTCAAAAAATTCTTAAAAGGGTAGGGACAAAGTCTCAAAGGACATACAAGAAAATACAAGAATATTTTGAAGACGTAATTAGAAACTCTAGAGAAGAAAGAAGAAGAGGAGGTTCTATCTCAGGATAATCTGGATAGAAAGTCTTTTATCCAAAGGGGAGCGTATGAGAATTTTAGAAGAGGAGGAATTATATTGGCATAAAAGATCAAACACTAACTGGTTACTTGAAGGTGATTGTAATACTGCCTTTTTCCATAGAGTTGCTAATGGTAAAAAGAGGAAAAACACTATTTTCTCCTTAACACATAATGGACAGACAATTGAGGGGGATGAGGCTCGGTGGAGCATGCTACCGATTTTTACAAAGAGTTATTTGGTCCTTGACCACCAAGCCGATTTCAACATTGATCCCGAATGTTGGGATAACTGTGAAAAAGTATCCCAGCTAGAGAATGATGAATTAGAAAAATCATTTACTGAAGATGAAATAAAAAAAGTAGTCTTCTCCATGGAAAAAACACAGCTCCTGGGCCGAGATCACTTCCTATTGAATTCTACCAACATTGTTGGGAATTCCTAAAAAGGGGACCTTCTCAACCTTTTTGAGAATTTTCATAAAGGTGAGTTAGAAATTGGGAGATTCAATTATGGGGTAATTTCACTCCTTCCAAAGGTGAAAGAAGCTAACAAGATTAAACAAAGATAGGCCCATTTGCTTGTTGAATGTAGTATACAAAATCTTCACTAAAGCCCCGACTTTAAGAATGGAGAAAGTAATGGAGAGAATTATCAATAGATGTCGGCCTGATTCATAAAAAACAGAAACATCATGGAAGGAATTTTGACCCTACATGAGATTCTCGCATGACACAAAAATAAAGAAGAAAGATGGACTAGTCTTAAAGCTGGATTTTGAGAAAGCATATGACAAAATAAATTGGAGTTTTCTCTTTTCTTGTTTGAAAAATAGAGGTTTTGGTGATAAGTGGTGCATTTGGATTCAGCCGTAATGAGCACGTGGACCTGTTAGTGTGAAAGTGAATAACATTGTGGGCAGCTATTTTAAATCCAAGAGAGGAGTAAGGCAAGGGGATCCTTTGTCTCCCCTCCTGTTTAATATTGCTGCTGACTCCCTGGCCAAAATGATATCTTTAGCACAAAAAACAAGCCGATCCAAGGTTTAGTACCGAGTATATTGAGAATGGGGTGGCTGTGGTTGCAATATGCGAGATGACACCATTTTGTGTTTGCAAGATAATGTGGATCAAGCAACCCACTTGAAATTGTTGCTCTACTTGTATGAAAATATGTCAGGCTTGAAGATTAATTTTGCCAAAAGTGAGGTAATGATGGTCATTCATGATGATACTAAAAATGTGTTCTATGCTGATATGTTTAACTGCATGCTATTGGAAACTGGCCTATAAAGTATCCGGGTGTTCTCGCTCGGGTCCGATTACATGTAGATGATTTGGATACCAATTTATGAAAGAATATTGAAGAGATTGGAAGGGTGGAAGGGCAGTGCCCTCGAGTTTTGGGGGAAGATTAACTCTGATCAATGCCTGCCTCAACAATCTACCAATTTATGACATGTCTATGTTTTGGTCAGCTTTGTGTCGGTCATTAACAAGATGGATTACGCTAGGAGAAGATTTTTTCGGCAAGGGGAAGCATGAAGAGAAAGTATCATTTGATCAAATGGACCATTCTCACTAAAGCTAAAACAAAAGGAGGATTAGGGATTAAAGACTTGAGAAGAATGAATATGAGTCTGCTTTGTAAGTGGTGGTGGAAAGTTGAAAATGGAAGTGGGATCTGGAATGAAATCATTAACAAAAAATATATGAAAAAAGGAATGGTTAGTGTGTTAAAACACAACCCCAATAATTCCCCTGTGTGGAATGATCTGTTAAAGGTTAGATCCATCTATCTTAAAGGAAGGTCTATGGTAGTGAGAAATGGTAAAAATACAAGTTTTTGGCATGACAAGTGGTGTGGTCAGTGACCTTTGCTGAAAAATTTCCCTGAACCGTATGAAATTAATAAAGAGCAAAATTATTCTCGTAGCTGAGATGCAGCAAAGGAACTGGAGATTGACATTTAGAAGATGATTATATGAAGAGAATCAGTCCCAACTTAGAAGGTTGTATGACATAACCTATCGTTGTGTTACTACTTCTGAGAAGGATAGAGCTAAATGGGATCTTGAAAAATCAGGGAAGTTTACTGTAAAATCTGCTTACAAGCTTTTGAGCTCTAATGAGAGTGGTAATAACTTCAAAGCAAGCTGGAAAGCTAAGATTCCCTTGAAAATCAAAATCTTTATGTGGCTTGCCTTACAAAATGTTATACTCACCAAGGATAACCTGCTAAAACGAAAATGGAAAGGCTCTCCCAGGTGCTCTTTCTGTGCTGAGCAGGAGAGTGTGAGTCATATATTCTTTGAGTGTGCTTCTGCAAGATATGTATGGAGTCTGATTGCCTTCTCTTTTGGAGTTAGGCACAGACCTGCATCTTTTGAGCAATTTTGGCCATGGATGCATATTACTTTACCACAAGCACCAAATATGTACATGTTTGGTTTGGTCGCAGTGTGCTGGGCCATTTGGCATATTAGGAACCTGATATGCTTTGAAAACAAAAAAAATAATATCCGTCTTCATTACATATTGGGCAGGGATGATGAAGGAGGAGCTCAAACTACAAGTGACGGCGGGAGCGGAGGTGATCAAGGCTGTTGCACTCTCCTTCCACTATCAAGGCAGTCGTCAAGACCTTCAGGATCGTCAGCTAGTACCATTCGTGGGATGAAGCCAGAAAGTAACTGAGCTCAAATGTCTGGTGGCGTCAGGAGTTTCATTTTGATGTCCTTACTTAGTGTCATTCTGGCCGGTGTGCCATCTGGAAGCAATGCTTCATTCTGTAATAGACTTGCTTTTGCTAAGTGCTTGTAGGGTCCTTAGTGTCTTTCACCCCCACTCTATGTTCCCTGAGAGTCCATAGGTGGGGGTGGTTTATCTTTTCTTTAGCTGCAAAAAACGAGTCTGAACTTTATAATTTCGTTACATGCGTAATGAAATTCGGGTAACCGTTGTGGAAAAAAAAAAGGACCGTAGGAGTAAGTGAAAAAAGTACCTTCAATAATTAGCTTAATCTCTCTCGAAACACGTCACCACGCGATTGATCGACCTCGAGGCGGTGGTACCCAATGCGATAATGCAATCGATGATACACGTACGGAGTACTATGCCCGTGCTTCTAGCTAGCGACAGAATGCACGGACAACAGCACAGATACTACTGTACAATAACGCTTTCGAAAAAAGATACTACTGTACAATATAATACTGTAGTACCACGTTCGAGCTTGACCAATCAACCCCTCGTGCAGCAAATAAGAGATTCATTCACACACAGGATCCCTAAAAAAAATAATTCGTTCACATGTGTGTGCCAACCCGACAGCACAGGTACTCACTTGGCGGAACGCGCACAAATATCCAAATAGCAGCAGCTGGTCCCTATTGTCTGATGCTGGATATATAATTCAGTTCAACGCCAAAGCTTTGTTGTGCCCGCTACATCCATACGTCTCTCCCGTAGTCTTGTCGGTGGATCTCAGTTCAACAGCAGCGTATGTATGAAAGCACTATTATTAGAGAACGACCCAGCGCACACGGGGGGTTCTCGATCGCCCCCAAAATCGGCAAAGCAACCCAGGCTTGATAGGAAAACTTCCAAAACCAATTTTGAAGAGCATCGTTGCGTACTCGCTCCGTCCAAAAAGAAAAACGCAGCTGTCCAGGTTTAATGTTAGAATTGTGTTTGTTTTTGGAATTGAGGGAGTAGTTGTCATCAAAATAATTGAATGAAACACCTAATTTAAAGATCAGATGAGAGAATTACGGTTCGGGGAAGTCTGTACCCATCAGAATCGGCTAGGTCAATTTCCTAAAACTAATAAGCTATTGGTTTTAACAACCAAAATCCAAGCTACAAATTATAGTTTGGTATAGAATGTGTGGGGATTTTTATTTTAAAAAAAGACTTCCTCACCCTATCTTACTATTACTCAGTAATTTTAAAGGAGTTTTTCACGTTAGTCCTGACAAGATACGTTGTCAAAAAGAATAAATCATAGTGATTTTCACAATAGTCAAAAGTATCTATCATCTAATTCGGGGGACTTTGATCATGGTCACTAATAGTAGTCATCTATAATTTATTTTAGAGTAAAATGCAAGAATAGACCATTAACTTGTGTTCTTTGTCTCATTTTTGGGTCATCAACTTCAAAAGTGCAATTTTTGGTCCAAAACGTTTACTTATCTTTGCATATTAGGCCAAATCCGTCGGTCAACGATTTACGCCTTACGTGGGCGGGCCACGGTGGCGTCCTAATCGGCAGCCCCATGCTATTTTTGCGCTTTCCCCTTGAAATCCAAGAACCCATCTCATTCAGTCCTCCCTCTCTCTCTCTCGTTCTCCCTCTCCCAAATCACGACGGTGGCGGCGGGAGGCGACCTAGCCGAGGCGGCGGACCGACCACGGTGGCGGAGGTGAACATGTGGCGCATTAGAGACATTGGGCGCCCCTTGGTTAAGCATCGTGCCCTGCCGCAGTCGCCTTCCTTGGCCTCCACGCCCTCCCCCGGCATCCGCCGGAAGGACGCCGCCGAGAGGGGCACGAACTAGACGTTCTTTAGCCGCCGTGCCGAGCATGGCGGCGGGCGACGTGGAGCGGGTCCCCCGCAGCGCTTGCGCCGCCGCCGAGGCTTCAGGTGCCCACCGTGGTCGCCCTCGACCGCCGCCCGGCCATGTTTTAGGAGAGGGAGAATGAATGAGAGAGAGAGAGAGGGGGGGAGGACCGAGAATGAGATGGGTTTGTGATTTCAAGGGGAAACACAAAATAGCCTAGGGTCGGCCCCTGAGGACGCCACCGTGGCCGGTCCACGAGGAAAAAATCATTGACCGCATGTGTTTTGGCCTAATATGCAACATAAGTAAACGTTTTTTGGACCAAAAAATGCACTTTTAAAGTTGATGGCCCAAAGTGAGACAACAACACAAGTTAATGGCCTATTCTTGCATTTTTACTCTTTATTTTATTTTATAAAAAAGTACCCACACTCCCATTATGAAGATGCATTAATTAATTTCCTAAATATGCATCTGAACTAACCACATCTACATTATTGAAGATAGTTTAAAAGTAACCTTTCTAAATTTATATCTTAATTATCTACATATAAATTTTTTAACGAAAGTTACCCACATATATCCCTATTAATAAATATAGTTAGTATTGCAAATAGCAGCCATATCATCGCTTATAGCGTTTTCGACAATATGCTGCTAATAAGCTATTGCATTTATTACTGCTATCGTCAGGGTTAATTTGGAAGCGCTCTGAGGAGACTCAGGGAGAATCACTCCCTAGCTGATAAACACATTTTTCAGCGAGAAATGATTCTCTGTTGATCCAGTGAAGTGATTCTCTGAAATTAACTAAGAGGTTGAGAGCGAAAAAATGTAGTTTATCCTAATTCTTTGGAGTGATTCTCCATCCTAATTTTGAGAGTTAATACTAGAGAATCACAGAGAAATCAGGGAGTATAGTTGAAAAATCAAGAGCACAACTTTACCAAAACAGACACTCACTTTTGAGCGCTATTTCGGGCATTAGCGGCGCTAGATCTAGCCTATTTGTACATGGTATATATAAGGGTGTGCAAAAAAAAAATGCAATTGTCCAGGTTTAATGTTAGAATTGTGTTTGTTTTTGGAATTGAGGGAGTAGCTGTCATCAAAATAATCGAATGAAACACCTAATTTAAAGATCAGATGGGAGAATTACGGTTTGTGGAAAGTCTGTACCCATGAGAATCGGCTAGGTCAATTTCCTAAAAGTAATAAGCTCTTGGTTTTAACAACCAAATCCAAGCTAGAAATTATATTTTGGTACAGAATGTGTGGGGATTATTAACTCCAAACCGAAAAAAACACTTCGTCACAATCATTCACTATGGCAATATGTCACTGCAAAAACTCACGTATTTTGCTAGAACACACCGCAGACGACGAAATATGTTGGGTACCATTATAAATTTGTGCTTCTTTGTTGAAACACACCACGTCGATTATTATATCAACATCTCAGATTACAGGAGAGAGAGGATGTCGGTGAAATGTCTTTTCTGCCCTCGTTTTTAACCTCCAGCCCATAAATGATATTTGTCGCAACACACCGCCACCGCCGATTTGGTTGTTCGTTGGTCGGCGAGCTCCCTCCTCGCCTTCCCTCCCCCAAGCACTCTAAGGAGCGGATTCTCATGGAGAATCACTCCCTAGCTGCTAAACACATTTTTCAGCGAGAACTAAGAGGTTGTTCAAGAGCGAAAAAAGGTAGTTTATCATGATGCTGTGAAGTGATTCTTCATCCTAATTTTGAGAGTTAATGCTAAAGAATAACAGAGAATTAGGGAGTACAGTTGAAAAATCAAGAGCACAGCTCTACCAAACAGACACTCACTTTGCACGCTATTTCGGGCATTAGTTGCTCTAGATCTAACCCAGTTGTACATGGTATATATAAGGGTGTGCAAAAACCTAGCATCTCCATTTCTTCCTTTTATATTCTCCAAGTTCTCACTTTTGAGTTCTATACTTTTTTGCGGTGGCGAGGTGAGGCGATGATGCATGTGTGTCTCGAGGCAATGATGGCCTTGAACCAGGAACGATATGAAGGACCGAGAGATTGGCACGAGTCTGTAAAAAATGATGGCTGATTTTCGTGGCTCCACCACCACTTTATCTCTCTCGGCCACTGCCGCCGACCAACGTGCACCACACACCTGCAGCATCACCAGCAACACGCCATGATATATTATTTGTCCACGAGCTAACCACTACCAGCGTCGCACAAAAACGGCCGCGCGCGCGCGCCGTGCGTCTCGCCATCTCTATATACACCGGAGCCAGCCTGATCTAGTCCTCTACCGTCTCTATACAATCGCAGTTCCCACACCACCGCGTGCAATCCAATCCGCTGCCACCACCACGTACCACCACCGTCCACCGCAATCTGCTTGCCATGGAGGAGGAACAGGCGCAGGCGCCGCTGCTGCAGCCGCTCGGCGGTGAGGCGGCCGGCACCACCACCACCAAGGCAGGGCGCGCGAGGCGGCGGGCGGCGGCGGCGCTGGAGTGGTGGGTGGAGTCAAAGAAGCTCTGGCACATCGTGGGGCCAGCCATCTTCCAGCGGATCGCGCTGTACGGCGTCAACGTCGTCTCGCAGGCCTTCATCGGCCACCTCGGCGACCTGGAGCTCGCCGCCTTCTCCATCGCCGCCACCGTCGTCGCCGGCTTCAACTTCGGCTTCCTGGTACGCTACCTGCAGCCTTCTATAATGATCACGTCGTTACTGTGCGCGCACACACGCGGTGCATGCATTCGTCGTGCTTATTGCTAGCTGCCACAAGTCCACAACAGTTCACCTCTCTGGCCACACAAGCATGCCGACAGCGGAGCTTCCTGTTCCTGTGTCCTATATGCTATAGCTCTCGTTTAGTCCTTTCGGTTTCTGGAGCTGGATCGGAGGCAGGACAGCAGATCGATCACGTCAAGCAACCTGTTACCCCTATCCTACGATCTGTGAAGTGCTTAACCAGTTAATTAATAATAACAAGCACTAGCTGTATGCCGTCTGCCGCAGAGAGGATTTTTTTTTTTCGCGATCGGGCTATTCACCCGTATTTCATTAAGAGGAGGAAAACCAAATCCAAATACAATAAACCCGATGCCGAGAAGACATCACAGGAGAGAACACCAACTAAGACTTAAAACAAAGACGAAAAGCAAGAAAAGCGAGGGGCAGGGGACCCTCCACCTAACAACCCCGGCAAAAGCGCCTAAACAAATGAGAACTCAACACCTAGGTAGCTAATAGTGATCGGAGCCGTAGAAGAAAACACCTCGGCAGCAAAGCCGCCCGCCGAGAGGGATGAACTCGTGTTTAATTTGAACTTGTTTTGGACGATAGCACAAGGCAGATCAGTTGGTAGATCCAAATCCAATGCCACCTACACATGTTTATTTATGCATGCTAAACAAAAGAGAACGATATGATATGGTCAACCAAGCAACTTGATATCTCTTCGCAGATGAAGGAATTGCTCTGACTCTGAATATTCTTTTAAACTGTAGTATACTCGCTCTACGATGTTAGTTTAACCTAATATAAGACTAAAATGATTAAAAATCATATAATTTGAGTCGTGACGGATCCATGGATCATGCGGTAGTTTTTTTTTTTTTTTTTTTTTTTTTTTGCGACAAGGAAAAATTCCAT
Source organism: Hyparrhenia diplandra (assembly GCA_015847255.1). Taxonomy (NCBI): domain Eukaryota; kingdom Viridiplantae; phylum Streptophyta; class Magnoliopsida; order Poales; family Poaceae; genus Hyparrhenia; species Hyparrhenia diplandra. The sequence continues at coordinate 224,804 of JADLZK010000727.1, forward strand.
TAATATTAAAACAAGTTACATCCTCTCATTACAAAAAAGTAAACCAAACTATTCTACCTTCATTGATGGGAGACAAGAAACATTGAAAAAGTCATAAATTCCACCATCTAGGATCATCATCCCAAACGGATATGCCACGGACGCAAGCTCCGATCCGAACAACAAGGCCATCTCACCATCCATTGTCGTCATCCTCATACCCATCACTTTTTGTAAAAAGAGGAATAAACTGCTAAAACTCCACATGCGAACATGAGCTCTGATTTATGAAGATCTTTGGGTTGGGATGTGCACGCATCATGCGGATATTTGACTTCCTCTTAGCTGTTAATTAAAAATTGAACGAAGAAAACGCCAAGATTATTGAAAGTTGGCTTGCTGAGTGTCGCTGTCTCATCAGTGTATCACTAGTTAATCTCTCGTTGTCGTCTCCCAGCTCCCAGTTCCTTTCACTCATTATTTTTCGCAATAAAAGGTCCATGGGCTACTGCTCATCTCTCTGTCTCTGGTGCATGGTGTTCCTTTTTATGTGGATAGTTGCTGTCGACGATACACAACCAAGTGATAAAAATGTGTATGTATATATATATATATATATATATATATATATATATATATATGCATCTGTTCTTAGCTTCTGTCCAGGAACCGAATCCAACCCGGATCGATGATGCTCCAGATCATGCCAATGCAAGTCTGGGAGAACCTGAACCGTGTGTGTTCTTCATAGTCTGTTGCGTCCTTACCTCCTTGGATTTGGATGCATGGTACTGGTCTGACGACACTCTCCATCGGTCCATCGTTGTCGCCCATCGAGTGCATTTTTGTTCCTACTACCATTTGTGCCTATCTCGTTGTTCCGTTTAGCTGTCTTGTACCGGACACAAGAACAAATCTAAGGTCACTGGCTACTTGATCAGATCGTAGAATGAATCCAAACAAATAAAATGTCACCGTCTTCAATTATTTCCCTACCATTTCGTCATGGCTCACGACATGTGTAGGAGTTGTAGCACATTTGGCTACTCTGATCGCATACAGTTACTAATAATAATGCTGCTGTAACCACAGTAAAAATGAAAAAAAAAACACGGTAGTAACAATAGTTTAACCAGCCTGATGTTGATTGTGATGCTGATGGTGATGGTGTAGCTGGGCATGGCGAGCGCGCTGGAGACGCTGTGCGGGCAGGCGTTCGGTGCCAAGAAGCACCACATGCTGGGCGTGTACCTGCAGCGGTCATGGATCGTGCTGCTCATCTTCGCGGCGGCGCTGACGCCGACCTACATCTTCATGGAGGACCTGCTGCTGCTGATCGGGCAGACCCCGGAGCTGTCGCGGCTAGCGGGGAAGATGAGCGTGTGGCTACTCCCACAGCACTTCGCCATGGCGTTCTTGCTCCCGCTCACGCGCTTCCTGCAGAGCCAGCTCAAGAACTGGATCACCGCCGTCACCGCGTTCGTCGGGCTGGCCATCCACGTCGTCGTCACCTACGTGCTCGTCCGGGTCCTCGGGTTCGGGATCGTCGGCGCCGTCGCGTCCGCGGACATGGCGTGGTGGCTCGTCGTGCTGGGACAGCTCGTCTACGTCGTCGGAGGCGGGTGCCCGCTGTCGTGGAAGGGATTCACCATGGAGGCGTTCGCCGACTTCTGGGAGTTCATCAAGCTCTCCTCCGCGTCCGGAGTCATGCTCTGGTACTTCGTGCCGTCGACTCGTCCTTGTCCATTTTCCTAGATAGTTTTCCCTAGCCTCTCATCACCTGTGCATGCTTGCAGCTTGGAGAACTGGTACTACCGAGTGTTGGTGCTGCTGACAGGGTACCTGAAGAACGCTGAAATCGCTGTGGATGCACTCTCCATATGGTAATTGCATGGTGCTCAGCTTAGTAGTACTACGCCATTCACATCCAAATCAGTTCTCTAACAAGTGCATTGGATTGGTTCTTGATCCAAATGCAGCCAGACGATCAACGGATGGGAGATGATGATCCCGTTAGGCTTCTTAGCAGCAACCGGGTACGTACGTACTTTACATAGACGATCGACCGGCATCTCTCTGTTTTTCAAGAACGAAATAAAACACCAGTCGATCACTCTGGCAGGGTGTGAGTGGCAAACGAGCTGGGCGCAGGGAGCGGCAAAGGCGCTCGTTTCGCCATCGTGGTGTCCATCACGACGTCCGTGGTGATCGGCGTCGTCTTCTGGTGCCTCATCCTCTACTTCGACGACAAGATCGCGCTGCTCTTCACGTCCAGCGCTGTCGTGCTCGACGCCGTGCACCACCTGTCCGTGCTGCTCGCCTTCACCATCCTCCTCAACAGCGTGCAGCCCGTCCTCTCAGGCAAGCTGCTGAATTAACCTGATGAGCATCTCGCCATCCTCCTCAACAGCGTGCTTCCTTGTGATTCTCATGGTGGATGGATCTGTTGCTTCGTCTGCAGGGGTGGCCGTTGGTTCAGGATGGCAAGCATTAGTCGCCTACGTGAACGTCGGCAGCTACTACCTCATCGGAGTTCCCATGGGTATCCTACTCGGTTGGCCGCTGCAGTTTGGAGTACGGGTAAGCTATAAGTTATACAACATGTGCAAAAAGCAGTAGTCCCGATCAACTTTGTGCACCCCAACTTCTTTGGAGTTTGGGCTGATCTTGATAGCTGATTTTCAGGGAATCTGGTCCGGCATGATTGGAGGGACCGCCGTTCAAACGCTCATACTGGCCTACCTCACTGTCAAATGTGATTGGGATGAAGAGGTACGGTGGTGAGGGTCGATGCACTCTCATCTTCTTTTGGTTCCTATCTACCAGTATTTCTAAGTGTATTTGAGTTTCTTCTGCATCGATTTATTTGTTGATTGGGATGCTTCTCTATTTGCAGGCCAGGATAGCCAGTAAGAGAATGAAGAAATGGGCCGATGACTTGAAATAAATCTACGCCAACAAAACTGCTGAACTTTGTTGTTAGCAAGGCACAGGGAACCTGAAGCTAAGATAACTTCAGGTAAAATTAAAATATGCATATCTCTCTTGTTTAGAAGTTACTTATTATTTGCAAAATGAAAAGGAGTCAAAGCGCAACAACACTGAAGAAACAATGTGTGGCTATGTATGTGCAGATACAGCCATGCTTGTTCCGGCCTTCAACTACATTTGGCGACCAAGTTTCTGAAGATAGTGCGTGTACGGAACCTCCCATAGTGGAATTGCGTACCGCCAGAGGGATCACGTAACTATATTTGTGATCCTTTGCCAGCATTATCGTCATGATAATTTTTTGCAATATGTATTGTTTCAGTGTCAAAATATTGTGTCATTATTGAGCTAATCTCAGACACGTCATTCATCGTCTCTTCTTCTTCTTCTTCTTCTTCTTCTTCTTCTTCTTCTTCTTCTCTAATGGCTTCATGAGCTCCAACAGGATGAAGAAGTCATGTTATCAAATCAACGTCTTCACAATGTTATCTCACGGTGAAATGAAATAACATGAAAATAAATAATACAAGAAACGATAATTTTTTTAGCGTAAGTTGGCAGTTGTTCTGCCTTTTTCATTAAGAAGGAAGGAACAATATATTTACACAAAAATTACACAGATGAAAGTGGATCTAAAACTAACAAACTGGAATAAATTTATGACTCCCTCCTCTAGTGCGAGTTGTAGCGGCTGAAGATCATTTTTTATGGTCTCTAGAAGTTCTTGTTGCAAGCATGCCTTGTTGTCGAAGACGCGTTGGCATCTTTCCTTCCATAATTTTCAAACGATGTATGCATGTTATCAGAGTTTCTCACTGCTTGTCATTGCTTTGATTTGGGTAAACGATAATTATGTGAGACTCATAAAAGAACCAACAAAAAGAGTAGGTCCAATAAACAACCATATTACACTATTATATGAAAACTATGCCTCAACAACCATGGTTTGACCCAATGGCCCATTGTGGAGAAAGCCATATGTCAACCATGGGGCGATCTGTTGTAAAAAAAAAAAAAGAAAGAAGAAAAAAATATATGTTCATCTCATATTTGCTTCATCTTCATTAGATTCAACAAGTTGGTTTGGTGATGGTTCCTCAAACCAATAGCAACAAGCAACAAATTAGATGAAATCTGCAATACCAAGCATTGCAAGCACAAAATAGTAGTCATGATGCCCTTTGACTAGCTTGACAATCATTGTACATGCAATGTTTGCGACACTTGATGCTGGGTGGAGGGCCAGTGCTAAGCTACTCATTGTCTTTGGTAGCATTGCATAGTAGAATTTGATCTGTCCAAAGGATCCAAATACATCAATGAGGCCGAGAAAAAACACATTGAGAGGCTAGCCACAACACTAACATTTTTACAACCCCACCAATATTGTTTTTCAGGCCCTACTTTATTGCTTGCTTCCTCCGAATAGCCTCTACTACTGATGCCGAAAAGAGCATATGCAATGGAAGAAAGCACACCAATGTCTATTTTACGCTTATGAGACTAAGTGTTTTTCTCTTCTTGTAATCTTTTGAAGAAATGATACAACAAATTTGTCAAAGCATCCTGACCATAATGTGAAAGTAATGATTTCAAATATTGCAATTGAACCACATGCATTTGAAACTTTGTAGTAATTAACACGTTGATCCATCGTTTCGCATGTACCACCTTGAACGAAAACCACTTTGGGATCAACAAACTCGACCACATATGGATAACACTTAGTACACACTTGATGTCCTCGATTTGCTCCAACTATGCATACATTCCATCCGTTGGCATTGAGCACCTGTTAGTACTATCTACATGTGTTGCCCTCAACACGCATGCTCTGTTAAGGAACCTATAATATTCAAACTAATGATTAACTCAAGAACAATAAGTGTAGAATTACAAGATCAAATGGCAAATTATCAATGACTATCACCTCATTTTGTTTGATGGAACCATTGTCACCCTCCAATGTTGTCTATTGCAAATCATTATCACTTGCTTTAGGAAGTTGAATGTGTTGATTCCTTATAGTGGTGAAAATCACTTGCACTAAAGTAATCCATGTGCTCTTTTATAGTTTCACCTTGATGTAAAGGGATGATGTAACAATGTTTAAAAATGTAGCAAATCTTTGCTATAGCTATAGAAATAGCAAAACCAATCTTCCAACCCAATTTGTCTTGCAAGTATACAATAAGAGTTATAGAAATAATTACTTGGGCCACCCATTGATATACAATACCATCTAAATAGAACTTTGAGTACATGGTCCTTTCGAGCACCCCTCTAGTGAGTAAATTGGTCCACACCAAAAGGAAGGCTTCAAGGGCGAACACCACTTGCACCAATTGACAAGAAAAAAAGTTAGCAAGGCAAAAAATTATGGGGTTGTCGGTGAGTGACAACTCGATCATTCTGGTCTTTATTTTCACAATCTTCGCGACCAATGTTGGAACAATTGTGATCAACTAGAGAAGAACAACTCCCTAGTTTAAAAACAAACACAGAATAAAAAAACATATATTATGAAACTAACTTCAATAAAAGAGAATGCTATGCACATATGTTAGTAGCTATATCTTACAATTGTGCGTGACACAAAAAGTGTGAGTGAAACTGTGAGAAAGTGTCTCAATCCAAAAAAGATAGGCAATAAATTCATAGCTGCTTGGTAAGTAAATACAACTATTGCACTTTCTGCAATCCAATATGGTATTACTCTTTGGTCAAGTATATAATATTATTTGCACCGACAACTAAGTTCACAACCCATTTATATCCTTCATTAACTGAAATGAGGAAAACATGCAGGTTAACAATATTGATACCATTTATGAAAAATCAAGTGCCATTTGAATAACACTTATTAAACAATGTTTGATAAAAAACAACAACATGAGAAGTCGACACTTGCTAGGAATAGAAAGGTCAAGTGGACAAAGACACAATATGATAGATATCAACACATTGTTCCTCAAGTATCTATAAATTCAATGGAAAAAATATGAAGGACTATAACGACGGATTTTCTATTCGTGAAAATATATAAAGAGTATAACTACACATTTTCTACTCCATTAGAGCAAAATATATAGTACCGATCATGAATGGGATAGTTTGAAGACCGCCTCTTCTAGATAATAAGCTCTATGGTGTTTGAATATCAAATAATGGAACTATCTTCAATTTTAACCATGTGATTTACGATAAATAAAGTACATGTTCTACTTGATTACCGGTAGACGCTTAGCTGTACACACTCCAAATGATCGTGGTCAATAATTCAAAGTAAAATATAGATCTAGAGTACATGAAAATATCTTTGGAGAGTAAGGCAACTGTTTGACACGACTTCATTTCTCTAGTGTAGTTGTTTTTTGAGCTTCAACTCAATGAAATTAGTGGAGCTAGGGCGGTTTTAGTAATTGGCAAAACAACCCCTTCTTTAAAACATGCTCGCCATGCAGAATAAATTGAAACTACTATTTTTGGCTCCATTCCATCTAAATCCTCTCCAGAGACACGATTTCTAGGGGCTTCCTTGGTGGAGCCTTTTTTTACCCGTTTGACATAAAACGGCTCCAAACGGCTCCTCTGCCAAACCGGGCATAAGTATACAAAGTTCAAGATAGCATGCATATGCGATATAAAATAAATTTTTATATAGTACACTTGGATACCTCTAGGGATATTTTGATATGATATATTAGGTTTGGTTATAATCCTAGGATACCTACCTTACCTCTAGGGTAGGCTCCTTGCACCCCAAATAATGTGTCTAGAGGCTCAAGCGATACTTCCATCTACACTAAACCAATCTAGACTTCTACATGGTATCGCGAACTTAAGTTCTTATTCTAGGCTACAAATCCTAGTATTTCACCGCATGTTGCATATATAGTCTTCTTCAATGGAATGCCACCAACCACTGGCTTCCCTTTTTCTGAAAAAAAAATCCACTGGCTGAACCAGGGGTCAGCACCGGCCATGGCGCCACCCAAGGCCCAGTGCGCAAGATTTTTTTAACTCCCCTATAAACATGGTAATTTATAACGAATAAAATGTAGTATTATATATGGAAAAGAGACAATGCTGAGGAGCATTTTGGAAATAAGCTTTCAAATTGTAGAATCTATCATCCAAACAAGGGTAGGAATTTTATGATCCAGAACCTGGATTCTAGGAAATAGAAAGTTTTTTTTTTTTAGAAAGATTTGAAACCTGAATCCTACCAAGGGATTCAGACGCACTGAGGGCCGACGACCGCTTGTGATGGGCCGTCCGCTTTCTATTCTGGCCTTGTTGCCTCTTCTCCTCTTTTGCCTCGTGCGCGCCCCCTTCGTCGTCTTCGTTCCCCTCCCTTTGCTCCCCCCCCGTTCGCTTCCGAATTTGCCTACTCCGACCAAAACCCTAGCTAGCTAGCTACTTCGTGAAGGTGGAAGGGGGAGATGGCGGCAGCGGATGGGAACAGCGGCGACCACCGTGCCAGGGGCGGCGGCGTTGGCGGTCGGATCGACCGGCTGGTGGTGGAGAATTTCAAGTCGTACAAGGGTGAGCAGACGATTGGGCCCTTCGTCGACTTCACAGCCATCATTGGCCCTAACGGCGCTGGCAAGTCGAACCTGATGGACGCCATCAGCTTCGTGCTGGGCGTACGCTCAGCGCACCTTCGCGGCGCGCAGCTCAAGGACCTCATCTACGCCCTCGACGACCGCGACAAGGAGGCCAAGGGCCGCAGGGCTTCCGTCCGCCTCTTCTACCGCCAACCCAACCAGGAGGAGCTCTGCTTCACGCGCAGCATCACAGGTGGCGGCGGCAGTGAGTACCGCATCAACGGCAGCCCAGTCACCTGGGACCAGTACAACGCCAAGCTCAGATCCCTCGGCATCCTCGTCAAGGCTCGCAACTTCCTCGTCTTTCAGGTCTCTCCATTTGTTCCCTTCGTCATTCCTGCTAATTTAAGGTTTCCAGTCTCGGGTTTAATTAGGGCGGGGAAATTGTCCATTTGCACTGCAGGGTGATGTGGAATCCATCGCCTCCAAGAACCCCAAGGAACTCACCGCTCTGCTGGAGCAGATCTCAGGCTCTGATGAGCTTAAGAGGGAGTATGACGAGCTAGAGGAGCAGAAGACCAGGGCCGAAGAGAATTCTGCGCTTGTCTATCAAGAGAAAAGGACTATTGTCATGGAACGGAAGCAGAAGAAGGCGCAAAAAGAGGAGGCAGAGAAGCATCTAAAACTTCAGCAGGAGCTGGTGTGATATTCTTTGTGTGGGCTTCACATGCAGCTTAATTAATTTCTTCATGTTAATTATGTTGTCTCCTTGATATTTTTCCCCAGAAACTGTTGAAGACAGAACATTACCTTTGGCAACTCTATACCATCGAAAAAGACATCGAGAATGTTGAAGCTGAGCTTGTGGAGGATAGAGAGTCTCTTCAGCAAGTTCAGGAAGAGAATCGATCCAGTGAACATGAACTGACTACAAAAAAGAAGGAGCAAAGTGGATTTCTCAAGAAAATGACATCGTGTGAGAGGAGTATAGCCAAGAAAAAGCTTGAATTGGACAAGAAGGTAAGTGCTTTCTTAGTTCACTTGCTTGCAGTCTCACTTCACTAAAACTTGCATTGTGGACTTGTATGTATGGGCTGCTTAGGAAGAATCATCATCGTACTCTTTCACTGAAATTTCTTACTTCTCCTGTACAGCTGATTTATTGCATCATTCTAATTTGCAATATCCTGTTCATGCTGTATCAAGGGTTTAGTAGGTCTCTCAACTACATACCTATACTGCCCACTAAACCTTCTGCTCACTTGTCCATGCTATGCATGTGTATGACACACTCAACCTTCCCCTCCACCTAGCATCCCGCTAGTATTTCAACAAATACATATGAGTCTTATGGGATTTTTACCATGTTTTGGATGGGCCCGTTGATAGATTGATAGGCCAATACAACTTGCTTGGGATCAAAATGTGTTGTTGTTGATAATAATGGGCTCAGTGATGACATTATATGCTGCCACTTAATATTCTTTTAGCTTAGCTCTCGACTAACGTCTATTTATGCTACTGTTACTTAATGATTTGGGTGTTTCTATAAAATCATGTTCATTATGGTATTGCTGAATATTAATCATAAATATTGCTAGAGATCCTTGGTGATAATAACTGAAAGAGGAGTCTTGTCCTATAGAATTTTAAGTGCTGCTACTGGACATACTAATAAAACTATATATTATAATGGTATCTCTATTTTCAGCAACCTGAGCTTATGAAATTGAGAGAGCAAATATCTCGCTCAAATCAAAAATCAAAAGCTGCAAGAAAGAGATTGAAAAAAAAGAAGGGCGATCACAAAAAACATCTGGGAGAGTTGAGAAGGCTGCAAAGTGATCTGGTTGAGGTCACAGAAGCTATTGAGGAATTGAATGAGCAAGGACAAGATAAAAGTGGAAAACTGCTATTAGCTGACGACCAACTCCAGGAGTATCATAGAATGTGAGTGTGACCAGCTTATGTGCAGTATTAATTTTATATTTAGTCCATCTACTAGGCATCAGTGCATATTTGGTGTATTATTATTCAAGAGAATTATTTCCATGGCCCTGAAAAAAGTTTGGCCTACTTTCTTGACCCTTTTATTTTTGAACTTATCAATTTGGCCTGAAAGCTATCTTTAGTTTCTTATATGGCCCTTTCATTAGTTTTAGGACTTAACTGTGTTAAGCCAAGTTTGAAATCTGATTTTTGTTATTCTCAAAAAAAAAAAAAAAAAGAAATCTGATTTTTGCCCTTGTGAAAAATGACTCAATGAGTTTGTCTGTTTTTAATTTTGACGAATATTTCAAATGGTTCAAGGTTGTCATATCACTTGAAGGTAGGGCCTGGTTAAAATTCTGTAGGAGAAGACTTTTCTTTCAGCTATTATTACCAAGGATCTCTAGCAATAATTATAAATTAAAAGTAGAAAATAATACCAGGAACACAACATACTATCACCACCATTACCCTAACATTGGAGCTGTGAGGAAAGAAAAGGAAAAGAGGAAATGGATCTTATCTCCTCTTTTTAAAATCCCATTTCTGGGCAGTGGAAGGGAAGAGAGGTGCTAGGAGGGAAGACAGGTTGATTTAAAATCCCAGTGCTGAGAACTTGACTAGGAACTAGGCCTGCATAGGTGGCCTATTTCTGAAAGGTGGAATAGCTTGTTTCCTCCATTAATTTTGAAGCAGAAATTGAATTCAGGCCTAGATTTTGCTCAGTGTCGAACCATGAACCAAAAAAGGCATGAAGGAAATATTGGCTAGTAATTGTGTTTTGGGAAGCTCAATTCTTAAATGGAAGGAATAGACACCAAAGGACTCTGCTCTCTCTCTATTTATCCAGGAGATGGAAGACACTTCTCTCATTTTTTTTTTCAGTCTGCTGAGGGGGATTGCTGCGCGTTTGGGTATGGTGGGAAAGAAAATGTGCATCTGAGGGTGACAGGAGGGGCCCACTGGAACTGTAATGGATGGCGTTAAAAGCTCCATCCATCCCATTTCATTCAATCACGCCAATCAAACAAATAACATGGATGGAGTCATCCCTCTGAACCAAACACTAGCTGGGAGCCTAGGACAGTCCCATCACCTGAAACAGGGATTGAGCCATCCCATCCCATATCATCCTGATGACGTGAAACCAAACACACAATAAAGTCCTGATGGCATTCTCCATAAAAAAACAGTATGCAAATGGATGTTGAAGATTCCAAAAAACATTGATAGGGTGACAGTAAGCCCACCTATTGTTTGCTTTATCAAGACACTTTACATGCAACAATATACATCGGGTCCTTAGTCCCAACTCCCAAGCAAGTTGGCTATGCGATGGAACCCAACGAGCAACAGGATGAAAAAAGATACCTCAGGACTCACTTAGCTGTGCCCGGGCTGAACACAATGGTTTGCAGAACCGATCATACCACCTCAGACAATCCCTGTGGAGCAGTTGGAGGAGGTGAGCAGCTCGTGTCTGCTGAATAACCTATTGGATGATTTTTTTATTTTATTATCAAAGGTTCAAAACCAGTTGAAACTGGAGACCTTGGCATTATGATTAATCTAAATTGTGAGCCTTGTAAAAATGGAACAAAAACCAGAGGGAGGAGAGGATCAGCTATGAATAATCAAAATAAAGAATTGAAGAGTCTACCTTTTCCTTGTATGGCCTTTTACAGCACCTAACTGGCCTCTTAACACTTTATTTATGGGCCCACTGTGGTTTTGTCAATATGTAAATCTTGAACTGAAAAATATCTACACAACACTTGTAGTAAAAAATATCATGCTTATGAAGTTTTCAATATTTGATAACCTCGAGTTTCTGGATACACAACCATCTCATTGACAGGATTTTGGGTTTGCTGTGTTAAGCTCAATGAAATTTCCATTTGTTAAACACTTAAACTTAGTAAATACGAAATATTAATTGGCCTTTTCCTCAGTAGCTCGCTCAATAACTGCTTTTGCCAATCATGACTAAAATAGATAACTTCAAACTTCTTATCTCATACCATTTCCGTTTATTATTCCTCTGGTTTCAATGCCATCCTGACTGCACTTAACTTTTGTTACAGTAAGGAGGACGCAGGAATGAAGACAGCAAAGCTAAGAGATGAAAAGGAAGTTATTGACAAAAAATTAAATGCTGATGTTGAAGCAAAAAGAATTTAGTGGAGAACCTGCAGCAGCTGGAAAGCCGTAAGGACGAGATATCATCACAAGAGCGTGAACTGCAGACAAAACTTAACAAGATTCTCCATTCTATACCCAAGCTTGAAAATGAGATCACACACTTGCATGAGGAACGTGACAAAATCGCAAAGGAACGCCAATCTTCAGGGTTAGTCTATACCGAATTCTTTGATTTTTTGATATGCAGCTTCAAGTCCTTTGGCACAAATTCTCCTTCACTATCAATATGTTTTTAATTCTCAATACACTTATTAACAAGTTGTTTGCAGATCTAGGTACCAACAGCTGAAGCAGAGGGTGGATGAAATAGAATCAGACCTACGGGAGCTTAAAGCTGACAAGCATGAAAGTTTGCGTGATGCTCAATTAAAAGAAACTGTTGGAAATCTAAAGCGGTTATTCCCTGGAGTCCATGGCCGCATGCTTGAACTTTGCAGGCCCTCACAGAAGAAATATAACCTTGCTGTTACTGTTGCCATGGGGAAATTCATGGATGCAGTTGTAGTGGAAGATGAGAACACTGGAAAAGAATGCATTAAGGTGCTCTTTCACTATTTTTGTTGCTAATTTTTCTACTCTTGTTTATTGGGAACATATATTTTACACATTTTAGTACTCAATCAGAGTTCTTTTTCTTTCTTGCTTAATCCAAAATGCACTTTCTAGAAATACTGAACTTCTTAAATGGAATGAAAATGCCCAACCCTCACACTTGCTTGTTTGGGCATGATAAAAGGGATAAACACCTATATTTTTGTGATGCACTAACTCATATAGTCATGTGGATGTGAAGGATGGTAAATAACCCTTAGATGGATCCATACTTTTTTGTTGAGATTGCAGTATCACGCATCCTCATGTCCATTTGCATCATGTCATTGCAAATCTCATACATCAGAAATTTATGAAGTCATACATATTTAAAATGACTGTGTCTTTGGACTACATTATTTTCAAGAGACAGCTGAACACAATTTTATAATTACTGCTCTACGTTAGTAAGGTAGTTATATATATAATATGTCTCAATGAAATATGCCTTCCTTTTGTATTTGTCCATTCTGTTCTGCCTGCTGCATTCAAACTTAAACTTTTTGGCTAGACATAAGTTTAAATGAGTTACTTTGTGTTTTATGTGTAGTATCTGAAGGAGCAGCGGCATCCTCCGCAGACATTTATTCCCTTGCAATCAGTCCGTGTGAAGCCGATAATTGAGAAGCTGCGAACTCTTGGTGGATCTGCAAAGTTAGTTTTTGATGTCATTCAATATCCTTATATATTATAAATTATTATATTTATTATTTTATTTATTTATTTTGTATATGACTTATTTTGAGCATTCAAATCAAATGTCTATATTCTAGATGAACATACATATATGCCCATTGGTCTTGAAGCCATCATACTACTTTTATTCTTGTTGAGTATATTATATATCTTTAATGTCTTCACTGCTCAAGAATTTTCGAAGTGGTTCAGTACCCATTCTGATGCTAATGAGTAGATGGGGTGCATCTTCACTAGGAACACAATTGTATTTCCATGCTACTTTTCAAACATTTACCTGCTCCCCTACCATTGCTCAAAGTAATGCTGTTGTGAATCATTCTCTCAGCATTGTAAGTGTAGATACATTTGAAGGATCCACAGCTGATTTTTTGCTTCTGACCTGGTCACTTTCATCAAATGTGCTATCCATCTTTTGCCCATCTATCCACTCTCGTATTGATAAAGCTCCTCTACTGTATTTTGTAAAAGACGTGAATGCATCTGTCAATAGGGACTAGGGAAAGATTTGAGTTTCCATGCCTTGAAACATGTACTTCATTCCTACCATCGCCTAAAATGCAAAATCATCATATTGTTGTGAATTACTCTCTCAACATAACAATGTATTTTTGAAACACTGTTGTCATTTTTTCTTCCCATTTGATTTCCATCAAATGTGATATTTGTCGTTTGCCCATATATTCATCCACTTTCTAGTTAACATTTTCTTCTAATTTTGTAAGACAACATGATTGCAACCTTTCACTAAGCCTTGCCCCTGCCCATTTTGCATGTTTTGCAATAACTATACCAATTTTCTTGACATGTTGACTTTTGTACCTTAACATTGTACTTTTGACCGAGTTTTGGAGAAAGCAGTTCTGTTTGCTGTTGGAAATACACTTGTTTGTGATAAACTTGATGAAGCTAAAGCCTTAAGTTGGAGTGGTGAAAGGTATAAAGGTAAGGACATGTATCTTATGCTTATTCTGACGCATCAATTTTTCTTGTTTGATTCTTTTTATGCTTATTGTGATGTATGTGTTGCACTTAGTTGTTACTGTTGATGGGATTCTGCTGACTAAATCTGGCACGATGACTGGTGGAACAAGTGGGGGATGGAAGCTAGATCAAACAAATGGGATGACAGCAGAATAGAATGTCTGTATTGTGCAATCTCTTCATTACATATTAAAATATGTGTGCTATTTGGCAATGTGTTACTAGCTCTTCTTGCAATTTGTATTGCAGCTTTGAAGAAGAAGAAAAATCAGTATGAAACTGAAATGTCAGAACTTGGTTCCCCCAGGGAGCTGCAGAGAAAGGAGCTTGCCATATCTGAGAAAATAACTGGACTTGAGAAAAAGTTGCACTACTCGAATGTTGAACAGGTTGGTTTGACTAATAAATCAGATAATGATTGATGATCACCCCCGCCTAATCATCTGAGTGAATAACCATCAAGCAAGAAGGTCTTTAACGGGCAAGCTAATCAATGTCTCAATGTCTATTTGACTTTATCTCATTTTCTTTCTTTCTTTTCATTTATACAACTATGGCTCTTGGTCTAGGATATTGTTCCCTGTGAAAAAAAATACTTTTATGTGGTTTTAACTCGAGTTGCCTGGGAAACATGACTTTCCAAATTGATTTCGATTGCCAATTATATCCCTGTCAATTGATGTTTTTATCCCTGTTTCGCTAGGCGCTAGGCGGATTCTAGGCGGTGACCCGAAGCCTAGAGCTTAGTCGGGATTAAGCGAGCCTAGGCTTTCCTAGGCGTTTTTCTAGGCGTTTTGCCAATTTAGGCAAAACTGATATATATATTATATATATAGCAAAAAAATAGCAAAGCAAAGCATTCCCATCCAACATCATTTGAATTCCTCTTGAGCAGATTCACTGCCTCTGCTTGATTTTGATTTTCTGGCGACATCCTATACATTCAGGCAATACAATACAAAGCAAAGCATTCAAACTTTCATTCAATTTCAGACTTCACACAATACTACGAGAGGAACAGAGAGAGGAACAGGGAGTGGAAAACCTCTTCAGCAGGACAGTGGAACAGAGAGGAACAGCAGATAGGGAGTGGAGGGGGATAGAGAGGAACAGCAGATAGGGGAGTGGAGCCAAGTCACCTTGAGCACCGGCCGGGGAGGAGTAGGACCGGCGCGGGGGCGAGCAGCCCAGCAGGAAGCCGCCGGCCAGGGAGGAGCAGAGGACCCGGCGGGACGGGCTTCGACAGGGGAAGCCGCCCGGCCGGGGAGGAGGCGAGGGACCGGCGGGGACCGGGCTCGACAGGGGAGGAGCAGAGGACCGGCCCGGCAGGAGGTCGTCGGGTGGTGAGATGCGGACGGGTGAAGCCAAATCGAAGCGCGCGGCTCTCTCTCTCCCTTATCCCTTCACGGCGCTGTCGCGGCCAGCGGCGCATCAGCGAAATCGGCGGGCGGACATCTTTTTCACGGGCTTTCCCGCGCGGCCGCCTCAGCGCCGCTGCGCCCGCCTGTCGCCGCCTCCGCCCGCCCTAATCGCCGCCGCCCGAGCCGCCTAGCGCCGCCCAGCGCCCAGATGGCCGCCCACACCCCCCTAGGCCAGGCGGAGGCCTCCGCCCGGCGCGCAAAGCGCGCCTAGGCGCAGCCTAGGCGCCGCCTAGCGGAACAGGGGTTTTTATCCACTACTTCTAGCTTTGTATAGGGATCCTAGGCCAATGCTATTCCCTGTATTAGCTGAAGGTTCTCTCTGTCTCCCTTGCCCCCTCCCTGTTGTAATTGGGGATGCTTGTCTGTATTAATCCATTGTTAGATTCTTTTAAAATGATTCTTTTTGTGCAGAATGACATTAGAGGGAAACTAACTAAATTAGCATCTGAGAGGAGTAATATTGAAGCAGAGGTTAAACGTCTGAAGCCTGGAGAGGAGAAGGTAATAGTTTGTTCAAGATGTTTCACCTGTTGTTTCATCAGGGCTGAACTCTTACTTTTGCATTGGTTGCTCATTTTGTTTCTTTAGCTCGAGGCCCGTATTGCTGAAAGGGAAGCAGAAGTAAGAAAACTTGAGAAAAACATTAATAGCATTGTGGACAAGGTGTACAGAGATTTTAGCATTTCAGTTGGTGTGAATAATATCCGCGAGTATGAAGAAAGGCAGCTAAAAGATGCTCAAGCACTACAGGAGAGGAAGCTAAGCCTAAATAACCAAATGTCAAAATTGAAATACCAGTATGTGACACAGTGACAGGGATTTAACACTGACTGAAATTTCGCTTTGACTGCACATGTGTTTTTGAGTATGAACAATATCTTCTTCTGCAGGCTTGAATATGAACAAAAGCGAGATATGCAGGCACCAATTGTGAAGTTAACGGAGTCACATGAGTCCCTAGAGAAAGAGCTGAAGGCTTTACAGGAGAGAGAGTCTGGTGCTAAGGCTGAGGAGAAACAAATTTTGACTCAGATGGAAGAACTGAAGACTGAGGCTGATGGTGCACATTTGAAGCATCTTATCTATTTTGTTGTTGATAGTTCTTGGTGAAGTAGCTATAGTTCCGTGAATACATGTCACATTGTGCAAACTTTTAAATCCAGCTCTTCCAAAGCCATGCCTTCAAAACCCTTCGCCCAGCAAGCTCTTACAACTTGAAGAAACCTAAAATGCTTCTTTAAGGATGCATGAATTTTATATTTAAATTCATACTGTTGCTTTAAGTTCTTTTTCTTGTTAGATGCATACCTATACATTTATTTATGTCAAATGATGATAAACTTTCCAAATGCCATACCGCAGTATTCATTTTTTAAGTGTTATTTTTTTTTTGAAGTGCATACTGCAATATTCATTCTTCTGTTGATATTTATAGTGAATGCAATATTCATTCTTCTGTTGATATTTCTAGTGATTTCATGGACTTTTTATTGCCATATACAGACTGGAAATCCAAGTCGGACGAATGTGAGAAGGCTATTGATGAATTGAAGGAGCAGCATGGTAATGTTGCATCTAGATTGGCAAAGCTGGATCGCCAAGTGAAATCAAAGGTAGGCTTTTCTAACAGCTGTCCTCTTTAATCAAGAGTTCTTTTATGTACTTCTAGCAGTGTCATGGCTGAGGTCTGTTCAAAAGTTGCTTGCTTCATTTGTTTGTGTAGTGAAATATTGATGATAATGAAACCATCCATTGACTCGTAGGAGGGACAACTTGCACAACTTATATCACGCCAGCGGGAGGTTCATGAGAAGTGTGAACTTGAACAGTTGAAGCTTCCTACAGTAAATGACCCAATGGATACTGGAACATCCTCACAAGAACCAATCCTTGATTACAGCCAGCTTAGCAAAAGCCATCTGCAGAATATACGACCTTCTGAGCGTGACAAACATGAGGCTGAGTTCAAAAAAAGACAGTTAAGCTACTGGCTGATATTGAGCACACTGCTCCTAATCTGAAAGCACTGGATCAATATGATGCACTCCAAAGAAAGGAAAAGGAGGTTACTGAAAGGTTTGAAGCAGCTAGGAAAGAAGAACGAGAGATATCTGATAAATACAACTCAGTCAAGCAAAGGAGGTATTGTCCAATCATTTTCTTCTTACCACCATATGAAGTTGGTGACATAGAATTAAGTTATTTTGTAGTATGCTATATATCTTTTGTAAGGACTAGCAAGATTTCTTCCATTGCAGTTTGGAGGACTCATGCTATATTTTACTCCCTCTGTCCTAGACTAGAAAGCATAATTACTTTTTTTCTTGTCTGGTGCCCGATTCTTGGCATTCCTATACTTGCATGCATAATTTAATACGGTGCCAGTTGCATGGCTCTGCGAGACCGATAAAATTAAGCACGTGGGACCGAGGAACAATTAAATGTGGAAGCTAATTGGTTAGCCTGTTTTTGCATGCAAGTATAGGAAGGTACGCTCCTTGGTCTTAGTGACAAAGGGAGGCGCCTTCTATTTTAGGACGGAGGGAGTAGGCGATAATCTGGTTATATTTGCTAGAAGAAAGCTCTAAGAAGTTTTTACAGTGATAACTTTTTTCTTTCTTAATTTATTATGTACTGTTGTTAATATTCTTGCAATGCATGCTTTTTTTTTAATTAAAATACTTAAACATGGATGCATCACTCCTAGTTGGTTTTCAACTGACTGTAGTCTCAGAATATCTTTGGTCAAATTAGAATGAGGTTAGATATATCTGGGTTGAGTAAATTCCAAAGAACTTTACTATTTAGGTAAAACTCATCAGAAACCACACTTTTAAAGAACAAATATAAAAAGAGTAGTACCCTTTTGCATAACATTTGGCGAGATCAAGAGACCCAGTTTAATTATTACCATCATTGTCAGCAGGGGACGGCGCCAGGGTATGCCCCTGTATGCCTTGGCATACCCATGATTTGAGGAACAAATTTAATAAGTATGCTATGCATGTTTATTATATATGTCTCTTATACCTTGTTGCTAAGCTTTGCTATATTTAGTCCACATCTTTCCTTTTGTGCATGTCTGCATGAGCATGAATAGTGTGGGTTAATGTGCACGTTGTAGCAGTCCATGACCAAGAATAGCTCGCCATCAACTGCGTGATGTGCGGCAAATGGCTGAGCGCTTTGCATTGTAACTTTGTGTATTCAATCAAATATATACATGAGAAAACGCTGCTTGTTCTAGCAACATCAAACTCTATGTTCCACACCTGCTAGTGCTCGTTGGCGTCGTTCACATCGCTCGGAGCCTAACACATATTGGAGGCCCAGCCCACAAAGAAACTAAATCACCGAATGACTAGTATTTTTAGCTAAATCAGTCTGTTGGAGTACTATATTACTTTCTTACCTAATCCATTTTAGAGAGTAGCTAAATCAGTAAATTTGACTAGTCTTTTTAGCTAATCTCTTGAAGATGCTTTAGAGTTACGTGCTCGTCTCTTGCCTGGATGCCCCAATCTGCTCACGTCTCTTTGCCCCCACGCTACTTGGCTGCTTCGCGGCGCGCAGCAGCGCGACGGTAGCATGGCGCTGCCGCACCTACCCGGACGGCTGACCCCCTCCGTCGACCGCGCGGTGTCACCGGCGGGCAGCCGCCACTTCCCGTTCAATCCTATCCCTTTCCCTAGCTTGCGGCCCTACCCCTTTTCCTCCTAGTCTTAGTCCCAGCGAAAAATCGGCGGCCGAGAGGTGGCGGCGGCGCCGTTTATGCAGCAACAGGATTTGGCATACCTAGCCTTAAATTTCGAGAAGCCGTTTACATGATGGTAGTGTAGAACGGGTTTTCTGAAAGGCAGTTCTCTAAAGGATTGCTTGAAAGTGTGGTTTTGTAACAGTTTTGAAAGCAGATTGCTTTTTTGTTACGCATGGATTTTATGTTAATAATTTAATGTGTAGCACAGCATCGGTATTGGTCTCAAACATGCTTGTCAACTGTCAAGTACCTTTTGAGATGATGCCCAAGGCCTGGGCGGCTTGCAAACAGAAAAAAGAACAAGTAAACCTTGCAACAGTAACCTGTAGGTAATTAGGCCATAATCAATCTTCCTGGCTACCTATTACTGTCATCCCATCTTACCAGGACTGGCAATCACCCTCAGGCCTATTTAGTGCTTGAGAACAGAACCAGCTATGTTCCACTTTTGCTCGTCATGCAAGCATCAGTGTAATATGAGAACATGAATGTTGGTCTGGCATGTCAAAAAAGGAGAACGAATGGTATTTGGGCCCGGCGTTAGAAACTTATAATTTCGATGTTAATTGCAATAGTTTTTTTTTATTCTTAGAGGATCGTGCCTTACCTGTTATTTCTGTTGGTGCTTAGGTATGAGCTATTTATGGAGGCCTTTGATCACATATCTAAAGGCATCGACAAAATCTATAAACAGCTGACAAAAAGTCATACACATCCTCTTGGAGGAACAGCATATTTGAATCTAGAAAATGAAGACGAACCATTTCTACATGGAATCAAGTACACAGCTATGCCACCTACCAAGCGGTTTAGAGATATGGAACAGTTATCCGGTGGGGAGAAGACTGTTGCAGCACTGGCCTTGCTTTTTGCCATTCACAGGTATAAAATGTTTCTAGTAATTTTCTTTTGTTGTAGTTGTAGTAGTTCAGAACCTGCAGATGCCAGATTTCTCCATTATTAATAGTTTTGCTACTTGTTTCCTTTATGTTCCAGTTTTGTTCTAGTATTGATTATTGAAATGTTTATGTTCGATGCTTCTTGAGTACCTCTTGGGTATGCCAAGACCAACAAATTAGCAAATGTATTCAGAATCAGTACTTACTGGCCTTCCCAGGAGTTTGATACGGGTAGAGCACTGTTTTTAGGTGGAATGTATATGTACATATATATTTCTGTATTCTGTATATATGTTGTGATACACCTGATATATTTCAATCAAGTCACATAAAGTTTTGTGGTAATTTCAGTTTCAGGCCATCACCGTTCTTCATATTGGATGAAGTAGATGCTGCTCTAGACAATTTAAATGTGGCCAAGGTTGCTGGGTTTATCAGATCAAAATCATGTGACCGTGTTGCTGATGAACAAGGCAGTGATGGAGAATGTGGTTTCCAGAGCATAGTCATATCACTGAAGGATAGTTTTTATGACAAGGCCGAAGCACTTGTTGGTGTTTATAGGGACTCAGAACGAAGGTAAGTTGTGCATATACTACTGCACTTGCCTTTTTTTTTTCCCCTGTGCGTATGCCTAACACAGTGATTCGATATGCAGTTGCTCGAGCACTCTCACCTTCGACCTGAGAAAATATAGGGAGGCATGATCCAACTTTTGTTGGATATAGATGGTTGCCACTGTACCTGTTGTGTACTAGTTGTCGTGAACCATAGACGGTTTAACTAGTTGTGTACATAAGTTATTTAGTCGCGTAAGCTATTAGCTGAACAGGAAACTTATATTCCGTATTCATCTGGTGTTTCAACATACCTTTTACCATTGTTTGATTCCTTCTAATTGTTATTAATCCCCACGGAGCCACTCGGTGAAGTGCAGTGGCTCCCAGAATTTGTTGACATGGCAAATGGCATACACATCGGATTTCTGTAGAAAATCTCCGCCGGGTTTTCACCCGTATTTATCACAAGTAGCAAAAATAGAGGATGAGGGGTGACTTAATTGAGCTAGTGAGAAGAAAAAAAAGAAAGAAATTACAGTAATCGGCCGGTCAATTTAATAATGATTAATCTAGAGGTAGAGAAGAAGAGAAATTACAGTAGCCGTGGCCCGAGCGGTCAAGGACGTGAAGAATCGGCGGAAAGCTGGCGCTGGAGCTGCCCCTGCGCCTGCAGCTGCTTCTTGGGTGTCCTTCGCTGCTCCGGTTGGGACAGGCTCTGGAATCCTGACGCCTTGCTAGGGGTCAGGACAAGGAACCCAGCAGCCTGCAGGCGGACCATGTGCCGGTGCTGTCCTCCACCAGGTGGGCGTCCCAGGCGTCGTCCATGAGCCCCTGGTGCTGGTCCTCGCCGTCGCCTTCGTCCACCGTGGCCGCCCACTGCCTGCCGCTCCTGTGATTGGACGAGGCCCAGCAGTCGTCGTCGGCCGTGTAGGCGTCGCACTTCTTGTCGTGGCGGTAGTCGGCGTCGGAGGCGCAGGTGAGGCACATGGTGGGGCTGTCGGGTAGTGGGAGCCGCCGCCGAAGGACCAGGTGCGCGAGGTCCTGGAGGAGGCGGACGACGAGGCCGAGGACGGTGTCGACGACGACGACGTCGGGCTGCCGCCGAAGAAGCCGGCGGCGCCGACGAAGCCGTGGGGAGACCCTGATGGCCCTGCGCCGCGCCTCCCGGAGGCGGTCGGCGTCCGTGAGCAGCGACAGGACGCTGTCGGTCCGGCGCTGCATGCAGGCGCCCCAGTTGAAGCCCTTGTCGTCGACGTAGTTGAAGCTGCGGAGGTCGTGCATGGCGGGCATGTCCGCCAGGAACTCCCGCGGCAGGTCCTCGGGCCCGTGGGTGAGCAGGAACTCGAGCACCACCAGCGCCTTGTACACGGGGCGCCACTCCTTCCAGTCGGCGGCGCGGCTCAGCCTCTGGTGCAGCACCTTGGCGATCCTCCAGATATCGTCCATGTCGAAGGCGGCGTCCGCGATGCACGCCAGCGTCTTGGCGTCCGGGACGCAGGCCTCGTTGTTGGTCGCCTCCTGGACCAGCCTGCATGCACGCATCAATTCATCGATCGATAATGTACGTCGGATCACATCAACATCCAGCGATCGATCAGGGCACTCACAGCTCTGCCGGCGTCACGTCGCCCATGGCCAGCCTCGCCTGCTTGTACTTGTCCAGCAGGAACCCCGACGCCTGCCGCTTCACCTGGCCGGCCAGCAGCTGCCACCGCGCCGTGCTTGCGGCCATCGTCGTCGTCGTCGTCAGTCCGTTCTTGATTGGAATCGATCCAGCCAGTCGCAGCAGCAAACGCAGGGAAAGTGGTCGAATGAGTCTATCTATCTATGAATCCCACACCCAAAACGCATGCTGCAAAAACTGGGTGGTGGTGGTGGTGGAGAATGGAGACGAGATGGCCGGCCGGAGAGACAAAGGCGCAGTCGTGGGGACGGATGGATGGTCGAGACCGGCCGGCCATGCATGCGCGACTAGGCACGCTTGCACAGCCACTAGGCCAAGCCAACCACCGACCGAATCGCGCGTCCTTCTCGCCGCCGCAGCCGGGTTACTCCACCTCCATTCTCAGTCGCTGCACATCCACGATCCACCTCCATTCTCAGTCGCTCTATATTCTTGTTCCTTGTTTAGAATGAATTATTTGAATCTTATATTGTGCATCATTGCACAACTCACCATGCAAATTGTGAACACCAAGCTCTTTTAACCATCTAGACATGAGATTATAAGTTGATTTTAGGAAATAATTTCATTTTTTTAGTCAACAAAATTTCTATGAACTTTATCCTAAAATTAAATCAGCTTTTAGAATTTCAAATGCACATTTATTCCAAAATATCATGTGGATTTTTATTTGAAAAAACTACATTAGTTATTATTTCTAATTGATCCTAAACTATCACGAAAACCCGATTTACCTCCAGTGGCTGATGCGGTGCCATGTAAGATGGCTGACGTAGTGCCACTTCAGCTAAAACTGTAAGGACATAAATCGCACAGTTTCAAATGTTAAGGGCCTAAATATCCAATTTTCCAATTGAAGGAGACAAATTGAACTTGCACAATAGTAACATAGCATGTACACTGTTATTCAAGTTGAAATTCGATTACAATCGCCACAGATTTATTCAGAAAACACAGTAGAATTCTGCAACAATTAATCGTTTGTTCCACTCCTTTGGATTATTTACCGGAACCCAACAACAAAACAACCCATACAGGCAGCAGTGCAACACAGATTCAAAAATAGCACGTAGCATCTAGTATCCCATTGTACACTGGTTTTGTAAACAGCATAAAAATACATCTCTACCGTCGAAAATCCATCCCATAACTACACAGACCAAAGTTGAACCCCAAGTGTGGTCGCCTAGAACACCCTTCAAACTAATCAATCTTGACGTTCGAGTACAGGAGGGTGTCCCTGGTAAGTGGCATGTTCATAAGCAAGCAAACCTGCATAGACAGAACAACAGTTTAGGGTTTGGGCAGCCAAGACAAAATAATATTTGTTACCATCTCCTGCATATATGTATAAGTGTCTCAAGTTTAATGCCTGAGGGTATGTGATGAGTTGTTATGCTCACCCCTATGAGAGTTGAAACAAGCAGGATGATCCCTGTAATCCATGCCAAACTCTTTCGAACAAGTGCCACAGAGGCTTCTTTAGTCTTGCTTGCTTCTTCTAGCCGTCTTGAAATGTGCAGTGAAGAGGGTGCGTCAATTATGGATCCTAAGGATGATGAAGCCTCCTTTGTGGATATTACCAGCCCAACAATTTTCCCTATTTAGTTGTCACAGCCAAAAACAGATTGTCGTCATGTATAAATTATCTTATAGTAAATAGTAAAGGTATAAAAGGTCCATTAATTTGGAAAAGGTAACGGGAGTATAAGTTTAAATCCAACTTCACTAGAGACAGATTCTATGTATGAGGGACCAGTCCCTTCTCTGTATAATTCCAAACAAGACACAAGATATGTATGAAGCAACAACAATTTTAAAACTATTGAATGCTATAGTTCTTAATTCTTTAAATAGAATAGAAGAACAGAACAGAACATACAGTTGAAAAAAGGCTCGATTATGAGTAGCACGGAAGAGTTGACTACTGGACTTCACTCACAAGAGAGCAAAAGCTTATGTTTTATGTCATATTCAATGGAATTAGTAAACTACCTTTGTATGCTTCATGTAGGGACTGGAATGATTTGGTGACAGCTCTCTGAACTATTTCAGTTGCCTGCTTAACAATTTCAGTGGAACCATATTCATTCTCCAGAGCCTACATAAACCATCAAATTGGTGAGTGTACATCATATTATGAATACTAACATAAAGAACTCATATTACAGACTAGAGACACATATTTACATGTTAGTGTACATCAAGGACACATGGAATTAGATCAGGGGTGGGAGTAAACATGGACAGTGCCAAGGCTTCAGATTAGCCTTTGGTACTCATATAATAGAAATCAGTCACCCAGTTTCAAATTACAAAGTACCTATTTTGTTGTACAATTACCTTTATCCCTGTGAAGTGGCATTCTAGTAGCTCTGCAGGGTTCACACCACCTGAGAAATCTTCGTGAACCTGGATCGCCCTTTCAATAGTCTTAAGAAGATCAACCAAACTGGACAAAAATTCCATGTCTGCTTCCTGTAAATAAATGCATTGCAATGAAACCATGACTTATAAGACGTAAAAAGATGAAAACATGGTACTTCAAAAAATAACAATAGCATAAATGCAGTAAGATATTCAGTTACACATATGCAAACTGCTGATCATTTCATGGTAATAAATTATAGTATTGTCATAACACAAAAACTGCAATCCAGAGATGGAGGCGGCAGCATGCTAGCTGTGCACTTGTGTGAATTATGCTTGAGGAAACATATTCAGTTATGAGGGTTCAGCAAGGTAGGCAGGAAGCACTTTTGAGTGCAATAGATGGAGTGCTGACCTTATCAAGTAGCAAAGTAAGACTGTTTCCACTCTCCAAGGGAATGACTAGTTTGCCGCTAGACTTCTGATATGATCCCTCCAACCAGTTCGCCTAAAAAATAATTATGGTTTACAATTTGTGCATAGAAAGGTTATGCACCGTACTATATCTCTTACTTACCAAGCTGGAAAGTTCATTATCAAGATAATCTGATCGAGAATGATCTAGAGACTCATCTGAATGAATTACAATTAAATCATCCGTATCTGAAAAGTAAATAATGAATATGTCAACAACAACAAGAACCCATAAGAGGTGGCATCCAGGTTCAGAAGCAGAAAGAGAGGTACAAATCCACAATAAGAAGCTAACAGATAGTTAGCTAAACCTGTAAGCCCTGTATCAATGCTGTTTGCACCTTCAATCCTGGTCTTGAAAATGTTGCTGCCTTCAGATACGAAGCTAGGAGCTGAGGCTAACACACAAGCAGGAGGGGAAAATTTAGTTGCTACATTAGAATGCACAGAAATTCACAAATACTGATACAAGGCATTCCAGAATAAGTGGCATACCATCAGACCCATCAATTTGCACAAGGAAAACAGCACGCGGTCTATCAAACGGATTAGGACGAAGCACTTTGTTCAACTGAAAATAAAAAAAGGAAGGCTGAGGCATTCTGGCAGTAGGGGGACACATGTAGAGTTTTCCTGGTTCCAGGATACAGTTTATATAACCTTGGAAGAAGAAATCGCCGGTAGCGAGGTTGATGGTGCAAAACCAAGCAAGACAGAAACAGCAGCAGAAACTTCATTTAACGACATTGAAGCGTCCTGCAGTAACATAATGATGCCATGTATATTAGCCAGAAAAGTATGACGATCACAGAACGGGAGGTCTGTAGTTGTGTATGTCAGAGTAATATACCCAAGGGTAACTAATGATTATGGTTATAAGTAACTATAATCCGTTGTGCATGTCACACTAAAATACCCAATGGTAACTAATGATTATAAGTAACTAATCTGGCTAGCTATGAGGCGCAATGACAAAACAGATCTAAGCAGATACGATGGTTCCTCTTTTATCCTCCTAATTAAAGAGAGCTTGGATGGGGAAATTTGGTACGAAACCTGGCCGTCGGCTTGCTGATCCCGGAGGTAGCGGTGCGACGCGGCATCAATGAAGACGGCGGAGGCTTCCCCATGACCCTGAGCCTGCCACCACGCGACACGACATGAGATGAGCACCACCGTCAGCGGCAGGTGGGAGACACATCGGAAGGGAAAGAAGGACAAGAAAGTACTTACCAGGGCAGTAGCAGCAGCCAAGGCAAGAAAGAGGGCGAGGAGAAGGTGGAGATGGCGGCAGCGAGCCATCGCCGCCGACCTTGCTCGAGAACGATCGGATCGCCGAGTGGCAGCAGCGAAGATTGGATCTTGAATTGACGAGACGACGAGGGGAGAGGAAACGAGAGGGGATCGGGGAGACACGACGACGCCACCACCACGAGAGTGCTTTACTGGGCCTTGTTATACTTGAAGAACGGGCCACGCCCTCGCTGCAGGAAGGCCCAGTCCAGTATGTCGAAAGAGGCCGGCATTGTTGTACTCTCTTCGTCCGCGAAGGCCCAGTCCAGTATATAGCATTCTCTTAAATTTAGCTATTTTTTTTTAAAAAAAGTTCAGCTAAATTTATTTTTAAAAAGTTTAGCTAAATTTACACTAAATAGTATTGGTATTTATGTTTTTAAATTGATTTATTTTAAATGAATATTTCACAACTTATCATAGATGTTAGTATTTTTGTATATTGATTAAATTCAAAAACATTTAGTTCCTTGAAATGCGAGAATTGTAATTTTTTTTTCCAACTCTATACCGCTCTGTTTCATCTATATTGCATTGCACTTCGAGGATGCTATGTGGGATGAATGGCTGAGAGATGAGGTAGAGAAGCAAAACCTACCATTACCAAGCCATACGTATGACACATGCGTCACACTTTTTTTTTTTTGACATCAGTGCGTCACACTTTTGAATCACACAAAATGTACTTAGAACAATGTGTTTTTTTTTTTCTCTCTAACCATAAATTTGTTTCCAATTCCGTTTAATCAATATCGACTTATATATATTTAGAGACGAACATATATGATGTACTCCCTCCGTTTCAAAAATTATAAGTCATTTTGATTTTTTTAATTCATCCATTTGTTTAGTTATGTATCTAGAAACAATAATAAATATGTTTCGACACATAATTAAATGAATGAAAAAAAAAAATGTCAAAGCGACTTATAATTTGGAACGGAGGCAGCTAACTCCCATGTTGTTTGAATCGGGTTGAATGCAATCCAGTTATTTGATACTTGTGCTGTTTAGATACAAATTAGAGAGTGCATATATTCTTTTTTTAAAACACACACACACATCTAGATACAATAATATGTCCCGGTACATAATTAAATAAATGAACAAAAAAAAATATCAAAGCGACTTATAATTTGGAACAACTGAGGGAGTACATCCCATGCTGTTTGAATCGGGTTGAATGCAATCCAGTTATTCGACCCTTTTGCTTTTTAGATACAAACTGGAGAGTGTACATAACAACATATTTTTTTAAAAAAAAAAAAAACACTAAGTTCTACTGGAAGTACATGATGATGACATCGACGAGAAGAGCAAGCAACATTTTTTTTGAAATGAAGAGAGAACAGCTTTCGAAATGAAAAGGAGCAAACTTCCAAGGCAAACAATTCAACTCAGTTCCTCTCCTGCTGGAAAAGATTTGAGATGTTACAACGGGAGCCTAGAATATATATGGGGTTTCAACTGAGATCATGACATCTGCTCATAGTATAGATAACTGCCTCTATGCCGTCTTAGCATTTGCGATTGATCTTGCTGCCTTGAGGTTCAAAAATACCGCCCTGTGATGGTAAATTCAAACAAAAGTCAATCACCATTCTGACAAAGCCAAACCGCATGACAATATGCTAACTGCTAACCATATAGTAGGCATTACCAGCAGGATGCGACAAAGCTGTGGAAAAGAACTCGGAGCTGGAGTGGCATGTACTCATAGTTGATCCAACTTACAATTGGCCAGAACTGCAGTAACAAGATAACCCCCAAACTCACTTAGAAAACAAAACATGGATTGAAGCATCAATTTCAAAACTGAAAACAGCATACCCTCCAAGCTGTCAGTTGGACAGATGCGTAATTCTGCTTCACCTTGTCCTTTACTTGTCTAAATGGCCTCCCTGGAATTCATGAGAATTGCAAATACTGATTATTTCTCACAACAGAAAACATGTCCAGGTGTTTGCATACTGTGTGTGTGACACAACGTGCAGTTGTCTGTCTGGATCTGGCTTTGAAAGAGTAAGGAAATTTGAACATTGGACAGAAACTTGTTTTATAGGGATACATAATGAGCTTTCCGATGGAAACTATATATATACCTTCAACCACCAGACCAAAATACATCATAAACATCATGTTATTCCATGGAGATGTGGTCAGCTGCTCTACTAAGACCTACACATGACAAATGAGCAAAAAAGCGGTACCTTAGTCATGATGGTCCTTCAGGTTAGGGACCTTGGAATAAAAAGGTATCGGAAGTTGCATTTGAGAAAATTCAATGGTTCATCTGGAAAGAAATACAGTTTTTTTGACCGAAGGGAAAGAAATACAGTTACATACCTTCTTGGCTGTAGTTTCTTTTCCTTTCTTTCCCTTGAAAAACTTATCCATGAGCTTGTGGAGGAAATGTCCAAAGGGTCCCGCGTATGCAAATCCATATAGCTGTTTGACATCACCAACAAGTGAAAATAAGAACCACTGAATCAGAATTATGGCAGATGCTGTTCAAACAGAATTGCTGATACGTAAAATATGACGTTTCGTCGGCATTTGGTCCAGTGATTGAACTAGTGGTCAGTGAGCTGTCCAATTTACCATCACATTATTTTTCATGCATAGATATGATCTCATATTCTCACATACTTGGATAAGATGACAGTTTTCTTTACACAAGAAAAAAAAAACATGACGCAATTATACAGGGGGTGGGGGTGGGGATTACTAGATTTATGTGCATCGCTGAGCCACAGACTAGCAGTCTCATGGCTAAGCTCGATTCTCTGATGTCGAGCAAGGTCTGTCAGTGAGTGAAAATGGCAGTCCAGTTATTTGTGGTCTGTGGATGTATGTGTTAGAAGTTGCTATCAGCCCATATATTTCACATATTGAACTTTTTTTTTGTTTATTTATAGTGTACATCAATAACCAATCATGTAGATTTCTGTTGACGCTAAATCGGTCAATTGAGTGTGAACAATTTCAAACCACTAGCAGTAGCAGGCCTACATCAATCGTGTGGATTCGTGTGAACAATTTCCAAACTACTAGCAGTAGCAGGCCTACATCAATCGTGTGGATTCGTGTGAACAATTTCCAACTAGCAGTCAATCGTGTGGATTCGGCCAGAACAAAGTAAACAAAAGACGATTTTTGTGTTGAGGAGACACTCTGACCGTGATGTTCATCAGTTAGGCATACTTCTACTAACTAATACAGCATGATCCAAACAACAAACCTGCTAACGATTGACGTTGACCTGATGTGGTAAACTAAATCCAGATGAAAACTAATGAATCGAGTTAGAACACTGGCCGATCTGGATTTCGGGTAGGCGATAAGCAGTTACTCAAATCAAATCAATTAAAGCCAAGAACGCCTAATAAGCCGCCGTGAAATGAGACGCAAAGGAACGGAAAAGGAAGAATAGCGCACCGCGATGAGGAGGAGCCTCCTGAGTTGGAGCTTGGAGGCGCCGGAGATCTTCTGGGCGACGGCGTCGCTGCAGCCGGCCAGGACGCCGGAGGTGATGGCCTTGGTGCGCAGCGGGTGCGCCTGCAGCTGCCTCATGTAGGCCTTGCCGGCCATGGCCACCACCTCAGACATCTTCTTGGATGAAATCGATCAGAGCTCCCCTCCTCCCTCCTCCTCTAGCCGTGGAGAGGCGATGAAAACAAAGTCAATTACAGAAGAGAAGCCAAGACAACAAGGCACAGACAGTGGAGAAATTGGGGATGCTGCGAATCTAAATAGTGGGGGATGCTGGAAATCAATGGCACATGTTTGACTGGTAATCCAATAAGCACTGATTTTGACAGGCAGGTGCTGCTGTTGACAGCACATTTATTTAAGAACATTTTGGTGGCACCGGGGTTGGTGAGTACTCCTAGTACCATTGAATTGCCAGAGCAAAGCACCGTAGTAGGTGAGTACTTACCAATGGATTAGCAGTGCTCTTCTTCCTCAGTTCCCCTGCAGCAGCCGAGGGGGACTATCGGTCCAACGATCTTTTGGATTTGACTATTTTGTGTGTGACTGATTCTTCACCTGATTTTTCTATACCACGTGATTCAGCCGGCTAGTGAGCTGCGATCCAAACCAAATGTGTGGAAAAGTAAATTTAACTCAGCTCACACCATTCTTTCACCCACACCAACCAAACCAGCTCAAATCGTTACTTTTTTTTTTTCTCCTCCTCCATACCAAACCGTTTCTCTAACTATGGTCTAAACCCATCACAAACCAATATACTCACAAATTTTCTAAGCCCTTACACAAGAGAGAAAGGTATATTGATGTGGGTCCTTGCTTTTGATATGGGGCCTACATATTGATCGACGGTGTCAATTGACATGAAATATCTGGCGTGCTAAAATAAATCATCTCGTAATAAATTTGATCAATTTTGATTAAATTTTATAATGTGAACGCGAGCTTTTATTCCTAGGGTCCGACTTTGATCAT
This sequence comes from Hyparrhenia diplandra, assembly GCA_015847255.1. NCBI lineage: Eukaryota > Viridiplantae > Streptophyta > Magnoliopsida > Poales > Poaceae > Hyparrhenia > Hyparrhenia diplandra. Next base: position 255,711 of record JADLZK010000727.1, read on the forward strand.
GGGGCCCACATCCGGCAAGTGCCAATTGGCATGCAAAGTGCTTCAATGAATCATCTGCAACAAATTTCAGTCAATTTCGATAAAATTTTATAATATGAACGCGAGCTATTATTTCTAGGATCCGACTTTGGCGTGGGGTCCACAATTTGATCTAGCAATGCAATTGTCATGAAATAGTTGCATGCTTCAATAAATCATCCGCAACAAATTTGATCGGTTTCGATAAAATTTTATAATGTGAACGCGAGATTTTATTTCTAGAGTCCCGGCTTTAACATGGGGCCCACATTTTGATCCGGCAATGCCAATTGGCACGAAAGAGCTGCATGCTTCAATAAATCATCTCGCAACAAATTTCAGTCAAGTTTGATAAAATTTTATAATGTGAACACAAACTTTTATTTCTAGGATCCGGCTAATATTCGGTTTCTTGGATCACGAACCTTTCTAATCCATGGGCTCAACCCATTTAGAACCAAACCGATTACACCCAATCCAAACCAGAGCAAATTGTTTTCTTCTAGAATCCAAACCAAACCAAACCATTAATAGGTCAACCCATTTACAACCAATCTAAACAAAAACCAATCCACTAAAACCATTCGAGTCCAAACAGTTAGCAGGCTGACACGTGATAAAGGATATACCTACCACCATTCCAAATTACATTTCATTTTAGCTTTTGTCACGAGCCAAGCTTTTTTTTAGTTTTAATTAGTTTTATTTATTGAAAACACACTCATTTCTATCGTATCAAGTTAGCTTATTAAATACTTCACCAAAACTAAGAAGGAGTATATAGTTTTTTTTAACAAATCCCTTTGGAATAAACGGTCGACCTCCCACGAATTTTATGAAAATATTCAGGCAAAAAAAACTGTTCTGGGGGCTCAAAAAATAAGAACATATTGGCATAAATCGTCGTTTAGCTTGTTTAAACATGTAAAACGCTACACGGTGGTATGTGTAATTGTCCATTTAGTGGTATGTGTAATCGTCCATTTAGCGTGTTTAATTGGTCATGTAGCAAGTTTTATGGACCGTTTAGTCCGAATAATGGCTAATGAGTAGGTGATTGCTGGTTTACCGTTCAACATTTGTTCTAGGAATGAAAATGATGGGATTGGTCAGGAATCTCAGGATAAATCATCTCTTGTTTTCGTCTTTACATTTTTATTACAGAAACACAACTGAAAACAGGAACGCCAGAAACAAAAGCGAGAACGAGAATCACCGAAAGTTAGAAACATGTTGATAATGGTCGGATAGACATAGCAACGCTGCATACAAATAATTCTAGCTCATATCATAAGGCTCATAAGATGTTAAGTATAGAAGTGCAAAACTATAAGTCCATAACACAACAAACCAACCACCAATACACTATGATCATAATGTTTTTTTGGCTATTTAGATGATTACAACCTTGAAAGAAAAAAATCACAACCAAGTCCTTGTAAAACGTTCCCAGTGATCCTCGTTGCTGGTAACCGAGCCGCCATCTGCCGCTCTTTCACTGGAAGAAAGAAACACCACACTTATTGTAACTTGAAGCCGAACTCCAGCTCGACGAAGAAGCTTCAGAAGCCACATATAGGTTTTGAAACCATCCTTGACAACAAGTGTCACAATCGAAGAAATTTATGTACGCTTGAGATCTTTGAATGCCCAGTTCCATCGTCGAGACGAAAGAGATCTCGCACCCCCAAGAATTGTTGGCGACTCCAAATCACCTAGCAGCAAAGCGACACTAGCAGAAGAACTCCAACCCAATTCCTCGAGGTAGGAGTAAGATGTGTACCTCACAAATGCAACTCCAACACCCATGGCACCAACGCCAACGTAGAAGATGCTCTAGAGGGGCAAAAGAACAAGCAGTGCAACACCTAAGCCACTAGTAGAAACTCTTCTTCACATCGCCGACAACGAGACGGAGAACCCTAACCCTACTTTAGGTAAAAAGGAGAAAACTATGTACACCAGCCATCAATCTCGTAGCTCCTCATCACCTTTGGGACCGGGACGGTCGCCGGGCACGAGAAGGAGTTGGCGAGATCAACGGCGGGAGCGAGATCGCCTTACTGCCGTCGGTCTGGACGGTAGCAAGGGGAAAGACGAGAGGAGTCGAGAGAGTAGATGAACAAAGGGAGTACATGATTATAGTGGGGTTCATGGTATCACTTAGATCTCATCAGAACCTAAGATTTAATTTCCATGTTGAGTAGAGTTTGTGACCATGTATAGTTTAAGTTAAATCCTGTTAGGCTAAGATTAATATTCAACAGAATCCAATGAGATGGCAAGGAACGGTAATGGCGAAGAAGCAACCAAGACTCCTAGAGGAAACACCCACTCCCGAGGATGAGGGGTATTCATAACCAGGGAGGGGCATTTGCAATGCACGCCGAAAAAAAAACGCCCGTAAGGATCATAGTTTTAAATCGCCGGCTAAGACGTTTAGCGGCATGGCTATCACTATGGGCTATAGCCGCCATTTAACGGGCTATAGCGGGCTATATCCGCTAAATGCCATAGCAGCTATAGCCAACTATTTAAAACACTGATAAGGATGCATCCTCCTGCTTTGTCATAAGAGAATCAGAAGTCCCAATATATTCAGAAATGGGCGATGAAGAGAGGACACAAATATCTGATCACTCTATCATCCCGAGCTTGAGCAGGTTGAGGACGGAGGTGACGACAATGTGCGAGCTAATATTTGTATAACTGACCATCAATCGAATTAATCCTCCTAAGATTTGTATACATAGACATGTCCGTATGTACAGTGCGCATAACTGACAAGAAGGGTGCATCATCATTCGGTGTTTCTGAATGTTGTTGCCTAGAATCTCAAAAAACGAACGTTGTTGCCTAGCGAATCTGCTTAGTAAGATGCATAGTATGTGCATCATCCAGTGTTGGCAGGAATGCAACGTCCAACACGTAATAGCAATTTCTGCAGGAATCAAGCAAGCATCTAGTTGCTGACAACAGGCATCGGAAACTGAATTGAAGCATCATCACACAAATGACATGTACTAGCTACCACTTAATAGAGGGTTTGGAACGAGGAAAACAAGGTATCAAATTATCATTGTCCGTCACTACTCGATGATGGAGTACTTGTATTTATCATATATATAATATATGTAGCATCTCTTCATCGTGGGCGTCGATCAGATACATTCAGGCAAGGAATCCGAGCTTCTCTCCGTTCTTCTTGGCGAGGCGAATGAGGCCCTGCCGCTGCTTGTTGTCGGCGCCGATTGCCTTGCAGAACTCGTTGATGACCTGAAGACATGGAGAAGATGAGATGGCAATTGATGCAGAACTGGAGCAGGAGCCGAAACCCACTGCACCCAAGATGAAGAGAGACCGACCTGCGAGTGCAGCGCGATTGCCTTCCCCTGAGCTGGTTGAAGCGCTTTTTTGCCGACGATGTTGCGCACCACCACCACGATGGGCGCGAACAGCCCCTTGCCTTCGTTCACGTTGCCCATCATCCGCGCCGGCGACCGCAGCGGCCGCGCGCCGGACCGCGGCCGCACCGACACCGACATCGCCACCACCGAGGAGTAGGAGTGGTGGTCGTCGCCGGACACCGAGCTGGACCACGTCGGCAGAGCTCGCACCCGGGAGAAGGACACAGCCGCCGCCATGTCCTCTGCCCTCGGCCCTCGCTCGCTCTTTCTTGCTGAGACTAGATGCTGGCTAAGCTTACCACGCTCTGAAGCTCGGAGAAGTGGTCTGGTCTGTGGTGTTGGGTGGTGGTCCGACTCCGAGCTGAGGGATGGAAGATGAAGAAGAGATGGAAGGGGAGGGAGCCTTGTGGTGAGGAGGAAGCCACACCACACCGGGCGCAGTGGCGAGACCGCTTGTGGCTGGCTGGCAGCTCTTTCCGCCAAGAATTCGATCTCCAATTCCCACCAGCCGAGACAGGAGAGGAGGCTTTGAAATGTCTGGTGGTCTCGCTCTCAGCAACGACTCCAGCAGATGAGGAGTTTCTGGGCAGCAACCAACGGCCTCTGCCATGGTGACACGTCAGACCCTTCCTGGGGACGTGTCATGCTGGCATTGCACGACCATGTGGCATCAACTAGTCCAACACCTCCCAGGCTCCAAGGGCCAAGGCTAATTACCCAGCTAGCTTCAACAAAATCATCCAGTATTACCTCCAAAAAAATAACAAAATCATCCAGTATTACCTCCAAAAAAATAACAAAATCATCCAGCACAAGTATAGAAATAGAAACCAACATGGCATAGATGATAATTTAAGTGAACTTGCTGCCCTGTGCCAAGTTTACATGGACATAATTTAAGTATTATTAGGCGTTCTGTCTACGCCTACACATACTCAATCCCAGGCTAATTTAGATGCCAATGTATGGCATAAGTTACAAGTTCGCATTGGTGTTGCTCACCCCAAGGGTCCAAAACATCCGCCCTCATTCCCATCTCTATCTACACTAATACAGGCTGAGGTGATGTGTGCTGCACCATCAAACACAACCAAATCTCCCAGCAAAAGTTGATGTGCTCCAGCCAAGTCTAGTCTCCCAGCCTACTTTCGCTTTGCAGCTGCTCTACTCATCCGCCCTGCCAAAAATAAACCATCATACATACATGATTCCCTGTTCACATCCAAAGAAAACACAGAAACGCTTCTTTTAAGCACTGAAAATGGCAACATACTTGGATTCTTCGGATCACGGCAATATTTACTCCCGCACATGCATAGGAATGGTTTACTGGGCCCTTCCACATCATCAAAATCAATGCCATAATCCTGAAATCACAGTTCCAAACATTTATCTTGTGAAATCAGCACCATGCATGTAAGCCAACAGGGGGCCTAAAAAAATGACACTTACCAATGTTAACTCTTCAAATGCCTCTACTTTCCTGTTCGTGAAAAATGCCAGCTGCACAACATCAATTATTAACACCATTAGCATGTAGTGCACTTGCTCTTTTCGCAAGCCCATTAAGATCAGAAGATCACTTACACGGTAATAATGATGATCAGGCGTCTCAACTTCAACAGGGATCTGAACTAAATTTGCATCCAAGCATCTAGTCATAGCATATATTTGTTACCAAAAAATACACATATTATGGACAGCAGACAAGAAATACACATATTATGGCAACATATTTACACAAAAATATGAGTAAATAGCCTACATACCGGTGGTTGATAAACCGTCCAACATTACCATAAAAAGAACCATCAAGGCTAAGAGCCTCTTCATCCCTCAATTCACCATCTGAACCCCAACCAGCATCCAGGAGTACTTGGTGCATATACTTGCCATTTCTTGCATTTTCAATTGCTCTTTCATGCAATTCAGCACTTGTTAGTACCTCTCCAACATATTCACAGACAAAGGCACCTTTTGGGAGATCCTCCACTGTGCGTACTCCCCAGCCTTTGCCATCATGTGTAAAGAACACCTATATAATGTAACAATGCAACATAAAGGGATAGTTGTTTATGAAACTGAAGCCCAAGTTGCGGAAACAAACCATCAACTAGATAAAATTCAAGAATGGAGCAAAGACACATGGTAAATTTTGTGTTTGGGAGTAACTAAGCAATACAGATGATAAGCATATAGCAGCAAATAAATGAAGGCATTTCAATGCAATGGCACATACCAGCAATTTGCATGTTATACCACGCTGAATCACACGGTTTCCACACTGCATGCCACATCCACATTTACTCCAGCATTCTTTGATGAATTTTCTTTGAATATGACCTTTACATGGACCAGGTGAGGCTTCATTCTTAGATCTTTCAAGAGGGCAAACTGTACAGTAGAATCTGTGTTGCTCTTGTGGAAAAAGATTAACTGAGGTGCATTCATCAAGGAATGTTGGCTTAAGCAGGCCATCAGCTGTATATGCAAACTCACCCCCCGTTACTGTTGAACAAGCACACGGAACTGATGCTGACAAACAGTTGCCACAACAATCAGCACAACAATCTTCATCACCAATCCGAGCAATTGACATGTTGACATGAGCATTTTGAAAGACAAGATTTGTTGATACATAATAAAAGGATGAAGGACAGGTCTCGCTGCCAAATTCATTTACTATAGGTATTCTTACCCGCTCTACCCCTTTGGATATATCAGTAATATCATGGATTGCCTTTTGCTTACAATTAGCCAACTCAGAATCCCAAGCAACTAGTGAATTTTGCAAACAAGGCTCTGAGGATTCAGGCACAGATGATCCACCAACTGCATTACCATTTATGCCCACAGCAGGCTCAGAAGCAATTGGCTTCACGAAAGGAGCAACTACTTCTTTATGCAAGTTGTCATTGTCCCTATTAACCTCGGAATGTATAGTGCCTAACTCAACAACAGATTGGCATACCTCACTCATCAGCTTGCCAATAGAAAAATCTGCAGGTAGCATCTTGTATGAGTGAAGGCACTTCTCCTCCACCATTTTGAAAACCTTCTCCATACTAATGCTGAAATTTGAGGAATCCAAACTGCATTTCAATGACATCTTCACATCACCATTGGTGGACGAAGCAACATCAACTTCCACAAAAGATGTCTCCTGAGTAGTATGAACTGTAGAATGTACCCCATTCTTGCACAATGGGGCTGGGTGCAGGCTCCTGCCAAGATTTTGAGCTTGGTTGGCTGTGCCGCCTCTTGCACCAGAACCTGAAGTTTGTTTTGCAATGTTGAGTTATCATAGCTTTGCACCAAATAGATGTTTCAGAAAATGTAGAATTTTTTGTGCTTTGGGAATTGATCAAAATGACTCTTACACAACATGTGTATAACATTTACAGTGTGCAATACAACAGGTCTAATGTAACTTCAGGTTTGATTTATACAGCACATAAACACATGTATAAAATGCACTATTCTGCTGAAACTAAAAAACTGATAAGTACAAACATGGACATAGCTTTTGTATAGAAGTAACAGTGTGCAACTTGGGAGGTCCTACTGTAGCATTCAGTTTGACTTATAACTGAAGCACATAAGCATATGTACAAAGTCCACATTCAGTTGAAGCTAAAAGAATGACAAATCATTGATGAACACAGGCATAGACACTTCTAGTCAGTGTAGGACACTGAGAACATGACGTTGAGGAGAGCAAGACAAACTTTACCTGAAGGTCCATCATTCATCCGTATGGCAGCACGACCAGCCAGAAAATCTCGACCCATCAAAGGTTCGCCAACACTGACTTCTGCTATACCAATTTGTGGTTCTGGTTTGGGTTCTTTCACAACGAAAGCATCGTTGACAGCTAAAGGATATTCATGGACAGCATCGTGCGGCACTACAGTCAAGGGCCTAGTTTGCCGACGACTGGCTTGTGGTGAAGTAGGTAGAGCACCTTGGGTTGAAACAGGGAATTGCTGTGGTCCAGGCTCAAACGACTGCGGCTCTTGCCTGAAATTAGCCGTGCCCATCCTGGGCCTCTTGACCAGGGGTGTTTCATTATCATCTTCGCCTGTGTCATCATTACTAGCAGAAACATATTGTGGTCGATTGTCCCTTGATGATCCATCAGGCTCAGAGTCCACATGAGGTGCTTGGGTGCCCTGATACAAAAGATCAATAATGCACAGCAGCAAGGAGTTAATGGAGAAGAAAGGAATGCATAACCTGTTGAAAAAGTGAGAAAGATAAGAGGATAACCTGCTGGGAGGGAGAGGTTTGTTCTTCCTCTTGCCTAGCAAGGATGGCTTCTACGAGTAAACGGTACCCATCATCCTCAATGGGCTTCCAGTTGTAGTCGAAGGTGGCGAGAAGTTCCTTGAGTATTGGAGCGGCCAGCTTCTTAGAGATACCGAGCTCCTTCATTTTTTTCATCGCCTTAGCGGCCTTTTCGGAGTTTCTGCTCATGTTGGTGCTGATGTCAGAGTTGATGAACAGGGATGGTGGCGGTTGCTCCAAGTCAGACTGCAGCCTGTGGCCGGCACCATGAGCATGAAAATGGTCAGCCACTTAACTGGGCAAAATAAACTAGTCTAGTTGCACAAAACACATGGCATTGGAATACTACTACAATACTAGTACTAGTTGTTGTGGGCAGTAGCTGATGCAAGCAAAACCCAAGAAAGTAAGAGACAATAGTGGCGCGACTTTATTAGCATCGAAGGAGGAGCGAATGGCCAAATGAATACATCAATCCCCAATGTGTGAACTGAGAGGTCGCTACCCTAACCTTTTTTTCCCCACCGAGAATCATTAGAAAAGAACAGATCAAATCGCATGCAAAATACATGACGAAAATCCAACAAGACAGAAAGAGAAACGACGGTACTAATAGTGACAACCGCGTGATGTATTGCCGCGAAGGAAGACACACACACACACACAAAAAAAAAAAAAAAAAAAAAACCCAATGCGTGAACTGGCGGATTAGGTTTTCCGAGCCCAATGCGTGAACCGAATGGTAGCTAAGGGTTCCCGAGAAGCATCCGAAAGATTAGATCCCACTCGCACATACAAAGTGATTAATCTTTTCCCCTATCGCAAGAACCAGTATAAGAAAGATGTACCTAAATAAATGAAATGAAAGGTGACCTGAAGCGCTCGAACAGGCCAATCGGCAGGGGGGTCAACCACATTCGATCCGCGAGAAGAGAAGATGAATCACAAGGAGGAAGGGGGGAATAAAATAAGAAGGAAGAGAGGGACAGACCTGTACTTCAACGGACTCCGGTGGGCGAGAAATGGGAAGTGTTAAAACTTAAAACTGCAATCAAGAAGGGGAGGCATTCAATCCCCCACTCCATCCTACAGCTGTGTGCGTGATTCCCGCACCGATCTCACAGATTGATCCTCTCCTCTAGGAAGGGGAAGGGGAAGAGGAGGAGAGGCGGAGGAGACGAGGAGCGCTGGGGGTTTCTCTCTCCATCGTTGCTGGGGTTTCTCTCCTCTTCCCCTGGTGAGTGAGTGAGTGAGGAAGACGAGGCGACGACGAGGAGAAAAGGCGTGTCGATCCCCGCGTCATGGGTCGTGATTTGGGCCAGCCCATTAACTACCACTCCTCTGGACTGGGCCGAAACGACCAAATGAAGCCCAAAACAACGGCCCATATCCGATGGGGTCGCAAGGATACAAGTAGAGAGGAATCCCCGACCCCGAGTACCTTCATTTTACCCCTTTTCCCCAGAGCCTCCCACTAAACCCTAGATCTCTCTAGGATGCCGCCGTCTTCAGCTCTGAGCAAGCGCGGCGGCCGCGGCGACGGCGGGGACGGGATCCTAGCGGCCATCTCGCGGTCGCAGGTGGCGGCGCACGGGCGCGAGGTCGCGACCGTGGCGAAGAAGCTGCTGCGGAGCACGGGGAAGGCGGCCTGGATCGCGGGGACCACCTTCCTGGTGCTTGTGGTGCCACTCATCATCGAGATGGACCGGGAGCAGCAGTTCAACGAGATCGAGCTGCAGCAGCAGACGCTCCTCGGTGGCCCGCCGCTGCCGCCGGCAGCCAAGTAGATTGTCATCCTCCATGGATCGGATCGATCGACCCTTTTGTTCCTCTCTCTCTCCCACCTCCTCCCTCTTTCTAGGTGTCTGTTTGGTCATTCGAGTCGAGAGAAGTTTCGGAGGGAGGGAAGGAGTTATCGAGTCGACCTGTTGTCGGTCGGTCGTAATTAAAGGAGAAAGAACCTGTTTTGTTCATGTTTTCCTTCTCGATGCAACACTAGTTTAGTTTCCCTTTCTATGAATTGAAACGGATTGATCAGATTAAGTTGTGCTCGGCCGCTTCTGCTGCTGCCACGCCATGCGATCGTCTTCCTGTTTTTGCATGCTGCAGCTTGTTCTTGTTATACCTTTTGCCTGTGTTAGCGATTTTGATGAATAAATCTGCTTCTGGCTGTTATGAAGCAAGCAAAGCAATTTGCGTTGGGGGTGTACATTTGTTATTATGGATATATGTGTATATCTAATTGTGCTCCTACACCCGCTGTGGTTTCTGCTTTCTGAGTTCTGATGATTGATTGATGAATATAGCTTGCAGAATTGATTCTCTTTCATTCATTCAAAAGCTATTCTGATGATGAGATGAAATGAGATGCTCACTGTTGCATCAAATAGTGTATTCAGAGACATGGAATTGAAATCAGTCTCTATCAAATGTGCCTCGGTTTTGAAATTGGCTGTATAATTCAAATTTTGTTATTTGGATGACTATTCAATTGGCTTTTGGAATCCTGGAGATGAAGAGGAGAAGGGATCACCAACTTCCGGCCACCGGGAACAAGGGAAGGGCTCACACCTACCTACACATCGGGCCACCGGCAAGCAGGATATGGCTTTGTATTGATGCATTGAGGATTAGTGCATGGTAATGTAAGTATAGTGAATATTGCTAGGTAGTGGGTCAAATTCCAATTCTGGATATTGCTTGGTACTGGGGTCAAATTCCAATTCTGAATCCCCAAATACATGCTAGCGTAACATGCATGGCACACGAAAATATATCAAGCTGATATAAACTTTTGGAGGAAAATAATAGTAGACATGGAAGTTGTTAGTTTATTCACAAATGCGAACTGAGCGTAACTCAGGTAATTGGAATTCTTGTGGCGGAACCTAGCAACATGGCAGGTAGTTGGATGTCCATGGATATCCAATGAATACTTCTCTAGTTCAAAAAATGAACTAGGAATTCATTTTTCCCCACTAAAATTTGAATTCTTAGTTTATTTGCTCAAAAAATCCATGGATGTCAGCTTTCACCGAACGTGCCGATGCACTCAGTTAGAGTCCTTGTCTTCGCAAGTGCTCCGGGTTTCCTAGATTCATTCTAGGAGAGTGCTCAATTTTTGCCTAGATTTGAGGGCATGTTTCAATTTTCAACAATAGTAGTATAATATAAGTGATAAATATGTATACTGGTGATTTGGTTAAATGTCATATCCTCATATAACTAATGACCTAGCAACGTCTAGTGTACTGATCACATAATAATAACAAAAGGAACAAGCAAGCACCCTAAGGCCTTGTTGGTTTCATTCCCAAACTAAGGGGTTGGAACGGATTGGATAGTTTTGACTTGCCACGAGTAAAAACCAGCCTAGGCTGAGGTGCAAAAAGATAGTGGATGGTTTCTCAAAATATTCTTAGAAACATCCTAGCATTATTCAGATTATGGTATATGCAAATATTCAGAATTTATACCAAGCATTCATTTATCCCAAACAAAAACATATGCTAGGAAAAATAAATATGAGACTCTTAAATAATTAGTCTAAGGTCCACGAGATTTAGAGAGCTCATGAACCTTTACCATGTTTGTAGTATAATCATACAAGATTTTTGTTTTGCAAGTACATGGTAAATATATCAACACATAGTTAATAAATACTATAAAACATACTCGGATTTTCTTGTTAAAAATTGCCAACACGTGTTATTCTGCAGGAATCCCTAAAATAGTGTTCCATGCGATTTTCGAATGCATATATGCATGGTAAAACTTCAGAACATGGCATAGTTATATTAATATGCATGCCTTAAAAGAAGAAGAAATATCCCGAGTTACTACGAATAGTAAATTATTTGTTATGGTCATTATTTAATCCATGTAGGATATTTTGCTACCATTGAAGTGTAGTAAACTCAACATAAATATTTCTTAATTACTCTCGAAATGAGTATATGGCCGATAGAAGTAACAAATACATTGTGGGACTCACTTTGCATGAGTAAAAGCCCAATATTATGATTATGGAACTCCTCCATTCTCATGAAGAGAACGCCTCATGAAGAAGGTTGAGCACCTCATGAAGAGGATCATCATGAAGATGAAATCCAACATACTAAGCGCGCATCATTAGTGTTGGATATGTAGAACAATATACCATCTCTTGTTTGGGAAATGACGGAGATAAAATATTCTCACATTGTGAGAGTATTGGGAGAAGAGAAAATAGTTGTCGACAACACTACCTCTTTAATTTGCGAATGTTTCTCTTGTGAGAACCCGGATCCAGGAAAAATAAAGTCCATGGCAAAATCGCTTGTAGCGATTATATCGGGTCAATGAAGAAAGCAATTGAGGTTGAATCTCCTATTAAGAAGAAAATGAATGTTACGCTATATCTCCGGCAAATGAAACAAATGAATATCGAATATGCGGTTAATTAGTGGATTATGAAAATCCATATAATTCTCGAAGAATATAAATCGCAACTTGTAGAAATCTCATACTAAGTATTAAAGTTTAAGGTATATATATTCCTAAATGAATATTCAAGTCTCAAGAAGAGCATATCTTAGAAGGACTGCAATCATTGAATGATTTTACAGTGAATAACACTATGTCATTGTGTATATCACTCATCTCGATCCAAGAGAGAATGTATCTCATAGAAGAGAATTGTTAATTCACTAAGAATGAATGTACATCCTTGAAGGAATTAATCCATGAAGGATTTACAGTCAATTTTAAATAAACACTATTCATCCCCTCGAAGTAAATATAGACCCGAGAGAAAGAAAATGAGGAATCTTAAATACCGTGAAGGTGTCATCAAAACACTTAGAAAGTGTATGAAAAGCTAGCATGAAGTTAATGATATCCTCTAAGAATACCATAGAAGGTATGAGAATAATGGTGGTTTTGGCAATTGAATTATCCCCTAAATGCCAAATGCAAGAAATTTTGGATTTATACAATCAAAATCTCGAAGATTTATAGAATACAATTTGAAAATCCACTAAGGATTAATTATAAGTATCTAAACTCTAGCATAAGATTGATACACTATCTAGAAGATATTGAATATTAATTTATTTCCCCATAATCCCTCTCAAAGGATTTATTACCACGAAGGATAATATTTTGTTTTGCACAATTAATAGGTGGTCATTATGCATGAAGCATATTGCTCTTGTTTATACCCATATAATTTATAGAAGAATTATGAGCCAACTTTTGAAAGTTATAGTATTATGGTATCGCATACCATTAGTTTGCACACGTTTATGAAAAGTGTGGTTTAAACCATGAAGTTTAAAGTTTGGCTTTATGAGGGGGAGCATATTTTATTGAATCGCCTTTAAGGTAAACCACTAGAATTACAAAGATCAAGTAGATCATATTGCTAAAACACTGAAGTTTATGCATAGATTATGAAGATGAATATCTATTCATGAAGAATGGAATATCTTGAAGAATATATGACCAAGAAGGTTAAATGTTGTACTCTTTTTCCCTATGTGAGTTTTTTTACTCGAAGGTTTCTCACACAAGGTTTTTAATGAGACAACATGTGCAATGCAATTAACGAATGCGATGTACTCTTTTCTCCAAGAACCGTTTTTCCCACTTCGGGTTTTTCGGATGGAGTTTTTGACGAGGCATATGCATATCGTGGTAATCGCCAAGGGGAGTGTTGTAAAACACACGGACTCTTTCCTAGAAGGAAAGGAGAAGGATGAATCTAATCCTAGTCCGTTTGTATGTGGGCTCTTACCGAAACTCTTAGGCCTGGCAGACTATATATACGTGGGAGATCTATGTTGTAATCAACCAATATTCAGATGAATAAAGATTAGTCTCCCTACATCTTGTGTCTACTTGTTCTACTTTCATCTACTACGTGATCATGAGAGACGGAGAGGGGAAGGTCCTAACCGCCTGACGACGCGTTTCACAAGCTGCATTTAGAGCTTGCCAACACGGCAACACCAATTCCAAATTCAGATGCTCCAAACAGGGGTTGCATTTATAGCTTGCCAACACGGCAACACCAATTCCAAATTCAGATGCTCCAAACAGGGGTTTCAGGCATTTTCACCATGCCCCGCGGTTACTTCCTGCTGCATCAACAACTTGACATATAAACCTCGTGAGCTTGTTTACAGACTACAAATCTTTTATAAATGTCCTCCCCATACCCTCAAGCATGAAATAATCTACAGACTACAAATCTTTTATAGTGTCCTACCCATCCACAAACAATCGTCAGAGACAAGGGCTGGTGACAATGCCAGCGAAGTGCAAATATTCGCTCTACCATAACACATGCCTATCTAGTTACTTCAAATCAATCAGGCATAAGTGAAAATAATTATTAGGGACTTGAAAAAAAAAAAAGGTTACTCACATTGTACCAGTTTCAGTAACCAGGCAAGTGAGCATATATTGCGTTATAAATCAAATCAGGACTCCGCCACAAATGTACCAACACACATATCTTCCTACAATGATAATAACTTGGGGAACAGTAGTTAGTCTCGAAGTGCAGTGGTCTCTCTCTGTGGCCACCCTGAATTTTGATCAATAGCCCACCAGACCAGTCTCGATGTGCAGTAGTCTCTCTGTGGCCACCCTGAATTTTGATCAATAGCCCACCAGACGTTGGTCTGTGCGATGAGGAAGGCTGCTCCGAGCTCCCAGACCTCTGCAACCGCAGCCAGCCTGCAAATTTTGTGTATACAGCAACCACGGAAAGCTATGTGTGATTTATTGCCACAGCTTCCTTCAAATATTTTCATCTACTAGAAACACCTTCTTTTTTTTTTTTTTTTTTTGGAGGAAGTGCCTTACCACTTGCGATGCAAAAGGCAGCATCCTCTCTGGTGGCATGCCAGTGCACAAACCTATTCCCCAAAAATAAGACGATCAGTCCATGTGATAGACTTCAAAACTGTCTCAGCAGTCAGCAATTGCAACCATCTCACCATATAGAACTGCTCCAATGAATGCATCTCCTGCACCAGTTGTATCAATGAGCTCATCAGGTGGTATAACTTCGGCTGTTCCTAACAGTAACCTGCCACTTATGGACCCTACTCCATCTGCACTTATTCTCAAATTAGCCTGAAAAACAAGGACAGCAGCAGAAACAAATTTATTACTAAACATACTATTCAGGCCCTGTTTGTATCTCGCAAGAAAATGAGAATGAGATTCAAACGCTTGGATTCCAGAATGAGGTTGTAGAATCCAAGTAGCTACCGCAAACCTACTTTTTGGAGGGTTTTTACTATGCAAAGACAGTAACCACTATGAGAATGAGATCCAAACACACCTCATTTTTTATATCCAGAATTCATATCCTACATTTATTTTCTAGATTTGCACTATGAGAATGAGATCTAAACAGTCCCCAAAATTGTAGAATATAATCAGTCATGAATTTAAAACAGACTGCCATTTGATAGGGCTCCAGGCAATGTGTTAGTCTACAACCGAAAAATTCTATGCCTGTATTGCCACTTATTATTACTATTTTGTTTAAAACCAAACAACTTCAGCTTATTTACAGTAATTTTAGGTTTTCTTTATATTAGTGTACTGCAGCTCTGACCCAGTATTCAAGTCCTCAAGATGATAAAGGAATAGACATGGGAAAGAATGACCATCCCATGTTACACATAAGGTATCATACTTTCGAAGCAATGCAGTTTGGCGTCGTAGAACACTGATCAATTTTCTTCTCTAGTGATTCCAACAGGGCCTCTATGTCTATTTTGTCCGCCTCAGAAGCATCTGCAAGGGTTACATGGAAATGGCACTGAACACATTGCCGGTATAATGCATAATGGCAGGTAGCCATGTATTATCGTAAATGCTTGGCTCATATTGACATGCAAAGATAGAGTAAACATACCTATTGTGCTTCTTTCAAGCATTAAGCAACCTTTATCCCCTAGAGTTACAATAACAAATCTGATCTTCGGTAATCTTAAAAACATGGAAACTAAAGCAACTGGTGTTGATGAGGCTCCTGTCCAGGCCTACAAAATTACATTTGGTGGAAAGAATAAAACCCACAAGATACCGACAAATTAAACCTGCTTAGCATATGCCATCGATTCAAAACATCAGCACGATGGAAATTTGGTTCTCAATCAACAAATACAATTGTGGTAATCCAATTGCATATAACCACGCAAAGCTTAACCAATGATGTAACTGCTCTTTTTTTTTTTTTTTTTTTTTTGAGGGAGATGTAACTGCTCTTCTAAGTTGGTGACAAAGCCTTACATAGTACATATACCAATATACTCAAGACGGTGCTAATTACATAACAAACAGGTAGACTAGAGACTACTGTAAAGCAGAGATCAATAAGGTTTGCATTCTGAATAAGTGATGCTGGGTCTAATGTCACAGAAAGAAGTAAATAAAGAAAGAAAACTCTTGCCTAAGCCAGGGGAAATTTTCAACTCCATTTATAGTATGGAGAATTTTGTCAAGGATAACAATTTGCTAGAAAACTTGACAACAGCCAATTGGAAGTGTTTTGAGTATAATTTAGCACTTACGCTCTTTTGCAATAGAACAACCTACCTGAGGAAACTTTTGCGGAACATACAACATAGGATGCAAAATTAAGAAGCTCATCCAGTCCTTCTCTCTTTTTTTCAGCATCAATTAAAATAGGGATTTTTCTTTGACTTGCCTGCACTGGATTGTCCCATAAACAAAAGATCAGTCTCAGTAGCAGTGCAGAATAGAGAAAAAGGAGAGAGAAAAGAAACAGACTCAGTTTTTGTATGACACAATACTACTGTGGAAGTCACAGATGTGAGAATGGACAGAACTATAACTTTGCTATTTGGAGCCACATCTGACATGTCTATATGCAACCCAGCAGTAGGGAATTATTTGTTGTAGAATGAGATGATGTGGCAGGAAAAATATTACCTCTTCTGCAACGATCAAAGCAATCTCAGGCAACCGCACATCAAAATAGACCATGTCTGCACCATCTAAAGCGGCAGACAGGTTTTCCTTTTGTGAGCTCCTCTGGCGACACGGGGGATAACCAGGAGTGTGTATACAAGTACGAGTTTTCCTGAGTGATGAAAGGAGGGAGTACTCTAGATAAGCAGCAATATTCACAAGAATATGCAGGAGATGTTTAAAGAATAAGGCCACTGAGTTTGTCCTTCAGAACTCACGTTTGGTTATCAACAATGATGTAGGTGAAGGGAGAATTCCCATCCTCAGAAACCTGGAAAAAGGAAGCGTCGCAACATTCTTATAGTTGTATTGAGTGCCGGTAAGCAATTCTAGATGGTGACATTATGCATACGAGCATGTAGGATGTGTCGATGCCGTCATCTTGCAGCTCCTTGAGGACGTCTCTTCCTTGAGCATCGTTAGCTACCTGGATTAGAAGCAAGGTTGTTGACCGGCACAGCTGTTGAGATGGAAGGGAACTATATATAGGGATGGAAATGGAAGAAACACTGGTGACCTTGGAAATGATCCTGGGGCGGAGGCCGAGGCGTGCAGCTGCAGTGAGGGCGTTGCCGGTGTTGCCCCCTCCCTGCACCTTGAGGGCGAGGCTGCGGATCTTGTCGTCGGGGTTGGGGAAGGAGGCGACCGTGGCCAGATAGTCCACGGACGCGGCGCCGCAGCCCAGCTGCAGACAAGAAAAGCGACGGCGCCGGGGCGCGGCCGCGGTGAGCAGCGAACGGATAAGCAAGAGAAGAATCGAATCGGAACTTGTCAAAAGAAGGGATGGATGAAGCACGTCCACGTACCACGATGGGATTATTGGCGCGGTTGTCCGAGGTGGAGGCGGAGGCCATGGCGACGGCGACTGGCGGGCGGTGACGGGGAAGAAGAGGACGAGTGTGGGGAGGAGGAGCTGGCAGCTGTAGCGGCAACAAGAAAGCCACCATTTTTGCTGTTTTCTGTTGCTGCTGACTTGTTTGTCGTCGTTTTCTGTTGATTGAATTTAACTTACCAGTAGGAATTTCAGTTGCTGATGATTTTTTTCTTCTTGAATTTCAGTTGTTTTTATATATAAGGAATTTCGGTTGCTGATGTTTTTTAAGGAGGATTTCGGTTGTTGTTGATGATGATGAGTCGATGATGACGATGCAATGGCCGGCATCATCTCTCGTCACTGGTCCATGGATCCAACACCACCTCCAGGACTAATGATCGAGGCCCAGCCCAGCACTGCACTCGATTGGGCTGCAAAAAGAAGATTCAGAATATCTGATCAAGGCGGTATACTTTCCAGATACTGAGTTCCTAAATGCCAGCTTGGGACATTCACCGTCCAAGGTGTGGCGCTCTATCTTGGAAGGAAGAGAGGTTCTCATCAAGGGGCTTGTCAGAAGAATTGGAGATGGTGAATCAACGCATGTATGGTCTGATGACTGGCTTCCCGTTGATGGTATGCGACGCCCCATCCCGGGCATGGATTCTAATCCGCCAGTGATGGTGAGCGAATTAATTGATCACACCATGAAGTCGTGGGATCGTCAGAAAGTGCAACAATTCTTCACGCAGCAGGATGCAGAGATCATCCTCAGTATTCCATTGAGCCATAGGATTCAAACCGACTTTTGGGCATGGCATCATGAGAAGAATGGTGTGTTTACAGTTAGATCAGCATATCGAATGCTGAGCTATCAGAGGTGTTTAGCTCAGAACGCCTCAAGATCAGATAGAAAGAAAGAAGAGATGGAGTGGAAATCTTTATGGCAAGTCAAAGTACCTTCCAAAATCAGCATCTTTCTATGGCGGCTAGCCAAAGTTTCTATACCATCGGCTGATCTTCTTCACCCGTAAAACATGGCGGATAATGCGAAGTGTCCAATGCGTGGGGAGGATGACTCATGGAGGCACTCTCGCTTGAGTGTTACATGGCTAAGTGCGTGTGGGCACTAGAGAAGGAAGAGATAGGTGAGCACTTATGCAGTACACACAAGAAATTGATGCGAAGGGGTGGATAACTTAATTTGTTTGAAACCCCGCCGCACGAAGACTTGATCGAGTTTGCGATGACATTGTGGGCAATTTGGTACGCACGGCGGAAAGCTATTCACGAGGGCGTGTATCAAAGTCCCTTGTCAACGCATATATTTGTCAATAAGTATTGTGAGGATCTACAAGAGCTTAAGCCCATGGCGTGAGGGCGTGGTGCAACCGAGCTGCAAGAGGGACAGTACCGCTCCAGCGGGTATGGTGAAGGTAAACACGATGCGGCTCTTTCCAAGAATTCTCGAAGGTCGGCTTTGGCGGCGATAGCAAGAGACACGGAGGGGAAATTCTTGGGTGCTTCAGATTTTGGTTATGGAGGGGATAAGAGACCACCGAAGCAGTGAAGCCCTTGCTTGCGGGGAAGGGTTGGATCTCGCGGCGAGATATTAACTCAAATTCCATCACGCTTGTGTCGGATGCGAGAACATGATAAGGAATTTGAGGGGTCCGGGGATGGGCCTGTATGGACAGATCGTCAAAGAAATCAAGGAGAAAGCAAAAGAATTTCTACATGCAAATTTTGTACACGAAAATAGGAGATTGAATGTAGATCTTTCATTGCATAGCTAGAAGTTCTTTCTATTAGAGACAGTAGACATGTCCGGTTTTTTATCGCCGCCTTTCGGCGTTTGTAATCAAGTACTCTTCCATGAATAAATAAAGTGGAAGTTCCCTCAAAAAAAAAAAAAAAAAAAGAAAAAACAAATATCTAAATCTTATATAGGGGAGCTTCCGCCAGGGAGTTCTCTGGTTACGATTCGTCCACGTGACTGGTAACTGCAATTCCACCGAGTACACGAAGAGGCAGCGCTGTAGCGGTGTCACGAAGACGAAGGGGGCAGCGCTGTGCGGCGTCTTCAAAACGCACGAGTTCCCCGTCCTTTTATTAAACCCACGCCCGTCCCCTGCCCGCACCCCAGTTCCTCGCTTCGTCGTCGCGGGATCCAAGGGTGCGCAGGGCTTCCCGTCAGTCGTCAGGTCGGCGAGAGGCGATGCTCACGTGCATCGCGTGCTTTAAGCACCGCCTGGGCGACACACATCAGATGCCCATCAGATGCTGCCTCCTTCCCCTCCGGCTGCTGTTGCTGCCTTGCAAGTCGCCCACCACCTGCCATCGTTGCCGTTCAGCCCCAGGCATCCGCAAGTGGGTATCTGCGTCGGATTTTCCTTTTGTTCCCTGAGAGTTCCATGTGTTTGTTTCCCTTGGTTGACTGGCTGACGCTTTGTTTTCTTTTTGGTGCAAATTTCGGCAGCAGTTCCTGAGCAACGGCGATCCGGGGACCACGGGAGACCTGTCCCTGACGATCGGCGGCGCCGGAAGCGGTGGCCACTGGACTCCCCAGCTGCAGCATCAGCAGCAGAGGCTGCATGGCGGCGCCTGGGGCAACGGCGGCGGTACGAGCTGGCCGCCGCCGCACCCGCCGCCACCGACCACCGCCGCGACGGCAGCTGCAGCATCATCACGATTCCCTCCCTACGTTGTTACGACGCAAGGCCCGGCGGGCTGGGTTCAGACGAATGGCTTCCATTCGCTGGGCAGGCCCACCTAGATCGACCACCAGACCAAGAAACTACCACGACGACCGGGCGTTGGTTCACCGATCGTCTTCCACCGCTGCGGGAGCCGCCGGAGGAGGGCGTCGACGATGACGGCCACGCCATTGCGGAAGCAGGGGGGTGAATCGGCGACGACGCCCGGCACGAGGCTGACCGTCAAATCGCTCACCGCCCAGGTTGTTCGCCGTGCTTGAGTTAATGAAATGTTCCCCCTTTGGTGGCGAGAATTGAAATCCAGGTGGCTAATCTCGGTGCCTTTGTGATTTTCTTATCATGAAATGGACCAGGATTCCAATCGCTGTTGGTTAAAGCAGAGTGGCAAAATTTGTTTTTTTTGGAGATCCAGCCGGATTTGACGTTAGAGTTCTGCTTTGATGGTAAGCACGGCTAACCTGCTTCGATACAGGCTGTGAGGTTTGTGAGCGATGAGCAACCGGCTCTGAAACATACATTCATACTTCCTTTCCATCACTTGATTAATTATGTTCAGGCATGACAGAGTGGAGTACCAATTTAATCCATTTATCCAAGATTTAGCACGATTGGATTTGGTTATGCTCCATCTTTATAGCGTGCGACATCGATGGCAGGTCTTTTCATCAGGTTCAGGTGCACTCGAAGTTCTCAAACTTCAGAGGCTCACTGATATGAAGACATATGTCAGACTTCATTTACTTTATGAAATTTAATATTAGTTTCACAGTTAACAATGAGTGGAGTACCAATTTAATCCATTTATCCAAGAATCTGCAAGATAATGAAAAAGCAAACATCATGTCGCGCGGTGTCAGTAGACTGCTGTTTTAGAAAATGAAGTAAGGCACCAAGAGCTAGCTCAAATAAATGAATGCATGTCCCTTTTTTAAAAAACAAAAAGACAGATACATCATGTCGTCTTAATAATTATTTGTTTTTACTCTGTTCAAATACTTCGGTTAAGAGACTTGATATTTTGGTCTAAAGAAAGAGATATTTATAATAAGTAAATTGTGATTTATACTATATCTAATAGATTAATATCCCTATCGTTAAGAGATAATATCATGAAATCCTATCTTATAATCGTAGCATTCTTTCTTAATTCCCGCAACAACGCGGGGAAGATTCACCTAGTTCAAAGTTATGCAAGCGTCGCCCTCTCTTCTTCGTGGTCCTTGATAGTTGAGTCTTGAGTCATATTCTTACCGGCCGCTCTTGTGCAGCAAGCCAGCGGTAGTGGTATATGCTCCTTTTTGTTTAAGGATTATTTAAAAAATGTCAATGATATGACACACTTTATTTCATGTCCTCACTTATATTTAGGGACTGAGCATCTCCACATTTGAGAAAAATTAATTAATCCTCTATATTTGCTTAAAAAAGATTAAAAATATGATTCCAAGTTGCAAGGGAGGTCTACTACAGCAGGATGGAAAAACATATCCTCTTTAATCACGTGGGATTCACATGTAAAAAAAATTCATGTTTCATCTTTTAGTTCTCTATCTTCTCTTTTCGTCATCATCATCCTCTCTGACACCATTATCTGAGAGACACCCCCACCCCCACCCCACCCCACACTTCGCCTACCCAATGCCCTCCTCCCCCTCCCATGTGTTCGTCCGACCAAAATGGCTCTCTCAGACCTGGTTGGGGCTCCTCGCCAATAACAATGACACGTATTGTTGTGTCGTTTCACAAACTCTTATCCTTTTAAAGAAAAACGGGTCAAACCGCTCACGAGAAAAAGAGCGAAAGAAAATGGGTCTAGTGGCTCCTTTCTGGAGACGGTTGTTTTTTTCAATTGAGGAAAAAAATTAAGGAAATCGGATTGTTTTCTCAATTTGCTCAAAAAGGTTTTTAAAAAATTTCACCCACTTTCTCCTAGGTGACAAATTTTACGAAAAGAGATTATTCTCCTCTGTCTTAGTGGAGATGCTCTTAATTAGCGAGGTTTGCATAGGATAGGACTCCAAATGCTAAATTTGACCCTGTTGAAATGGATATGTTTTATAATATAAAAACTTGTAAGTCCAAGGCATCAATCACATCACTCAAGTTGACCTCGAGTAGTATTCATCTGGCGGATGAGGTGGCTTGGCATCACATCACATGGCATGCACCATCGGTTCATGCCACTTCATGTGCATGCTTTGATGCTTGGCTTGCTGCAAAGCCAAGGCGGGCATGTAGTGGACTGTGTTAGAAGCATCCAACCACGATTAGTTTATGAATGGACTGTTCAGATGAGCTAGCTGAGCGGTGAAGGCAGTCTGTAGTGTACTGTAGGTGCTGGATGTATACCCCATGTGTAGTATATGCGTACTGAGCTGGCAGCTGGGAGAGCTGTAGCTGGGCGCGTCGACGCGTGCAATGGGAGGAACCAAAGGAAGCGCGAAAGCAGACTGAGCTCACTCATCTCTCATCAGCTGTGACGGAAACGGAAGCAACGGCTGAACAGCGCCTGCATTGCAGCATTGCATGGTGTCGTTGTCGCGAGCGTGTTCACTTCCCATACCAACCCAAAAAGTGAAGCCAAAAAGTACTACAGTGTCTGTCACATCAAATTTCTTTACGCATGCATAAAGTATTAAAAGTAGTTAAATCAAAAAACTAATTACATAATTTGGTTGAAAAGTACGAGACGAATCTTTTGGCTGGATTTAGTCATGGTTGAATGATAATCACCAAATACAAATGAAAAGTGCTACCGGTACTCTCAACCCAAAATATTTTGCTTGCATGGTAACTAAACAGCCCTGGTACCTTGTCGGTGTCACACATGCACAGAAACAGGCACCATGGACGACATGGAGATCTACCAGTACAAGTCGTCGTCTTTGTGCAGTGAGAGAGCTTGGTAGTACTGTACGTAGATGATCGATGGCGATAGATAAGATATAGTAGCCTGCTCATACACATTGATCATGGCGGAAAGAGGAGGAGCAGGAGACAGTGACACGCACGCACATTAAATTGAGAGTGAGCCTGAGCCTGAGCCTGAGCCTGAGCCTGAGCTGCACCTCATCATCATAGTCATAGCGCAGCGCAGACGCAGACTGTGGCAGCAGCAGGAGCAGTGTGCGTCCTTGTGGTGAGGGGAGCGCCAGCACCAGCAAGCAAGCAAGCAGCGCTGGCTGGTTGGTTCCTGCTGAAATAGAATTCAAGGCGGCCTTCTCGGTAGGTGAGGTGAGGGTGGTGGTGGTCAACATCGAATGCCCTCACTCACACTCTGGTCATCGTCTATCTATCGTCAGATCCTCATCTTGCCTTGCATACATCTTGAGCTGAGCTGAGCTGAGGTGACTACCAGAGAACCATCTTCTACTCTTCTTCCTTCTCCCGTTCCGGCCAGTCAGTCCCCTTGTTCAACGGCTCAGCCTGCTCCTCCCAATTCTATTCACCAGTCACGACATCTTGATCCATTCCATTGCATTCCATTCCTTGTCCAGTAGTTGTCCAGTAGTGCACATCACATTACGACAAACAAATGCTCCTCGAGAGGGAGCTGCGGCGGTCTCGTCGACGGCGGCGACGGTGGAGGGAGCTGCCACCACCACCAGCAGCAACAGCACGCTCCTCGAGATCTGCTGCCGGCGCCGCCGCTCATGGTCAGTGTCATTGCTGCTGCTCTAGCCTCGGCGGCGGCGTGGCAATGGAAACACCGTGCGCATTCTTCTCTGGCTCCTCCATCAGCGCCGGCGCCTCCTGCTGCGCGCGGCCGGCACCGGCCGTCCGTCTCGGTACCCACCCACCAGCACCAGCAGCACAAGCTGACGGTGCTGCTCCTTGCACTCGCGCTCCTCCTCGTCCTCCCTTCTCCTCCTCCGTTTCTCGTCGCAGGGGTCTCGGTGTCGGCGTCGGCGTCGGTGTCGCCTCGGAGGATGGCGAGGATCCAGAGCCATCTAGACAGGATCAACAAGACCCCCGTCCGCTCCATCCGGGTAAGATAAGAACGAACACGATCGATTAATTTGCACTAATTAGCTGTAGCAGCCTGGCCGATAATCCATCCATCATCGCCTCATCGGTTCCATTCCAACGACTGATATCGTGCATGGTATGGTATTGTTTGTTTCTGTTTCAGAGCATGGACGGCGACACCATCGACTGCGTGGCGGCGCACGAGCAGCACGGCCTGGACCTTCCACTGCTCCGGACGCACACCGTGCAGACGGAGCCGCCGGAGCCGCCCACGCCGAGGAGGTCCCGCGGCGGCGCATTCTTCCCGGCCGCTGCTACGACGGCGACGAACGGCAGCAGCAGGAACAACAACGACAGGCGGCGAGGCGCGTGGCAGACGTGGCACCATGGAGGGCACTGTCCCAGGGGCACGGGTGGCCATCCGGCGGACCACCGCCGAGGACGTGCTGCGCGCCAGGTCCATCTCCCGGTTCGGACGCAAGAGGCGGCCGTATGGGACCGTCGCCGCCGCACGCGCGGCTAACGCGCCTGACGTCATCACCGGCAATGGCCACGAGGTGAGCCGCCGGCCCGCTGATTATATATTAATTTTACTGCTGCTAGTGATAGTCGTCGTTCATACTACGCATCCAGCTTGATCAACTCTCATCGATCAAAATTAAGCTAGCTAGAGCCACTTTATAATTGATACTACTACGCTTTCATCGGTGCTCGTCGGAGCTGCTGGATCGTCCACCCGTTCGTCGGCGTTAGGATTGATCGGCCGGTGACGACGATCGACGTTGGCCTGTTTAACTGGATGGTACGTACGGTGGCATGCCATGCCTGTTGCCTGTCTGATGAATGGAGAATCAAATTGAATTGAATTCAATTGAATTGGAAGCGGGATCGGAATCCGATGGAGGAGGAGGAGAGAGGGCGGGTAGTCATGATGAGCGAGTGAGGCCAGGGGCGGTCCGGCCGGCTGGGGCGGCGGCGAGGTGGGTGGCGCGCACAAGTAAGCAATGCAGTCAGTATGCAGAGGAGGCTGGCCGGGAAAGGACGACGCCTGTGCCTGCTGTGTTTCTGCATAGCTACTGCAGCGGCAGGGGAGAGGGAGAGGTGGCCATTACTATTGTTCCTACCAGCGTCCAACATTAATTCAATTCATCCTCATCGGTCGTAGAAGACGTACTCGTACGTACGTAGACATAGATTGTATAGGAGTATATCTATATATTCGGTACTCGATAGGTAGTGCAAGTATAGATACTACTTCTAGTAGGCGTACTAGCTCCTTTTCTATGTCTTGTTGCTTGTTGTTCACTAGCTATATATTGTACATATATAATCCCTCTATATGAAATTAAACTCGGTCCATACATGCATGATCGATGTAGCTAGAGGCCGGCCGGGGTCTGTGCCAGTGGGAGAGGGAGAGTGGCGTGGTCTCGACTCAAAGTGAGTCAGTGCACCTTTTAAAGTGACGATGGATCCGGGCCATTCCCATTCACCATGCACCAATCAATCATGCATGCATGCATGCGAGATGGTCCATGCCATGCATGCACTGAACCAACAACACTCTTGGTTCCACGCCGCGACCGGTGCTCTGCTCTGCTCGCCCGGACCGGTGGCGTTCCGGACCGCCGGCCGGTAAAAGTATCCGGCCGGCAGTGTGTGTGGGGATGGATGGATTGCTGAGACAAAAGGCGTGCGTGCGTGCTTGTGTGGGGAGGATTATGGGCTCATGGCAAAGGTGGAGTCGTACGTACAGCTGTGTGTGTCGTAGAGTATACGTTCTCTTCTCTAGTAGTAGAACATGCTCCATGCTTGCATGCATGCAGTAAAAGATTGTTCCGGTAACAATAACATACTCCTATGCAGAGGTGAGTGTGAGTGAGTAAATCATGAATGCGGCTGTGGGGTTCGTTGGGCCACCTGCCTCGATCCTGTGCCTCCTGTGCGTGCCTACCTGTCACATGCTGCTTCCCGCTTGTAGTAACTGTGAAGTGAATTCACTGCATCTCTGCATGCACACACACGTTGTGTAGTAGCAGTAGAATTAGATCGATCGTTTGTCTTTGGTTGGTTACCTATAGTAATGTTACCTCGATCTACCGATCAATAGATCGATCGTCGGTGCAGCAGCGCTACACATATACAGTATAGTCATTGCATCTTACATACTGGTATGGATCGATGTGTAGATGATGATGTATGTATGTATATATGTAATGTATGCAGCACGCGATCGCGTACACGTCGCCTTCGCAGCAGCAGGTGTACGGTGCCAAGGCCACCATCAACGTGTGGGATCCGGCCATCCAGGAGTCCAACGGCTTCAGCCTCTCCCAGCTCTGGATCCTTTCCGGCTCCTTCAACGGCTCCGACCTCAACAGCATCGAAGCAGGATGGCAGGTCCGGTCCACTATACCACTTCCAACCCCTTTTCCATTGCCATGCCATGCGATCAGTCGATATTTTTTTCACATCCATTGCGCTCGTATTTATGCATGCATGCATCTTTGTTTCAAAAAAATATTATGCATGCATCTCAACTAGCTAGGTAGATGTGCTATGCCTGGTAGTAGTCCAAGTGACACTGACATCGATGAACACCGGTGAGTACATGGTACATATAAACTAACGACACTATATCAGTATGTACGTATATAACAACTGATGAAAGAAATTACCTTGTCCTACTAGTAGATTATTAAGGTCCTGTTTGGCACGACTCGGAACTTAATTCGTTTGGCAAAATAG
Organism: Hyparrhenia diplandra; assembly: GCA_015847255.1. Classification (NCBI taxonomy): domain Eukaryota; kingdom Viridiplantae; phylum Streptophyta; class Magnoliopsida; order Poales; family Poaceae; genus Hyparrhenia; species Hyparrhenia diplandra. Next base: position 282,668 of record JADLZK010000727.1, read on the forward strand.
TTTCACCAATAACTTCATGCAAGCTTCGTCTCAACTCATTTCTTTTGTGAGAGGGGAGAAAACAGCTTCGCCTACGAAGTTGTTTTAGTCCATGAAACTGTTTTGTAAATGAGTGTTTGGCCAGAAAAACAGCTCACACAATATAGCTCGTGAAGCTGTTATGAGCTGTACCAATCAAGTTCTTACATAGTTAAGACGTCCTTCATCTCCCGATCCTATAATAACTACTACAGCTTAGAGCTTACTACGGTCAACCCTGGACCCTGGTGGCAAGTTAAGTTTAATTTTGTCGAGTGATGGATCATCGAGGCCATTGCAGCATGCATGCACATGGCCTTCTTAAATGCCTGTGGATCCATCTACCGCTGCGCGCAGAGATCAAGATCCCCCGTCGATTATTGTTGACTCTGCACACCCAGCATCTCATCGATCGAGCAGCACCTAGCTTGCTCGAGGTCAACCCATTTCCATGTGTCATGTAATTTTGTCCAGTGCTAGTTTTTTACTAGCTTGGTCATAGTTTTTTACTAGCTTGGTCACATTAGGGAGCCCCTCTCTTCGTGTCGTACTCGTGGTTACGGTCGAGCCGCCAGAATATATGGCTCAACCTACCTGAGATCGAGCCAAGATCCTGGAAATTAAGCCAGAAAGACCTGAAGAAGGCGTCCGAGATGAGAATGATTCAGAGCGAGCGACCAACCGAGGAGGCTGATTAGCGGTGACGGCTGAACCAAACGGCCATCAGTGCTATAGGCGGGCTAAGCTAGCTTCATTGTTGGTGATGATAATTGTGCCCACATGCTTATGTGTGAGATATGATTTATTCTCACGCACGCTACACCTACCTAACTGCGCTGCAAAACCTTTTTGGTTGGGGCTTGCATTGGGAGGGCCACGCATGCAGGGAGCAAATCATTGTGCATGCCATGCAAAAATGTTTGACATATTACCTTGTATGTAGTATAAAAACCCTAATAATTTTTAGGTTTGAATTAACTTAATTTTTTAGAAATTTAATGCAATTATGAAAGAAATTATCAATTCATTTATCTCCAAATAGGGTTATTATAAAATATATTATATGATTAATTTATAATATTTGTATTATTGTTTTTAAACATTTTTCAAAAATTGAGAAAATTGACTGAAGCAAAGGGATTGTATTTTTAGGATACAGGAATGGTGTCCGTCCGTCCATTTGGTTAAATTTGATTTGGATTTCTTTTTATTGATCCCGTAGCTGTGAGGATAAAACCCTAATAATTTTTAGGTTTGAATTAACTTAATTTTTTAGAAATTTAATGCAATTTTTAAAAAAACAGTATCAATTCATTTATCTCCAAATAGGGTTATTATAAATATATTATATGATTAATTTATAATATTTGTATTAGTATTTTTTAAACATTTTTCAAAAATTGAGAAAATTGACTCAAAAAAAAAAAGCAAGGATTGCATTTCTTAGGACACAGGAACGGTGTCCGTCCGTCCATTTGGTTAAGTTTGATTTGGATTTTTTTTTATTGATCCCTAGCCGTGAGGGATAAAGTTGAATCATACCTGATTTTGACTAGAAGAAAAGTCAATTTTACTGATTTGATCAAGAAATAGTCAAATTATTATACAAGTTTAGCCCATAAAACTCATTGATAGATTACTATTCAAAATTGCCTAAGATAGAATCATCCCCTAGAGAAGCTACTAGAGGGTGAAAAGATATAGAGAGTAATTTTATTCAAATGACTCTGCATATAATTGTTTAGATAGTGGTTTTAAAAAGACTCTTGAAGATGCTCTTAGCAAAACTGTTTAGAAAAAGAGTATCAATATTCATAACATTAGATAGGTTTACTATGAAACGTACTACGATGAATCTAGCAAAACTTATTGGGAACTATGAATAATTTAATATTGCCATTTTTAATAACCTCGATCAAACTCAAAATCTTTTGATTTTAGTACTACATTAAAATTATATTATTTCAGGATAAATGAAGTAATAGCAATTAATGTATCCATATGTCTTATATAATGATTATTAATTAATGGTATATGTATCTCAATCTGAAGCTGTGCACGATTTTTTCTAGTCAGGTCAGCCCTGAGCTGTACGGGGACAGCAGGCCGAGGCTCTTCACGTACTGGACAGTGAGAATAATCTACCCTACCTGCTAGCTCATACACTATTTGATTTGCATTGCACATGTGTATCTATATATCGCGTACTACTATGATTGCAGAGCGACGCGTACGAGGCTACTGGTTGCTACAACGCGCTGTGCCCGGGGTTCGTGCAGACGAGCTCCCCGCATCGCCATCGGCGCGTCCATCACGCCGGTGTCGTCGTCCGGCGGCGCGCAGTACGACATGACGCTGCTGGTCTGGAAGGACCCGAAGCTGGGCAACTGGTGGCTCAGCTACGGGGACCAGCTGGTGGGGTACTGGCCGGCGCAGCTCTTCACGCACCTGTCGGACCACGCCACCATGGTGGAGTGGGGCGGCGAGGTGGTGGACACCAGGCCCGGCGGCGTGCACACCGCCACGCAGATGGGCTCCGGCCGCTTCGCCGGCGACGGCTTCGGCCGCGCCAGCTACTTCCGCAACCTCGAGACGGTGGACGCCGACAACAGCCTCGCCGAGGTGGCGCTCGACGCCATCCAGACGCTCGCCGAGAACCCCGCCTGCTACGACATACGCAAGGCCTACGACGACGACCAGCGCTCGTGGGGAACCCACTTCTACTACGGTGGCCCGGGACACAACCCGGCATGCCCCCTGAAGCAGCCTAGCTGAATTCATTCGATGGTCATCTGAATCTGATCAAGTGATGGGCTACCTGTGGTTGCATCCATCATGCTGCATAATCTTCTAGCTAAGCTACTAGTATATATGCATCATCTAGGAGAATGTATTCGTCACATGCTCCCTAGCTATAGCTCTGAAGCCATGTTTGAAAGAGCAGGAACATGCATGTGTGTACACTCACTCGACCACAACTGGCAGACGTGTGTACACTCACTCATCTTGGAGACCTTTCTGAATTGTCGTTTGCAGCGATTATTTGCCGACTGCCGATGCAATCCTGCGCCGCTTTGGATCAGGTTCGGATGCGGACTGACGACGATCGATATATATGAAACGCGGACAGCTTCTGTGATAGAAAATTTGGGATTCCGGATTACTTCAAACGACGAGATTTATCTTCCTTTTCGCGCAATGGTGCGATTTCAGATGTGCAAGAGGTGGAAGAAGCGTCGGCCTTCCGGCGACGCATCATGTTCTACCTCTGTCGACGAATTCGAATCCCCGGCATGGGCATCGCTGGACGAGGATCTAATCCGTCTCATCGCCGGGCGCGTGCTGGCCGGTGACGTAACGGACTACCTCCACTTCCGCGAGGTGTGCTCCCAATGGCGGTCTGGCACCGCGTGCCCACGCGGGCGCAGCATCATCGACCCGCGCTTCCATCCGCAGCACTGGATGATGCTGCCCGAGGGCTACCGCCTGTACCCTGGTCACGCCAAGCTCGGTGGGTTGGTCCGCTTCTTCAACCTCCGCACGGGCGCCCTCGCCACTGCTCGCCTCCCCATCTTCCGGGACCACTTCGCCATGGACTCCGTCGACGGCCTCCTCCTCCTGCAGCGGGACCACGACATGGCGGTCCGGCTACTCCACCCATTCACCGGCGACGTCGTCGATCTCCCGTCGCTCGCAACGCTCGTGCCACAGCTGAGAAGGCTCTTTCCACCCTTTTGAGCTGCGTTTGATGAAAGAGAACTGCGTTTTAGGTGCTCGGAATGCCTGCGCCGCTATCAGTTACAGCCCCAACGATGATGGAGTGCCAGTGGTAACCGCCATGCTCGCCCTGACATGGGAACGCACGCCACGCGTGGCCTTCGCTACCTCTGAGGATCAGCAATGGACGCTCTCGAGCTGGCAAGTTGAAGGCAGGTTGAAAACCTTGTCAATGCAGGGCAAGCTCTACTTCCTCAACACCCGACTAGAGTTTCTCATGGTGGATCCACCCCAACGACGCAAGCAGGGCTCTTGGCCATCTTGTTCACTGCAGCTGCAGCCCCCAAAGGTGATCGCCACCTGCCTGGTCGACAAAATCCGCCCTCCTTTATTCCTGGCAGGATGCGGTTCAGAGATCCTACTGATCGGACGCACCGATCCCTCCATGGAACATGCTATAGCCTACAGGCTCACGGACATTATGCTGGGGAAGTTCGTCCCTGTAAGATCCATTGGAGGCAAAACTCCCTCTTCCTTGGCAAGAGATGCATCTGTGTCTCCTCAAAGGCACATCCGACCATCGGCGCTGACTCTGTCGTGTGCCCGCATCAGTCGTTCAAGTTTCTTGGACAGTACTGTCTGAGAAGCGGCACATGGTCAACAGCTACTGACGGTGATTTCTTTCGTGGACCTATACCGTCTCCATACACCCTCATCCACCATATCTATACATGTTGTTATCCTTACTATTGGTGAGCATGCATCCTAACTGAACTGAACTTATCTGTACCTACATGGCCGGCCTGCTCTGACCCCACTGATTTCTTTGTTTCTTTCTTTTGTTATTATAGGAATAAAAGGACAACTATATTGCCCAAAAATATCTCCCACGTGGGGGGTGAAGGCAAGGTGGCGTGCTGGGGTGAGTCTAGCTTGCACTATCCTGTTTCCCTTCGGATGATTTGTTACTTTAATTTCTATGGTGATCATCTGTTTATTCAAAGTAGTACACTATACTATGTCAATCTCACATCTTGGCTGGGTGCTTTATTCAAAGCTGTTGGTTCCTCTTAAGATTTGACGCCCCCTATCATATCTACAGTTACTTGCTAAGATTTAAATAATGAAACTGAAATGAACCAATGCTGGAATTCCTAAAATTGAGGAACTCGATAATGAACACATCTTGAGTGATGGAAAATTAAGGTGAATCTACCCTGCTCATTTTTTTTTTTACAAATTAAACACTCGAGAATCTGTAACCCAAGGTTCCAGTTGCTTTAGTCATATGTTATACTTTTGGAGCTATTGTTATTATGTGGTGTCATATTTATTAGATAGTGCTGGCAGTTTAGTTGAAATTACTTGCATTATTTGACATGCTTATGTCAACTGCTATTACGGTTGGGCCATTTTGGATATAACTAGCTACTATGTGTTATCTTGGGTGAAAATTGCTGCATATATGGACCTGATTGCTGGCCCTTCCTCTGTATATCTGTTCTTGTTATTAACTTCTTTTGTACGCTGCCATAGCATTGGTTCCTAACTTGAACACTCTTTTTGTTCACTAGGGATGAAAGCCTGAAACTGAAAGGACAGCAGATTTACAATTCAAAACAGGACAGCAGATTTACAATTCAAAAAAAGGACGGCATATTTCCCTACACGTGGAAGCAACTACGAAGTCTGAATTACTTGTTCCTAATAAAAAAAGTCTGAATTATTTTGGCAGGGACATTCTGCCCTCAACATTTTATTTGCTTTCATCCCCGCAGTGCTGATGAATATGTGTTGCAAAATCGTTAGGCGCAACATTGTGTTGATCTATTGTGAGATACCAATAAGAATTTTTCTACTTTTTGTTTACTTATTAGTACCTTACTTCCGTACAGTAACTTGGAGTGGTCTGGTTACTAAGGACATGTTTGGATGTTCTCTCATTTTTCTACACCTGTCGATAGCCGGTAGTGATTAGTGCACAAATATTACGCTTTGTCATCCGAGAAAACAAGATCCTGTCTACAGGGATCAGTATTCAGTAGTTGTGGTTTCTTCTGCATTCTGAGACCAGCCGTTCCAAAATGCCCCCTGTCTTCCTTCTTTTTCCAATCAATCTTCCAGCAGCGCTCGGCTGCTAACCTTATCACTTTCAAAACAGCTCAGAAAGATTGACATAGCGTCAAATCAGGTAAAATCGCTTTCAAAACGGCTCAGAAAGATAAACGGATGGTTTCAAAAGTTAAAAGAATTTAAAAATTCGGTTTTTTCTGATTAAAAAGACACCTTTTTTTTTTTTTTTTTGAGAATGACACAGTACAACGCAGACGCCACAACACGCACGCACACTCACCCCTATGAACACACGCACGCAAAACCCTACCCCCTACGAAGCATCCAAGCGACCGAGACCCCCGCAGATCTGCGAGATTCTCGGTCACCATTGGCGCTCGTATTCGACGGGAACGCCGCTACCACTTAATGCATAACGCCGAAAATCCTGTGGAAAAGTCCCGCGAAAAGGCGCGAAAGACCAAAAGATTCAACCCCGGTGGAATGGGCCCCATTGGACCGCCTACGTAACTCTCGAACTCGAGAACAGTTAGGAAGGCCAGATGGGCTTCAAGCCACTTGCTAAGACTGTCCCGTTTGCCAAGAACTGTCAAGATAACCGAGCCCAGAATTTTAACGGCCCAGTAGTCTTTCGGAAGTTCGGAGCCATTCTCATTTCTCAATTTCTCATCTTGCATTGGCAGCTAGGAAAACAGGATCTGCTAAAAAAAAAAAAAAAAAAAGCTAGGAAAACAGGAGCTTGTTTCCTCGTCATCTAAAAACGGACAGCAAATTTTAAAAGTACTTAATACTAATTGACATGGAAAAAAAAAGAGGCACTGAAAAATGACCTAGATGCCCACCTCTTTTGACCTTAACTTAACTTTCAGACATTTTATATCTATTCGTCTCTGACTTTCATTTTTAATCTTTTTTTACTTGCACAGACCTGGTATAGTCTTTTTTTTTTTTTTTTTTTTTTTTGAAAGAACAGACCTGGTATAGTCTTCTTGGTAGATTATTATACTGGAGCCGTAAAGATAGACACTGGTGTGGGAACGTCATGGAACATGTCACATGCTGTACTCGGATGGACTCAAGTGCCAATGTGAGCTCGGAGTTGCCACTAATAATATTTACTCCTTCGGTAGTACACCTTTTTTTTTCCCTATAGAATCAAGAGTAAAGTCTATTTTTGGCCATCAAACTTTTAGTGAAGTCCAAGAATGACCATCAACTCCAAAACCGGTATTTTTGACCATCCAACTCTTATAACCGCTCACAACCGCCATCGAGCTGTTTTGATGAATGGTTTTTTAATGTTTTATATACAATTTAGTCCTTAGATCAATGGGAATTGTTATATATATTCAATTGATTATGGTGTGCCCTCGCAAAATGAATGAAGAACTTGTGTTGGTGGATGCAATCAGTTAGTTGCTTTCGTCGATGTTGAATGAAAAAATTTATTAGCCACGTGAATTAATATTAATAAATATGTATTTTAGGTCGACCTTTTACCTGTTAGCTGTGCAAGGTTCATCCATAACTCTCGCTATTTTTAAATCGGTTCACTAAAAAACTATGTTTTTTGTCTCGCTATTTTAAATTATTTATTATTATTTTGTTCGAGATGCTCGCGACGGTGCGCCATGAAGCTAGTGCTCTCCGCGAACCGCACGTGGCCACCGCGCTGCTGGAAGCATGTACGCAGCGCAGGCGGTGACAGCGATGCTGTCCTGCTACGGCAAGTTGGGCCTCCTCGGACGACGCACACGGCTCGATTCGGCGGGTTGCGCCGCAAGGACCTAATTTCTTTGGAACGCCATGATGGGCCAGTACACGCAAAGACGGCGGCCTAGCGAGCGCCCGGGCGGATGCTGAGGTTAGGAGTGGAGGCTGATGAGGTGTAGGTAGTGCTAGCGCTCTCACGCGGTGGCGAAATTTGGGCAAGGCGGAGTCCGTGGATCTAAGGACTAAATTGTAAATAAAAACATTAAAACCACCTCATTCAAACCGCCCGATGGCCAATTGTGAACGGTTTTAAGAGTTAGATGGTCAAAGATACCCGTTTTTGGAGTTCGATGGTCATTCTTGGATTTCGCCAAAAGTTTGATGGCCAAAAATTGACTTTTACTCTAGAATCAACCATAGTTTAACTCTTATTACAAAATAGTTCTCTGTACGATGATGTTGTCAAATACTTGATTTATAAGTCTATAAGGAGGCCATCACTAGTATGTCAAATAGTACCGGTCAATTTACTACTCCCTTTATTTTAAATTATAAGCCACTTTTAATTTTTTTATTCATTCATTTTGCTACGTATATACAGACATTATCATATATATATATATACATAAGGAAATAGATGTACCCGAATAATGCAAAGCGACTTATAATTTGAAACGGAGGAGGGAGCAATGATTATGAGGAAAGATCTCTCCTATTTTCATTGATCCTCATTAGAGATTGCATTGGTGCATAAGTGCTTCCTGAAGGAGACACATTTATTTATTGTGGACTGGGCGTCGTTTAGAATTTAGTGTATAGTTTGATTAGGCCGGTCTTAGTGGGAGTGTCATGAGAGTTTCATTTATATTAATTAGGCTGCCACATAGTCACTTTTGATGACATGTCTATGTATTTAAGAAGAGAGAGAAGAAATGAGTTTCATCTAGATGAAACTCTCTTAACACTGAATACCAACTTTCTCTCGAAGCCGTGAAATTAAATGCCTATGGAACCACAAAATGAAACTCTCTATTGAGAGTAGGGGTTTCATCCAAGTTTCATTTTCATTTCATATGACATGGCAATCTTAGAAATAACGCAATGAAACTCACCACTCAAACTGGCCTTAGTTGGATCATCGGCTAATAAGATAAAATAGTGTCCTTAATTAAAATTATGTTAAAATTTTTGATAGTGAAAATCTTTATTTTTTTGTTAGAAAATAGTCGAGCATTAAAAGACCTATAGTTGTTTGCTTTTCTTCGTCGTCTTTTTATATTATGGAAAACAAACATTGGTGTATGTGTACTTCGTGGAGGAAGGCGTATCTATTTACATTGGAGACAACCGTTAGATTTTAGTTTATAGTCCAATTAGTTGGATCATCATCATAACCAGATTTAAATAAAACAAAAACAAATGTTGTTCAAAAATTACATTAAAATGTCGACGATGGATTTTTTTTTTGTAGAAAAAATACTCAAGAATTGAAAGATCGTTGATTTTATTCTTCTTTTTTAATATTTATGGGAAATAAACGCATGAAAAAGGAAAAAAGAAAAATAACGGTGCGAACGGGCGGAAGAAAAAAAGGAACGAAAATGACAGAGACAACGGACGTCCGTCGAAAACTCGAAACACGTATACGACGGGGAAAAAAGGAAAAGAAAAAAACCTTGCAGACGGGCAAAAAAAAAAAGGAACAAAAAGAGACACAAAAAGAAATAAACGAACACGTACGCTAAAATCGTGCATGAATGACGAAAAAAAAAAACAAAACAGGCGAACCTAGAAGCCTAGGGCAATATTATTAGGAGTTTAAAAAACGGTTGAAAAAAAAATATTTTGTTGGTATAGATATAGGTATAGTCAAATGTGTCTAGGTCACAGCTATACATCAAAACCGGGTAAAGTCAAATGTGTCTAGTGTTTTCAACTACTCCTCCGCCCCGTTGAGTTTGTCACCCATTCCGTCCGCCATCTTCTTTTGACGCTTCGCCTTATTCAAATTTTTACATAAATATAATTTATTTTGTTACGACTTATTTTATCAATGAAGATACTTGAATATCGATTAATTTATTTTATAATTTCCAAAAATATTTTGAATAAGACGGATGGTTCAAACATGAGGTTCAAAAAGTCAAAAAGCGAATTTAACTCCATGGGATGTAGGGAGCAAGAGGTAGCCAAGCAATTACTCTACCGTGCTAAACCAACCAAGGGCACAATTTTACTCTCACATCCAGGAGTGGTCAAGTCACAATACGTATTACGTAGTTTAAAATTGCAGCAACTCTAGTTTTAGGTTAAAAGTCGTATACATTGAAATTAGTTTTTTTTTTTTTTTTTTTTTTTTTTTGAGAATTACATTGAATTATTAGTTGTGTGTAGACATCTACCATAGTACTACAACTTAATCTTGGGCCAACAGAT
>JADLZK010000728.1:0-116775 GCA_015847255.1 Hyparrhenia diplandra
GTCAAACTTTGCAAAATTCATAGAAATTTGAAAATAGCCTCAAAATTCTGAAAATTTTTGTAGAACCTTCCTATGAGTATATCTACCCATGAAAAATTTGAAACTTTGATTTTGAGTAGTTCTTGCATGATTTAAAAATACAATCTTTAATTGAAAAATACATCTTCTATGATTTTTAGAAAATAAAATATTTATTCAAAAATCATAAAAATTTATTTGGTACTGTTTTTATGATGTGTCCTACTTGTATAAAAGTTTGGAGTCTTTTTGAAATGTTTAAATTATTTTCTATTTTATGCTTTTATCATTTCATGTGATTTATAAATTGTTAGTGTCAAATAATTTAGGTTTTGTGTGACTTTTGGGGGGTTGTTTTGTGAATCTTGGATCATACCACACAATCAAATGGTCCTTGAGAACTCCTTAGGCAATGGTGATGATATCTTTTAGAGTAGTTCAACAAGTTGGTTTTGTTGGGTTGCAACTTTATCATGAAGGAAAGTTATATTCAAGTTGTTATCATTTCATGCATCGGGGTTAAGCATCATATTTAAATTCCATCATGTTGAAGCATACATTATTTCGTGTAGTGAACGAGACCGAGATTGTTAAAGCGGAGACGATTTTGCCGAGGAGGGTTATTCTGTTAGAGAGGATTTCTTTTTATTGTGGTGTTGACCCCGAGTCCTGCATCACAATGAAGGCAAGCCAGGATACATTTAAACCTTTCCTTGTATCTTACAAAGCTTTTACACTTATGTTTATGATATGTTGCATTAAGTTCTAGGAGTTGAGAGATAACCTAATTCTTTGCATTATCATCCTTGATTATTGCAATACCATCCTTGTTAACTTTGTTTTTATTTCAAAAATGTTTAGTGATGCTTAGCCCCGCTTAATTAGTTAAAATTTGTTTCTTCAAAAAATGCTTTACATGAGAATATGGTACCTTTTCGAAAAAGAAAGAGAAGTAGAAAATGAATTTGAGATCGGACGGGACGGAGGTTGAAAGCCGGGCGGGATACCTAGCCGTGCTTGTCCCGTGTTGGTCGTTTAAGGGCCGTCAGGTGGATTGGCCCTTGGATCAAAAATTTATATCTTGGCCACATACATTGTAAGCCCGAGATCTCGGAGGTGAGCCAAATCGGGAACGATACAACCGCCAAGACCGGGAGTGGAGGGATGGCGTGAGTATAAGTTACCCCTCGTGGGTTAAAGTCCTGATTGGAGGTGTGCGGTACTCTCGGGTGGCGTGGGACCGTCCCGTTTTGGGGCGTCAGTGAGGGTTGACATATGCAAGTTTAAGTTCTACATATGTCGTGTGGTGAGGTATCCCCATTTGGGTTTTAAGCGGTTGGAATCGGCGTTTGCTCCGCGAGAAAAGGAGACTTGATCCTGCGCACCCTTCTTTCGTAGTAAATGATGGAGTATGGTTACGAGGAAAGAAAGTTGGCTTATGAAAGAAATGTTTGCTCTAGAGTAGGATAACCTAGAGTATATATGAGCTACTAATATGAATTAAAAATATTGAAAGTAAGGATTCACTTTTAGTAAGCTTTTCTACAAAAGAATTCTTGATTCTTGCTAAGCCTTACCTTGATTCCCCTTAACCCGCATTCCTAAGTCTTCTCCTTTGTTTTTCTTTGTCGGTTAAGTCTTGTTGAGTGCTCCCGCACTTTCGGGGTTCGATTGACCCTTGTTGTAGGGGCGCAGGTCATGGCGTGCTTGTTTTGGTCCCCTCGCGCATGACGGTGTTTCAAGAAGAGGATGATGAGTAGAGGTGAACCCTTGGGCAGGGTTGTCTATGTAAATATGTTTAATGTTACTTCAATAAACTCGAGGGTTGTAATATTACTACTTTAGTTTGTTTTGAACAAATGGTTTGTAAAATTATGGTTATGTAATCCTTCCATTTACATTTTACTCGATATATTTTGAATAAAATGTTGTAATACTGGAGTGACTTGTTAATGAGATCCTGTTGGAAGTTTAATAGCACTTTCTAGATTAATGGGAACTCGTGCATAAAGGTGAGAGGTCTTAATGACAATGATAAGTGCATGTGGGCCCCTGTAATTTAGGAGGTTTAATTTGTTACATAAACTAAAATTGTTAGACTCCTCAAAAAGAAGAATCACATTTCTTTTTTTCGTGCCATGGTTGCACAAAAATGTAAAAATTCAATAAGAAAATACTTCCCCATCCTAAAAAAATAATGGACCAAAAATCATGCTGCTTAAGGAGCTCCAACAATCCAAGATAAAAAAAAAAGGAGTCTAACAATCCAACATAAAAAAAAAGGAGTCTAACAATCCAAGATAAAAAAAAAGGAGTCTAACAATCCCAAGTTTGACCTCCATATATATAAAAAAAAAGCGCAAAATACATTTTTTCAACCTTTGGTTTACACGGTGGTCATTCTATTCTCAATGTACAACTACAAAATCAGATGACGGACATCCTCCAACGAACCCCCGCAAAATAGAACTTTGAAAAAAGTTATTTATTTACTAGGACGATCCAAAGTTTCAAACTGTTTGAACATCGATGGAGTACCTAGACCTAGCTAGTTTGCATGCCAATATACTATAATGTTAAGTATGCAACAAGCTAGTATAATTAGTGACGACAAGACGACTCCTAGCTACTAGCTAGTTGTTCATACATACCTTGTCTGAGTCTCCTAGCTCTGTTTGACGAATGCAACTACATTGACTTTGCTCATCATGAATCTGCACGGAATATTCTCGCATGTAGACTAGCACGTACTTGCACAGAAAACACTTCACTCGCTCATATTATATATATACTATATATATATATTATGTATGGTCGTGACTCGCGAAAGACACTAGTAAACCACAACTTGGACTCCAAGTAAAAGAGGTTTGGACTTAACGAAGCACCACACTTGCTAGAAGCCAGCCCCAACTGTAAACTATGCAAGCTAAGTTTGGCATACCTTCACACACAGACGACAGTCAGTAAGTAAATATTACAAAATTTGAGTATTCAGTCTAGTTTTTTTGAGGCATGCGACGGCGGCGGCGTCATTAAACAAATCAAACACCAATAATCAACGCGTATATTTCTGCCAATCAAAGCCAATGCCTTTTTGACCCTTCTTCAGTCCTCCTCTCTAATTAACCCTCTTCCTTTTTCCTTAGCTCTCTCGCTCCTTTCCATGTCTTTGCATGCTTCCATTAATCTATGCCCCATGAGGCCATGAACACAATCTTTTTTTGCAAAAGCTAGGGTTAGGGAAAGGCACAAGCAACCAAGTTAAGGGGCCACCTGTCACCAGTTGGAAAGGAGCCAGAGCCTGCAAGGAAATTGGGCGGGCGCCCGTGATGAGGTCAAAAAGGTTGGTGATGCATGCATATATGAAAATTGGCAAACTGCCAAGAAGCTGTGTGTACTCGATCTCTACCCTAGCTTAATTAACGCGCCAAATTAGGCCAAATGCAAGTTAATTCAGCTCCAGTACCGTACTACACACACATGTCCTGTCGTCGTTAAACCCCCTACTCACTTGACAAGCCACGGTCTATACTCCACACTCTGCTACAGCTTTTTGTGTTCATATCCCCTCTCATCTGCTTGGATTGCTGCCTAGATGCCATCACTTTGTTAAACAATCTGTGCTGCTCTCGTGCCTTCTGGTCTGGTGGCTGTTCAAAGCTCTTGTTGACCGTTGAATGGGCTTAGCTAGGGTGGCTAGCTAGGCGACGCATAACATAATGCAGAAATCAGCTCGGCTTTACATCGATCCCAACCAAGCAAGCAACCAGACCAGACGACGACGATGCAGGCAAATTCCACGTACAAGGCATAAAGATACAAAAACCATCAGGCATGGTATAGACATGGCTTGTCCAAGAAACATCCTCTGTCGATATATGGACGCGACATGGGTGTTATACAAATCCAAGCTTGTTTCTCTCGTCTGTACGCTGTTCTGTTCAGGTGGCTAGCTACTAATTTGTATTTGTATATGAGAGCGACGACATGGACGGAGACGTACTGATTGCTGGATAAAAGAACAGCTCCCACTGGCATATGGGGTGCCAATTAGAGACAAAACCATGAAGCATTTAACAACTCGATCAGAGGGTCTTCCTCTAGTCAGTATGAGAAACTATAAACTTTTATATCCCTGATTTGGAATGGAGATACTACTTCGGGGTTGTTGACCTTGTGCTGTGTGTGTGCTACTTCTGCTGAATTTCTGTGGAATTCATGCGAAACGCGTCTATTGCGATCCCCTAAACTAAACTAAACAGATGATTTTATAGGATTACTGAACTCTGACTCGCGAAAAAGAAGGAAGGTACGGTTCCAAATATATATACACTCATCAGTCGGGCGGCTCCATTAATTTCCTGCAGGACCCCCTAATTCGGAAAGGTGCCTACTTATTTTTGCAATGCTGCCAGAATGCATCATTTCTAGTGCTTTCACATGCTTCCCGAAGAAATTTGGCTGATCGAGAATGGCCTGGAACGAAGCCGAAGATCCACCTCTCGCCGCACAGTGTGCAATGACTGTGTTCGAGCTGTAAGCATTTGTGGATCATTACTTGGAAACACACACTTAATTAGTTAAGTATTTGGTAAATTCCAAGTTTGTTTGAAACAGATTAAATGGGCTTGTTCGGTTGCAGTAAAGCAGTGGCTGTTGCAGCTAGCCACATGCTGCGGCTGTGCCTGCTGATCGAGGGGCCTTCTAGTTCTATCCAGCAGCTGCTACTTCAGTTGTAGGGAAGAGAGCCAAACTTCACTTCGAATAATAATATAGCAGAATGTATGGGAATATATATAACTTGGAGGGCAATAGTTACATGTGCACATGTTTTTACATCTAGTACTGAGTAAAAATAGTGTTGTGCAAATCAACTAACTATATCTGACAAAGAATTTTCAGTTTTTTTTACCCTCACTTTCAGGGCCAAAACGTATTTATTCATTTGGGTGGTAACTGGAAAAATGGTTTCTACTTTCTTTCAAAAAAAAAATTTGTATGATTTCACCGCAAAGGCGGCAAAAACTCAGTCACCGCCGCCCCAACTCCATAGGATGCCACGAGGAGGCTCTTTGCCCACTCAGGTTACGAGCCCTCCATGCGGGGGGAGTGTGGCAGCCAGGCAGTCCTATTGGCTTACAACGATTACATTGTGGCGTCATTTATCTCTTTGGAGGCATCATCACAGATACATCACTACAAGGAGAAAGCAAGAAGAACACCATATAACACAAGGGCTCTTTGATGATGCCTCCAAAGAGGTACTACAAGGAAAAAGCAAGCAGAACACCATAACACAAGGGCTCTTTGATGATGCCTCCAAAGAGGTAATGACGCCACAAATTTGTGGTAGTCTCATCTTTTGCTCTTATGTGGCATGTTGTTTATGTTATTTTTTTATACCTATGGATATGCCAAAACCTCGCCTTTGTGTTGAGTGATGTATTGATTTTAGTGTGTTTTTCAAAATTAACCGGATGAACGGGTTTTGCCTTGTTTTTCCCCAAAAACAAGGTTGATGAAAGAAATGTTTTTCATAAAAAATTAATAAAAAATTAATCATGTTCCACTTATGATATATGCGCGCGTGCCATGAAGAATGATCCTCTGTGAATAATATCTCTAGAACTGCTTCTCTTGGAATATATGTTTGGATGCCCTACAATAGGTAGGTTCCGACCTACAAATCCTAATTCCTATCGCCTTATACTATAACCTTTGTTGAACCGGGAAGAATCTCACTTGTTTAAAGGCTGGTGTGCTCTAGAGTAATAGGGATTACCTAGCTGGCTAGGTTGATTTGGCGCCTTTAATCAACTGTGTGTGCACCAACATCCATGTCAAGCCCTTATTTTTTTGTTGTCTGAATGAATGAACAGCTACAGAACTATAGTCTTCACCAATCACCACTTCAGCACACAGCTATATATTAGGCTTTATCTGAAAAGAAAAAACTAAACCATCTATCAGGCCGTTAAATCAGCTCCATTCTTCCCTACTAATAATCAAATGAAACCCCAGAGGGATGGTTGCTACTAGGAGTGTATTACACAAATTAAAAAGCCGCCATTGTTCTTTGTTCTCCGTCCTCACTCGTCAGTCCTTGCGTACGTTTCTCCTCAGCCTCCCTCTGCGTCACTAGCTTGGAGAGTGCGGGAGATTACTATTTTGCCCCAGCCCCCAATACGGCAATACCCTCTCCTCAGTCCTCACTCCTGCTCTCTTCTCTCTCCGTCAACCAACTAGCTACCTCCCTGTATAAATTTGCTGCACGTCCTCCACCACCTCCTCGTCGTAGAGGAGAGGCCAGCAGAGAAGCAGCAAGCTAAGCTCTCCTTGAGCTAAGCTAAGCTAGGCTAGGCTAGTTGTGACAGCGACGAAGAAAGCTATAAGCTAGATATTGTCGTTTGAGGTCAGCCGTCAGCGTCATGGGAAGAAGGTGTCGTTTAGGGTGAGGGAGTTCGACATGGACAGGGACCTGGCGGCGGTAGAGGAGCTGGAGCGCCGGTGCCAGGTTGGCCTTTGCGGCGACGACGACACCACAGCCGCCGCCAACGCCGTCGCCGCCGCCTCCTCCTCCTCCGACGACGACAGTGGCGGCGGCGGCGGCGGCAAGCTGAGGAAGACGACGAAGAGAAAGAAGAAGAAGAAGGGCATGTCGCTCTCCGTCGAGCTGGTCGGCGACCCGCTGGCGAGGGTCCGCCACGCGCCGGAGCACGTCATGCTGGTAAGTGGCGGCGGCCTGCCTAACTAATCTACGCGCTAGCTAGCTAGCTGCAGCAAGCTAAGCTACCAAATTAATTAATTATTAACAAGCACATAATAACTAAATGACAAACAAAATAAAACAACAAGATACAGTTTGTTTGTTTGGCACACCAATCCGATCGTTGTGATGTAGTGTTTGGAGTTCAAACACTGAGGGATCGAGAGGGACTGATCAATATTTTGTTACTGATAATTGATGTGCACGAACGAAAGATGCGCGCGGTTGATAGTGACAATTTGTCAGATTATTCTGTTCTTTTGGCTGATGAATTTGCAATGCTCAGGTTGCCGAGTATGGCGAGGGAGGCGGAGATGGTCGGGCTCATCAAGGCCTGCGTTAGGGTGGTGAGCAGAGGCGGCGGCAAGAAACAGAAACCATCTTCCTCCCCGAACCCGAAGCAGCCGCCGCCGTCGCCGCCGGCGTACGTGAAGGTGGCCTGCCTCCTCGGCCTCAGGGTCTCTCCGTCTTACAGGTACGCTGCCTGCCACGGTGGCCATGTCCGTCCTCCTCTCACCACTTCACTTCTCTTTTTGTTTCTTCAGTGTTCACCACATGTGGATGTGGATATGCATGCACGCAAACACAATGCGTCCATTTCCCTGCTCCACACCAACGTACTTTCTCTGATTGCCTAATCTCGCGCCGCGGAGTGGGCCCACCGGTCCGGCTGGTTGGCCGGAGTCCACTGCCGCACGGTTGTCGAGGCTCAGCCGCCGCCGCCACCGCATGGTTTGAACGTCTGTTGTCTTGCAGGCGGCTCGGCGTCGCGACGGCGCTGGTGGAGCGGGCGGAGCAGTGGTGCCGTGAGCGCGGCGCGGCGCACGCGACGATGGCGACGACGACGTGCAACGCGGCGTCGCTGGCGCTGTTCACGGGACGGTTCGGGTACACGCCGTTCCGGCGTCCGGAGTTCCTGGGGCGGCCGGTGCACGCGCACCGCCTGCCCATCCCGAGCGCGCACCGCGTGTTCAAGCTGCCGCCGCCGCTGGCGGCCGCGGCGTACGCGCGCCTGTGCCCGCCGCACGCCACGGAGTTCCTCCCCGCCGACATGCCGGCGCTGCTGGCCCACAAGCTGACGCTGGGCACGTTCGTGGCCATCGAGAGCGGGCCGGACAACAACGCGGCGGACCCGCCGTCCTTCGCCGTGCTCAGCGTCTGGGACTCCACCCGCTCCATGCGCCTCCGCGTGCTTGGCGCGCCACCGCTGCTCCGCGCGTCGCTCGCCGCGGTCCGGGCGCTCGACCGCGGCGCGCCGTGGATGCGCGTCCCATCCATCCCGGACATCTTCCGCCCCTTCGGCACCTACCTCCTCTACGGCCTCCGCATGTCCGGCCCCGCGGGCCCGGACCTGCTCCGCTCCCTCTGCCACCACGCCCACAACATGGCACGCAAGAACCCGGCCTGCGCCGTGGTCGCCGCCGACGTCGCGCCGGAAGACCCGGCCGCCGCCGCCGTCCCGAGGTGGCGCCGCTTCTCCTGCGACGAGGACGTCTGGTGCATCAAGAACCTCAGCAAGAATGCCGCGACGACGACGACGATGGCGACTGGGCGGCGCCGGCGCCGTCCGGGACGGTCCTGTTCGTCGATCCCCGCGAGTTTTGACGTAGCCGCCATGCATGGCAGGTGTAGGCTGAGCCGGCAGAGGGCTAACCTCTGCCAAATTTTGACAACTACACACGTGTACATACGCTTGGTACCGCAATGGCAATCACCTGCCTTGCCATTTGTGGTATCAAACCACCCAAGCTAAAGTCTGTAACGGTAGCATGCATTTGCTTCTGGATTTAGCTAGGATAGCGACGAGGTTTGCCTTAGTTTCTTTCTAATCAATGTCGAAGAAGAACCGGTTGACGTGTTTAATTTCCTCAACTGTGCATGCCAAGTTGGTACAATGGTTTTGAAAGCTAAGGGCTGAAAGCAAACGCACGGCAATTGCATCGATCTGCAAGTACCCACAGACGAAAACGACGTGCACTGATAGTGAAACGACGATGGCAACAGCTTGCAATAATTCACATCGCCAGTTGGTCAGAGTGTGAATTACTCCCTTTTTTTTACAGTTTGACTAGCATTGCCATCACAAGCAACAACTAATAAGAAGGATTCAACTGAGGTTAGTTTTAAATTCTACCAGTCCTAATCAAATTGACCGTTGGCAGAAACATTCAACTCAGTTAAGTTCTAATAAAATCTAGCAGTCCTAATCAAATTGACCGTTGGCAGAAATATTCAGTGGAGAAAAAGGAAATTAGATGAAAAGGGCATTTCTGTCTTCTGCTCATCCTTCCAATCACGGAGAAATCAGAATTCACCATGCCACTAATATCCATGATCTTTTGACTATATTGGTAGGTACTTTAGTTACTGAACCCCAGCAGTTCAGCTTCAACGACCTGATCTATATTCCGGCCAGCAGAAGTAAGCAACCAAATCTTCTTTATTCATCATCAAAATTCCATGCACAAAATCAGCCAAATATTATTCCGAGATCACCTAAATCCCTGTGTCCCACCAATAGCAAGGAGCTTTCAGTTGGTTCAGATCTGATGCTTCCATGATGTTGCTCTGATGCATCATGCATGGTCCATGTCACCAACGCCGGCCGCATGAGATTGAGAGGTCCACAACACAAGGAGAAAGTACACTCACATCCCTGCTTCAGAGAGTTTAGAGCCAGATCTTCACATAGTACGAGCCAAACATGGCATGTCAAGGAACTGATCATGCATGACTAGACGGCCGGCGATCGATGGTCCAGGCTCTATGTACTCTGATCAAAGAAAGCCATGGATGGACCTCTGCAAAAGAGCCTCTAAGGTTCATCAGAAATGGCTCAGTAAACTGCAGAAGCAGCTAGATTAGCGTGGTCCCTGAAAACCTGCCCGGCCGGCCAATCGATCGATGAACCACTCTCAGGCAAATTAAAGCTCAAGAAGTGACAGCACTGGCTGGCATAGATTAGCCAAAGCACTTCTCAAGTTGTGGCCTTTCATGCAGGGTTGCCATTGGCCATTAGGGTTCTTTTCTGCTTTTTTGAACGAATTAGGGTTCTTTGGTCCCCTACACAATCCTAGGATGGGGTGTACATGGCCATGGCTGCAGTCACGCTCACTGCTCACTTTGTTCGGCGTCGGCGCCGCGCGCAGAAAGGTGCAAGTGGAAACCAGAGGGAAAGAGACGGCTGAGAGGAATTTGCAGCAGCAGATTCAGCACCACCATAACAGCACAACAAAAGGCACGAAACACAATGAACAGAAGATTGTGCAAGGGAGCAAAGCGAATTTTTAAAAATATATTTTGTCTGGTGCAAAAACATAAGTACACATCTATTTCATATACATCTGAATCTGATTATTAAGCCTATGATTACACGAAATGCCTGAGCAAAAAACCTAACAATGAACAGTATATATAGCCAGATAGAGGCAAATAAAACAGAACAGAAATGATGGCCTTATCAGAAAGGAACAATAGAAGAAGTCTTTTTCAAAGGGAAAAAGGAACTCAAGAGATGAGATACATGACAGAAATTGCCTTTGAAATCAACCTAACAGATGCCCACGGAGAATATACCAATAGAAAAAGAAGGGCAGTGCCAAGTGCCAACTAAAAAATCGAAGATATGCTGGAGAGGAATATGGAAAGGCGAAACAAAAGGAATATTTGAAACCTTTTATGCTGGTGAATAAGTATGTCACAGCAAGTTTATTTTATTAATTTCAAGAAAAGAAGGAGCTCCTTTTGTGACCCGACTAGGACGTTAACCTCTATATATTGCATCAGAAATGCACTAACGAGATAAGCTGGAACATCCGTATCTGAACAAAGACAAGATAACAGATCGATGTCTGCATTCGAACGGGTTATTTCTTCAGGAGCGTTGAACAAGAATCTACAGGTGTTGATGTCTCCTCATCATTTTCAGGAGCATTGAACTAGAATCTAAAGCATTCAGGATCACAGAGCAATGTCTCCATCACCCTGATGCATCAGTGTGTGTTTTGGCAACGTGCTTTCTGGTCTTCAGAAAGAAACTTCCCTGGACGAGTCTAGTCTACACAGTAGCGATTTGGCTTCTTTATCCAGCTTTTAGAGGATGCTAAGTGGAAGATAGCTGCCCCACACCACAAATATTGTATACATCTAACTAGGAATTAGATTTCATTTCAAAGAACTGTTTACACTTTATAAAGTTTTTTTTTCCACTCTCTTCTTTATAGCTCATCCTTACGTTGTAAACTCTCAGCTTGAGATAAGATCTAGCCAAAAAAAAAAGTTCTTATCATTGCGGAATTTGATTCGCCAAACTGTGTTGAAGTGAATTGCTGACAATTCATATACTATCACATTAATTCAATCCATAGGGCAAACTGCAGAAACCAAGCATGTAAATGACAACTGGACTCAGCAGTTTCACTCAATCTCACCTTGAGTTTTACCTGGACAAGAGTTCTAAACTTGTTGCCAATTTGTTCCACTTCAAAGCGATAACAAAAAGGAGTTCTAAACGCCAATTTGTTCTCAAAGCGATAAAGTTCGTCAAAAGTCAACAGTCCAATAGTCTTTCTTAAACTCACTCTTTATTATATCAACTGAAGAACCATTTAAATAAAACCCCTTAATATATCTTTCTACCATTCAAAAACTTCTCTGTATTTTGTGCGCTTTGGAGAGCTATTCGTTCTCAAGATTTATGGCTAGCCAGAAAACAGAAAAAGACAATGACAAAATTTGGCGATCTAATTAAAGCTGTTGGAGAACCCTTGGAGTGGAAAAATTTTTTGGTACATTTTTGGGTTTTCCTTTAATCCTCATCACCAAAAATTTGATGATGACAACACTGATTCAGCCATTTAGCTGAAAGGACTCAGGGCAATGTGAAATCAGATGGCAACTGAATGAACTTAGTTCAAGTATTTCTAGACAATACAGGTGACACCTGACTCATGTAGTCTGCTAATCTCATGGCACAATAAACCACCCAATACAAGGCTTCAATTCTGAAACAACTATAATGTAGAAATAGCATAAGCAGAAACTACAGATATAACTTTTTTTTAATCTACTGGCCGCCCCTCAGAGCAAGCACAAGATGGAGCACTGAACCACCTTCAATGTTGTAATCCTTGGCAGTTTTATCATCAGCAAGTTGCTTCCCAGCATAAATGAGCCTGTGCATGCAACAGTTCTATTAGGACCATACAATTGCTAAAAGATGATTAAAAGAAGCTTATAGAAAGGTTTTCAGATTCATATTGATTATTGTGGGGGCAAGTTGAGTACCTCTGCTGAACAGGTGGAATGCCCTCTTTTTCTCCCTCAACACGCTCCTTGATCCTATCAATCGTGTCAGTGGGCTCGATGTCAATCTCGATTTCCTTCCCAGTCAGAGTCTTCACCTTGATCATAGTTCCACCCCTGAGCCTCAGGACCAAATGGAGTGTCGACTCCTTCTGAATGTTGTAATCAGCTAATGTTCTGCCATCCTCCAATTGCTTACCAGCAAAAATCAACCTCTGCTGGTCAGGCGGAATGCCCTCCTTGTCCTGAAATATACAAGGCAGTATGTTAGAGAACCTGCCAAGTTAGAATGGATTCCTTAACCCATCTTTTATTCAGTGTTACTTAGAATTTATGATGGCGAGTTTTGGAATGTGAGTCAGATTGTGCTCTTGGCCAAAAAAAAGGAAAAATGGTCAAACATGCACAAAGGCATGGAATACAAATAGTGAACATGGACAGGTATTACAAAACAAGTATTACTTGAACATGGAAAATGTAGTTCAAAGCTAACTCAGACAGAGGTGTTTGACTAGTAAATTCTTTTGTTCAGCTTAAAAAAAGACTCAGGAGTACGCTTTTATTTCCTAAAATGTGACTTAGAATCAGAGTAACACTGCATTAAAATACATAAGCAGCATCAAGGAAACCTTTTCTACTTAAAATCTAATCACGCAAAGCCTAGCATGGGAAAATAAAACTGCCATTCAGTACTTGGGGTTACAGGTAAGTTCATAAAGTCGTGTTTGACATTGTCATTGAGTAACACTGCACTAAAATACATAAGCAGCATCAAGGAAACCAAAATCAATCATGCAAAGCCTCGCATGGGAAAATAAACCTACCATTCAGAACTAGGGTTACAGGTAAGATCACAAGTCAAGTTTACCATTGTCATTGCCAGCATAAAAAAAAAAAAGTATTTATGTTAGGATAATAGATGGTTTCGCCTATATTCAAGTACCAACCATGGTAATCTGTATTAGTAATGATGTCAACACTTTACATCCCTTGTTATTACAAAAAGAATTCCTATGCCAGGTGCATGCGAAAAAATTGCATCTTCCATAACCACATAACAGAGGGGCTGTCACATTTGATAGACACCAACTTTCCTAGATTTATTTGTTCATTCATCACAACAGACAAGACTTGGAGGCGACAGGCGAAGATATGAAGACACGACACCACGACCACAGCAATTAGTAGCGGAAACCATCATATGCGCCCGGTTGTAAGGAGAATCTCCATGCTGCAGCCACCGACAGTCACAATCCCAGATTTTTTTTTAAAGAAAATCCCAAGATCCTTTCCCTTCAGTGGACAAGAACCGCACTTACAGCCCTACCAGATCGGCACACAGCAATCAACAAGGCTATCAACCAACCACGAGGGAACACAATTCCGCTACGAATCGGGGAGTCACAGGGGGGGTGGGAGGGGAAGGGGGAAGGGAAGGGGAAGGGGGCGGACCTGGATCTTGGCCTTGACATTGTCGATGGTGTCGCTGCTCTCGACCTCGAGCGTGATGGTCTTCCCCGTCAGCGTCTTGACGAAGATCTGCATCTCGACCGGCTACGGACCCGCGATCTGGAGCTAGGGTTTTACCTCGCGACGAACGAAGTCGCCGCCCGCAGCAAACCGAACCTGTTGCGGTGTTGATTGATTGAAGAAGAATCGAGCCGATGGATGATGATGATGATGATTGGGGAGGCAGGGAGGCGTGGCTGTTTTGCATATATGCCCCGGGGGTGCTCGTATTCGCGTCGAGGTCCGTCGTTTGCGCGTGGGGTTTGGGGGCCGAATCGGACATGTCCGATTCGGTGGAGGGTCTTTCAGATGTGGTGGGCCTTTGGGCCTCATATGGGCTGGAGTGTCTGGGATCCCTGGCTGGTAGATGCTTCGACGGCCCACCGGACCTGAAAATTGTTTAGAGAATAGAAAAGGTTCCGGCCAAAATTCATTGTTTTTTTTTTTTGAAAGGATAATTCATTGTTTTTGTGGAGAAAAAAAGGACCAGAATTACTAGCACAAGAGATAGACGGACATGATCGAATTCAGTGCTCCTACAGTCCCACTAGTCATTTTCTTTTAAAAAATCTTGTTGAATCTTTGAAAAATTATAATAAATCATAGAAAAATCATAAAATAAAAAATCCAATTTTATTGGAGCCCATATGATTAGATATACACAGTGAATATATAATTTGATATGCTTTACCCAAAAGTTTTTTTGCTAAAAGGTTTTGTCTTTTCTTTTTTATTTTTTGCTGAATCTTTAAAAATCAATAAATCACATGAAAAATTAAAATAAAAACAATTTCTGTTAGACTCACATGAGTAGATCTACACGGTGAATATATAATATGGTGTGCTTTTTGTCTAACAAAATAATTATAGAAGTGTACATTCATGAATTATAAATATAAAAGAAAAGACAAAATCTTCAGAGGCCCCAAGTACTGAAGCATATCATATTATATATTCACTGTGTAGACTAATCATGTGGACTCCAATAAAATTGATTTTTATTTTATGATTTTTCTATAATTTACTGTGATTTTTTAAAGATTCAATGAATTTTTTAAAAAAAGAAAAGGCAAAGGCACTTGTTAGAGTAGCAAACCCACTGGCACTGTAGCAAAACCACGGTTACCTGTAGCAAATCCACCTTCAAAACCGCCGAGGGATAATTTGTAGGTTTGAAAAGTGGAGGGACGGATATATCCTGGTTTTCATGGAGTGAAAAAAAGTGATGGATGGGTGAGTGAATCCAGACTTTTTATATATTAGATGCTTTTCGGCCCACGGGACCTGAAAATTGTTTAGAGAATAGAAAAAGTTCCGGCCAAAATTCATTATTTTGTGGGAAAAAACAGAGAACAGAATTACTCGTACTAACACAACACAAGGATAGACGGAGATGATCGAATTCAGTGCTCCTACAGTCCCACTATGCTCAAGGAATGAAGAGAATATGCTTGGCCTTGAGCGTGAAGTTTGGGGACTCTGGGACACCCGTTGTCACGTTTGAATCGTCGGAGCAAACTAGGCGGCATCTTGGGCGGCCACGGATCCACCCCTGATTCAAAGTCAAACAATGCAGCCGCCGGCCGCTGCGCGTTGACCCGTTCCCCACCTGCTGGATCTTTCTTCCCCTCGTCTCATCTCATGATCCGAGGCAAGCATTTGTATTTGGTCCTTCATAGGGGCTGGCATTTAACATTTGGTATTTTTTTGGTTTGATTACTCGTCTTATTTAAATAAAATTGTGTTCGTTTGATTTTTTTAAGTCTCAAAAATTTTTTGTTAAAAAAACATGTCATAACAAGTCAAATATTATTTTATATAAATTTTTAAATAAGATAAGTGTTAAAATTTGGGATGAAAAAAAAAACAAACTTCAATTTAAAATGGATTTAGTATTTAATATCTGTTTTAAAATATGTTGTCTTCCATAGGGTTGTCACTTGGCAGATGCATACAGCATACAATCAACCGATTTATTTTCTCGGTTTATTCCTTTCAGATTTATTTCGTTTATGCTCTCGTGGAACAGTATTTAATTTTTCGTCAATATAGTTTATCCCCAGCCCCGAAATCAGCCGCTGGTTATCGACCAGCCGAACGGGAATCAGCGTGCGGCAATTGATCACTTTCACAGTTGACCCTCCACTTGGAGTTCAGTTCCTTCCTGTGACGGCTTCACACTCCGTCCACACCTGGGAGTTCAGGCTGACACGAGTCACGACTCACGAGCCATGCCGTCCTCCGCCGACCGCCGGCGGCTCCGCCTCCTCCTCCCCCCCCTACTTGTCGCTGCTGCTGCCGCGCTATGGTGGGCGCCGGCGGCGGCGAGGTCACCTGCAAGGCGTGGTTGGTGCAGTCCATCCCCACCGACATGCCGCACCTGCGCCGCGTCCCCGGGGTCCTCTCCACCGGTTCGTATATCCCACACCCACTTCTCTCTGCGACTGCCTCACCTCACTTGCGCGTCTTCGTGGTGTGAGGAGCCAGCCGTGCATATACATACATGGTGGATGGTGCGTCTATGGGCGTTTGCCGGATTGGGGATAGGTGGGGTAGGCTGTAGCGCCGGCGCCGCATACATGTGCTCATTATGCTTTGAGGCTTTGTTTTGGTGAGCTCCCTGGTTCCTAAATGAGGTAACCCATTTTTGAGGTTTTGAAACTTGGATGGAAGATTTGCATTCCAATTGTTCTTTGGCCTCTGCTGTGAGCAATTCGGCTAAATAATTGGGGATACATATTTCCGGGTTGCCTAGTTAGAAAATATGTACATTCCTGGAAATATGTGGAGTCTTTTTTTTTTTTATATGAAGGCAAGTGCATTCTGTAATTTGTTGAAGAGTTTGCATTGAACTATTGGTTCCTCTTCAGTTTAGGGTTTTTCGATCTCGAAACTGCAGTTGGTTTCAGTAATGCTGTAATTGGATTTTGCTCTGAGCTTTTGATGGTGAGTAATTGGGGATACATATGGCGTGTCCGGGTTACTAGTTAGAAAATATGTACATTCCTGGAAAGATGTGGAGTCTTTTTGCTTTTATATGAAGGTTTTCATTGTGCATTCTGTAATTTGGTTGAAGAGTAGTGCATTGAACTATTGATTCCCCTTCAGTTTAGTTTTTTTTTTCTCTCCATCGAAACTGCAGTTAGGTTTCAGTAATGCTATAATTGGATTTGGAACACACACGATTAGGAACTTTTATTGGTGATAAGTAATGTAGCTGGTGATGCTGATAGTGCGTTTGTGAATGAAATTAATAATGCTTCTTGCAGTCACTACATATTCACAGGGCTGTTCATTTCTGTTCTTTCTGTGGGTCCGTAGGAGATGTACTTCAGTGGCTCTCGGGGAACGCGACGAAGAGTCTGGACATCCTTGCACAGTACTGGCAGTTCTTGTCTACACCAAACGATCCGAAATCGGGGGATTATGGATTCTCAGAGAGTGACATGAAGAGATTTGGGGCTGATGAGGGCCGCCTGGTTTACAAGGCATTGGAAAATGCTGCGGATCGTAAGATCAAAATCAGGCAAGTATTGTGTGTGATACTTGAATTAACAGTTTCTTTAATTTCAGAGATTACTTGATCATAGGATGGTTGGGCTAGGAGCAGAGAATGTCGGCCTAAAAATATGGAATATTTTTTTAGCACAAAAAAATATGGAATATTGACATAGCTGTATGCCAACAGCAAACCTGGTGTCACAACTGAATCTCAAAGAAGTGAAAGCAAACAAAGAGATTTATTTTCTGTATTAACCACTTCAGTATCATTTCAGGATTGTCCAACACTCTGGATTTGCTCCTGATTTCGACCAAGAGAGCGCCGATCTGGCGCAGGAAGACCAAATGTTGAGAATGTAACTGTTCTTTTTGAGGATTGGTGGGGATCTGGTGTTGTGCATGCAAAGGTCTGGATATCAGATAAAAAGGATGTGTATATAGGGTCAGCAAACAACGACTGGAAATCCCTTACCCAGGTATACCTGACAAAAAACAAGTTATATTACGTTTGCCGTATAGTGCTGAGAAAGCAATTTGGTTAACCTGCGTGGCACTACTTTTTTACGTGCATTGCAGGTCAAGGAGCTTGGGATCTATTTTGCTGGTTGCCCACAAATAGCAAAAACTGTGGAAGTATATTTTCAAAATTTATTGACGCTTTCAACCCTCAACTCAACTTCTTACACTAAACAAGCCTGGGATAAGCAGTGGCAAGTTTCTAGAAAGGTTCCATGCTGGTCTCATTTCCTACAGCCAAAAGAAAGATGCAGGTTTGCATCTCCCTCTGTAGCTTCACTTCTTTACTGCTTAGCGCACAAATTTGAAGGAAAAAATGGCTGGTACATAAATAAATAGGAATAGATTATGTACAGCCATATGCTATCTTGTCTGCATCTGCCTTAATTTTGGTCCAGCTTCAATTCTGAAAATGCTCGGTACATACTATCCTCTATACCTCTGTCGTTCTTCTTTATAATGATTTAGTTGCTGCTAAATATTACTTATTAAATCTTGTCTTGTGGTTTCTAAAAATATTCAGGCATAATATTTCTATTTTAGACTATTTTTGGTTAGGTCAAATAGTTTATTCTTCATCTGCGTAACAGGTCACCCATACCACTTTCAGTTGACATCCCAGATGTAGATGGATATCCAGCTCTTGCAAATCCTAAAATGATTGATGTTTCATTAGAAACCCCTGGGTACAAGAAATCTACTCAGGAGCACTACATGAGCTACCTTTTCCTTTGCGCCACCTGAGGTAACTTTGTAGCACATTATAGACATCTAGGTATTGCTAGTCCGTAGTCTTCAGTGAATAGATGCTTTAGTGTTTTTCTGTAACAATGCTTTAGTGTTAGACAGCTGCATAGGCACTTGGGCTATTGACCCATTATGGCTAATTGTAGATTTCATTGATTCATTTATGTTATATTAGGCAACGAGATTCGAACGGTGGTTACACTTCTATAAACCAACCCAGTGTCCTTCTTGCCTATACATGTACCTTGCTTATTGGCCTCTTAATCAATCTATCAATTTCCAGTTCAATCTTATTGCCTTCATTTAGTAAACTAACTTTTAGTATAAGTCATCATTGATATTCATGGTGATATGAAGTGCACATTCAATGAAAATTTTCTGTGATAAGGATCTACATCATCTGGTTGGTCTAAGAAAAAAGTCATCTTAATTCTCAAAAAAAAAAAGTCATCTGACTGACCATGTACTTGCACTAATATATCAACATATTTCATATACATACATAAATGTTTGACTACCTTAACCTATCTGGCATATTTATCATAAACGTAGAATTATGACATGCAATTTAATAAAAGATAACTGGTCTGAGGACTAATCTAGTAAGTAGTACATTTCAGACGTTGGTTTCATCTTTTCTTGTTTCACAGGTGACATTTGGCAAATTCCAAGCAGATGAGCAGGGATGGGTTGACACCATTAAGTCTGTTAAGTTTGGGGGAATAGTAAGAATGAATACCATGGATTGGCTTGGGCAGTCACAGTATGCTACTCAAACAGTCTACTGGTCATCTTTATCATCAGCAATCTCAGAGGTATTTATAATTGGGTCCAACATTTTATCCTAGCAAAAACCCAGACTCACTTTTTCTTTTGAAGATTTTTCTTCAAAATGTACCTCTAATTAGTTACAAAGCAGTGATCTGACAAAGGGTAAATTGATTCTTGGCAGGTAGTATTCTCAAAAAATGCAACCGTGAGGCTACTTGTTGCCTACTGGGCACATTTCATCCCAAACACCGAAAAAATACCTGAAGAGCCTACTATACTCCAACATCCTCTGTGCATCTTCGACATATAACCATTGCGGTGGCAAGGTCGAGATCAAATACTACGTGGTTCCTGGGTACAACGATACCGGACCTGCATTGTCCCAAGGTGGCACCGCCACGGGGAGTCGTTACCCTGGCTTCACCAGGGTGAACCATGGCAAGTATGCTGTCAGCGACGTGAGGGCGAACATCGGCACCAGCAACCTCATCTGGGATTACTTCTACACCACGGCTGGAGTCAGCTTCGGAACATACAACCCCAACATTGTTACACAGCTGCAGGATATCTTTGATGCTGATTGGTATTCTCCGTATACCGTGCCTGTTGAACCACTGGAAGAGTATGTGTAGGACCAGCTGAGCCCAATCCTTTTTTTTTTGCCCCACCCACCCACACACACACACAGCCAAGCATCATTGTGTTGCGAAATTGTTTTCTTCTGAGAATAAGCCATCTCGCTGGCAATTGATTCCCAAATGTATAACTGTAAATATTTTTCACTAAAATTAAAAACTATACAGACACTTTTGAGAATTAATTGTTCATCAGCTCAAGCAGCATTCAATAATCTGGAAACAAAATTGTGAACAAGTATATATGTATATAGGAAAGGTTTTTGCAACAGTTTACATATTACAAAAGAGCTTAGGGCTTACGGGCGAGGCTGGAGGGAGGCGGGAAAAGCGGTGGTTGATCTAAAATTAAACTTTGTTATGTATGCTCTACGCATTTTAGTTTTACAATTATAGGCTATAGGACCCTATATGTTAACCTGATCTGAAATTAAATTTTATGTTAGGCTGATAAAAAATTAAGAATTTTGTTCTGTATGCTCTACACAGCCTCAATATTTCAGAATTGTATGGGCCAACATAGTGTCAAATTAATTCCTCTATTGCCTCGAGTTGCTTCAGTCTACTTTCTTTCAATGCAGTGATCACCAAGTGAGGCCTAGTAAGTTGGTGGCATTGTTGGTAGTCCCAATGGAGCCCTCCGGCCTTCTGCCCATGCATTGTCACTATCTGACTAACCTGCGACTGCTATGTGTATTGTTTTTGTTAGCTATTACATCTAAAGATATGCATCGTTTTGTTTGCCATCTGCATTTTCCAGTCAGTATGCATGATACTCCTTGTGGACTAGATTAGGGCGTCCCTAACAACTGACACACTGCTATCTAGGAGCCAATGAAATGGTGAGAGAAAGTTCACAAACCTCCTAGCTATCGCGGAGCTCGTCGCCCAGCTCGCTCACTTCCCAAGAAATGTCCTCTCTCTGCCTTCCATGGCCCACTCCCCTTTGTACCTGCAGTGTTTTTTTTTTCTTTTTTTATTTGCGGTCGCTAGCGATTTCATATTCCCTATTGTGGACGCCCTTAGCACAGCTGTATTTCCTCTTGCATTGTCATATCAATTTTTTTTATTGTTACTTCACATCTTAGGCCTCCTTTGGTTCTTAGGTGAAACGCATGAAAGGTAAAGGAATCCAGTTCCTATGGAATTTTTCCTACGACGTCCTTTGGTTCATAGGATTGGCATAGGAAAGTTTCCATAGGAAAGCAACCGAGCGTGATTCCGTAGGATTGTCGCGTAAATCTTTCGAAGAGCTCAGACCTGTTGCTAAGTTTCCAGGTGCGAAAAGAAAGCGCACGCGCGTCTTTCGTTGCCGCCGCACCAAAGCCGTCAATCCCTCTCTCGCACGGGAACCACGACACCATCGCCCGTAGGTCGGGCGCCGGCGAACCGGACCGGTGGAGGCTCGGAGCTCCGCAAGATGGGCAGGCCCTCGCGCCACGGCTCGCCACCGCGACGATCCGTAGGTCGACGGAGCCACGACAAGGCAATAGTGAAACAAGCTATGCCGGGTCTATGTGTCGCTGAAACTCTTCATAAGATACTCAACGCCAAATAATAGCATGCAACAAATGGATTATCACCATGGCTATGTACAATAGTATACGAGCGCCAGCGGAGCGCGCACCTACCTAGGGCCCGATGGGTTGGCTATTTGGCTACCAAAATTTGTCATGCCTGTGTTTTGGCAAGCCAAAAGTTGAGAAAAAAAACCGTAAAAGATTTGGCAAACTAAATGTGAGAAATTGGCAAGTTTTAGCCAAACAACCAAATCATGGCTTGCCAAATTTTTGACGTGGCAAATTTTGGTAGCCAAACCCTTTGCACTTATCCGTCCCGTTAAACCCCTTCACCTTCGAATTTCATACCAAACTAGGTAAATGTCCGTGCGTTGCAACGGGTAAAAATAATACCATGATAAAATACAACTCCATGTTTCGATGCAAAACTTTTTTTCTAAGAACCTACGTGAAATTAATCAACATTTTCATATGCACAATCTATGTACCGCTTATCCCAAACTTTGAATAATGGCATCATTTCTCCAGGCCCCTTGTTCATTTCTTTGGGTGCAAAAGCTTCCTCACTGAATTGGTCTGGGTGCAAGTTTTTGATGACTCTAATGTCATAGTTTGTTCCACATTCCAAAATAACGATCTTGTGATGCTATGAAGCACCCTACACAAACAAATCCATTAGAAACAATCTGGTTATTCCAACTATTTTTTTTTTTAAGGAGGGGTTCGCGGAGAAGAACCATATCAGCAGACCGAGGCCACCAGTGGACACGCCTTACCTGGCCAACCCCTTTTCAGATATTTGAGGGCTTCATAAAACATTGTGTATGTATCCAAAGTGTGATGTCGAGAACTGCAGAGACAAATTTGTTCATCCCGAAATTCTTGAAAAAAAGTACCTTAAGAAAAAAAATAGATATAAATACATCTTTAAAGTACTCCCTCAGGTCCAAATTATAAGTAATAAAACACACGATAACACAGGGGCAACCAAGATGTCATTTATTTTTTCACATTAAATCCTTCTTCATACTCATAGTGACACAACTTCTACAAGGAACCTGGGAAAATGAACAGGAAAACAATCCCTTGGTAACCCGTCGTGCATGGTTGAAATTGGAATTCTGAAGACTTAGGTTTGCCACAAGTTTGAATAGATGCAGATTGCACAGTCATCAGTCAAAACAGGAGTAGTTGCACTGCCATTCATTCCCAGCAAGATCTATACAACAGCAGGGATCAGGACCTACTTGCACATATTCAGTGAATAACTCAACGGAAACAATTCAACTTTACAATACTTTAGCTTTAAAAATAAATGTTCAGCTTCACCAGAAATATATTTGCCAATCGAATTCAACTTTACAATACTTTTTTGCCACGAATGCAGGACAGCCGTCCACGTTGCCAAATGTGCTGAAATATTCAGAACCCCAAAAACTGAATTAATGTCCAACAACTGAAATCTGATTTTTTCACTAATTGCATACCTATATTAAGACAAATATAAGCTTTGTGCTACATCAAAACAATGGAAACTGGAGATACAAACCAAACTGTTATTCCCTTAAAAAGAATTTACTTTCCAGCATAATATTGTCCAACTTCAGTTCCAGATAGTACAAGCTGAGAAATGGTTAGAAGCTAAGAAAGGCCCCTGGTTTTATTCGTTTATACCCTTTTGTTATATGTGTTTAGATATGATAATTTCTCAAAATGAAAATGCAGTAATATGAGTAAACATGCCGTAATCAGAGTTATGTTTTCAATATCAAGGCAGTAAAAAACTATAGTACTTCATTCATTAAAATACAATTTTACATGATCTTTTTTTGGCAGCCACCAGGCAATATCATAAAATGTAAATGGCAGATAGAGACAGACTTAAATATTTAAAGGCAAAAGTCTATTTTGTGCGATATAAAATCTCAGTAAGAATAGCCATGATTATTGCTCTGAAAATACACATTGTATGATTTCTTAGGAACCTACCATGACAATAAGAATCTATTAGCTTCAACAGATTACTGGAACGGAGCAAAGAACACTATCGATCATAATAGCTTGGCTAAATTCAGACACAACTACTATTGTTCAAAACAACAAGAACCCAATCTAAGCTCCAAGGGATATGGAATAAACAACAACGAAAATTGCAAGGTCGTATTGAAACAGTAGAATCCATACGAGAAAAGCGGCGGTATCAATGGACTGGAGCAGACAACACTCAATCGACCCAAGACACCATCGTAGCAGCTGGTAGACATTTTTCTTGTTGTCCTCGGCCTAAGAGCATCACATCGGTGGTGACCGTCGCCACTCGATCAATAAGGCTAAGACACTTCGCAGATCCACGGCGGTGCAGCGGGAGCTCATCGACGAAGGCCCCAAGCGACGCCGGAAGGATGCCGAGATCGACCCGCCACTGGACGCTTCGCAGATTCGCGTACCACTCTCCTCCTCCACCATGGAGGCGTGGAGCGCCTCCCCAATCTTCAGGCGCAACCGCATTTGACTGCCTCCCCGAAATCAACAGTGGGAAATTCGTCGTCGGATCTCTCGGAATGAGTTGACCGCCACCCATCGTCATATTTTTACGCCGCCATTGCGCCAGCTGCCGCTGCGCCGGTTGACTAGGACGGGGCAGTGGTCCGCACGACAAAATCGTCAACCGGCTCCCTTCCCTGCGCCCCGCCACAATGCTGCATCTCCGCACACCCAGCAGCAGCTTCAGGCGCGGACGAAATCGTCGCCGGCTTCAACCGGCTCTGGTGGAAAATCGGTGGCTGGCGGATCTTAGAACCTGGCTCCGGCGATCCATCTCTGTCGCCGGAGCGTCTCCATCGCCTGCAGCCCCCGAGGGCACTGCCCTAGCCCCTGGGGTGCCTTCCCTCCCCTTCGATGCCCCAGCTCCTTGGATTTCACGAGGACTCCCTCCTCGTTATCATGTTTTTGAATTCCGGCCCCGGGTTGACCGCCTCTCCATCGTCGTGTTTTTGGCGCCGCCAAGAGCCAGCTGCCGCTGCGCCGGTTGACCAGGACGGGGCAGTGGTCCGCACGAAAAATCGTCAACCGCCTCGTTGTCTGCGCCGCCGCCGTCATGCTGCTCTCCGACACCCAGCAGCAGCGGCAGGCGCGGCCGACGGTGGCGTCGGAAATTTCGACGGCGGTGGTGGAGTCGCGGTGGCTGGCGGATCTGTAGAACCTGGCGACGGCGATCCATGTCGCCGGAGCAGCTGCGCGTCGCGTTGCAGCAGTCGAGCAGCACGGAGGGAATTACGGGGTGGCGCGATTGGGAAGGCAGTGGCCGGGCGGCGCGAAGGATTTGCTACGAGGTAGGAGGTGCGAAGGAGATGTTTTGAATTCCGGATGCGGGAAGGCCGGCGACGCTTTTGTCGCGGGTGAAGGGAAGAGAGCCGGGGGGGGGGTTTTTACCGGGGACGATTCTTTTGCTATGTTTTAGGAGCAGAGATCAAGCCCTAAAAAATAAAAAGAGCAAACAAATTGTTCCCCTCCGGCCGTCCGGCGCCCACCCAAACCCGGCCGTGGCAACCGTCCGTCTCCCATGGGATCGCTGCGGGGCGCGGCCGCCCTCACCGGCGCCGCGCGCGGGGGAACTGGTGATCACGCAGGTCAGCCTGGGCGGCTTCGACGCCACCGTAACGGGCGCGACCTCGCCGACTTCCTCGAATCCGAGGTGGGCCAGGTGTGGCGATGCCGCGTCAAGACCTCCTGGACTCCGCCGGACGCCTACCCCGACTTCCTCCTCCCTGCAATCACCCCCGCCGGCGGGCAGCCGCCGCAGTATGACCGCGTGCCCCCCGCACGCCTTCGTCCACTTCGCGCGCCCGGAGGCCGCGCGCCGCGCCGCCGACGCCGCAGGGCGGTCGGAGCTCATCCTCGGCCGGAAGCCCCTCCGGGCCGCCTCCGCCCCGGACAGCTCCCTCCGCGCCTCCCGCCGCCGCAATGTCAAGCCATTCCGCTTCACCGACTCGCGGCTCGAGGTCGGGGATCTCCCGGCCCCCGACTCATTCTGCGCCGCCTGGCGCGGGCCGGACGCCGGGCTCGAGTTCTCCGTCGACCCCTTCGACGGGACCTGCCGCTTCGTCTTTACCCGCGACACCGCCTTCGTGTATCAGGAGTACCGCCAGGCCGCCGTGGTTATGCGCTGCGACGTCAAGCTCGAGTTCTCCGTCCGCGACGTCGCTGAGGTCAGGACGTTCCAGCTCCACAGCTCGCTGCTGCTCCGGTTGTCCTCCACGCCCCTCTTCTACTACCGCACGGCGGATGATGACATCCACGAGTCTGTGCCGTTCGACCTTCTCGACGATGACGACCCGTGGATACGAACCACCGACATCACCCCCAGCGGCGCAATCGGGCGTTGCGGGGTGTACAGGGTCACATTCCCGAGGCGGTTCTGGCCAAAGATGGAAGGCGCGCTGGCGTACATGAGGCAGAGAGGAGGGTGGAAATCGTGGAGTGCGGCGGCGGGTGGGGATCAAGGCGGGGGCTCTCTGTGCGTGACGAGCCTGAATTTGGGGAGCGAATGCAGGACTTATTCTTCTGCGTGCAGCACGCGGAGGGGCTCAAATTTCCGGTGCTGTTCCTCGTGAATGCGCTGGTGCACAAGGGAGTGATAACAACAACACCACCTCACGCCTGAGTTCTATGGTTTGCTCCAGAGGAGGGAGGATGAGGTGAACGTGGCTGCATTGAGAGAATTTTGGGGGGACAAATTTCCAGTATTTGATGCATGTCGGAGGCTGAAGAATCTGCAGGATAGGGTTGCCAGGAACCCCAACCTTCTTCGCAACAAGATTGGGGATGAAAACTCAGAAGTGAGGAGGCTGGTGATCACACCCACCAGGGCTTATTGTCGGCCACCAGAAGTGGAGCTCTCTAACCGTGTTATCAGGCATTATCGTGAAGTGGCTGACAGGTTCTTGAGGGTAACTTTTATGGATGAGGGGAGCAGCTACTAAACAGTAATGTGCTGAACTTCTCTGCGGCGCGAATCGTCAAGGATTTGATGTCAAACTCATTCCAGCATAAGACAACAGTGTACAAGCGTGTTAAAACGCTTTTGACAGAGGGTTTTCACATGTGCGGCAGGAAGTACTCATTTCTTGCATTCTCACCGAACCAGCTTAGGGATAGGTCGGCTTGGTTCTTTGCAGAGGACAGAACAAGAACAGTGGAAAGCATAAGGAAGTGGATGGGGCGGTTCACAAGTAAGAATGTAGCAAAGCATGCTGCTCGGATGGGGCAGTGCTTCTCATCTACATATGCAACGTTAGTGATGCAGCCGGATGAGGTTAATGAGTGTCTTGAGGATGTTGAACGTAATGGGTATGTTTTCTGATGGAATTGGCAAGATTACGCCGGACCTTGCAATGGAAGTCGCTAAAACGCTGCGACTGACAGATAATCCCCCATCCGCTTACCAGATTAGGTATGCAGGGTTCAAGGGTGTTATAGCTGTCTGGGAAGGAGAAAATGATGGTATACGGCTTTCCCTGAGGCCAAGCATGCACAAGTTTGAGTCTTCCCACACTGTCTTAGAGGTGGTCTCATGGACAAAGTTTCAACCAGGATTCTTAAACCGCCAGATTATTACATTACTGTCCTCCTTGAATGTCCCGGATGCAATCTTTGCACAAATGCAGGAAGCCATGCTATCTAATCTCAACAATATTTTGTCGGACACTGATGTTGCTTTTGATGTTGTAACCACCTCTTGTGCTGAGCAAGGAAACACTGCGGCACTGATGTTGAGTGCTGGCTTTTCACCTGGAACTGAACCGCACCTGAAAGCAATGCTTTTGGCTATAAGGTCTTCACAGCTGTTGGATCTTTTGGAGAAATCAAGGATTTTTGTGCCGAAGGGAAGGTGGTTGATGGGCTGCCTTGATGAACTTGGGATACTTGAACAAGGGCAATGCTTTATTCGGGCCTCCTCTCCAATGCTTAATAATTGTCTGGTTAAGCATGGACCAAAATGTTCCTCAGCAAACAAAAAATGCAGAGACCATTGTTGGTACTGTTGTAATGGCAAAGAACCCGTGCCTTCATCCAGGGGATGTCCGGATCCTTGAAGCTGTTGATGTGCCTGAACTGCACCACCTCGTTGATTGCTTGGTCTTCCCAAAGAAAGGTGAGAGGCCACATGCTAATGAAGCATCTGGGAGTGATCTTGATGGGGATCTCTACTTTGTGACATGGGATGAAAAGCTTATACCGCCAGGCAAAAAGAGCTGGAACCCTATGGACTACACCCCAGCTGAAGCAAAACAGCTGCCGCGCCAAGTATCTCAACATGTAAGTTAAATTGACTTTTAGGCATTTCTTCCTTAAATATTTGTTCAATGTCTGAATGTCTTCCCATAAATAATTTCTGATTGACATGTTAGTGTTCATACTGGAACAATCCCTACGGTACTTGAGCAAAAACAGTCATCAAAATTGTACCTTAGTTTCTACCCTGAATCAATTTTTTTTTTTTCCTACTAATTCCATTAAACTAGTCTTGACTGGCATGGGAAATCCTAAAGCTCTTGAGCTATATGTCTTTATTTGGTTATATTGTCTGCCATTTGATTATCAGTCTATCAGATGACATTAGATTTATCTACATTTGTTTTGAGACAACCCAGTCAGCCGCCATCACTTCTTATATACTCCCTCCCTTCTTAAATATATGACACCGTTGACTTTTTACTCCAACTTTGACCTCCAATATCCATTGAACAAGTTAGTTAACTGATGTAAAATGTATATCACTATATCTATTGCCAAATGTAATTCAGATTTAACTTGCAAGTTTATCAATTTTAAAAAATATTTGTAGAAAAGACGAATAGTCAAATGAATGCAAAAAGTCAACGGTGTCATATATTTAAGAACGGAGTTAGTATCAGCTTTTCACTGATTGACTCTCATGTACTTGGCAATAGATAGTTGCATGAGTTTGGATGCTCTGTAATTATTCTCTCGTCTTAGTATGCATCATGCAAGATCAAACTATATAACAATTGTTGTAGTTATTGTGCTTTACATGTAGTTTTAACCTTTCTTTTTAATGTAACACATAATACATGTGTAGTCTGCAGGAACTTCATAAATATCATTTGCACAAGTGACCAATGTTTATACATTTCGATTTGACAATCTAACATAACGATACTATTGATCCAAGTTAAAAAACAGTTTGGTTACAAAAGATCACTTGTTTTTTACTGGAAGAGTGCTTACTGTTCTGTGTATAATAGGTAGGGGCTAAAGACTTGACAAATTCTGGTGCTTCAGAATATGAAGCTTGCAAGCCTATTATGTTCAGCTGGATTTTAATGTTATTTTCTTTGATTCTTGGATGTTTGTAGCTATAAGGTGCAATCAAACATTTAGCAGGATTTGATCCAGACCTTGGATCCTGCAAAGCCTAATATGTTCAGCTGGATTTCAGTATTATTTTGTAAGATTCTTGGATGAGTATAGCTATAGGGTACAATCAAACATTTTAGCTTATCAGATTTCTGGTATAGCAGCTGTTATTGGTACTTTGTTTGCTTCATTTGGTGTAATTCCTGATGTCAGCAACCAGGATGTTTTCATCACTTAAAAATTATCAGATTTCTGGTATAGCAGCTGTTATTGATACTTTGTTTGCCTCTTTTGGTGTAATTCCTGATGCCAGCAACCAGGATGTTTCCATCAGTTAAAATTAAAGTCAAAGACTCCTAATCATTAGTTTGTGGCTTATATTTGCTTATAGAACAGCCTAACAGGCACAAATTACTTTTTTTAGTTCATCATCAATTATAGCTGCTCTTTTCTTTTGAAAATTAACGTTGGTGAATGCTTACATTTGATTCGATACAAGTAGCTAATATACACAAATGATGAAGTGCATGCAAATAGCTTCTACCTTGGTTTGTATATGAATATAACTTGATTTACTACAATTTATTAATAATCTCTTTTACTTTTAACAGGATATTGTTGATTTTTTTCTTGAAGTACATGGTAAATGAGAAACTTGGTCCCATATGTAATGCTCATGTTGTTCATGCTGACAAAAGTGAGTATGGAGCAATGGATGAGAAGTGCATTCAGTTGGCAGAGCTAGCAGCAATTGCTGTGGACTTCCCCAAGACGGGCAAAATTGTGTCAATGCCGCCATCCCTTCGACCAAAATTATATCCCGACTTCATGCAAAAGGATGAGGCGATCACCTATAAATCAGATAAAATCCTTGGAAGGCTTTATCGGTCAATCCAAGAAGCCTCCAGCAGTGACCTGGTTCCAGAAGAAACTTGCACTTTAAATGATCTTCCTTATGACACAGATATGGAAGTTCCTGGTGCGACGGATTTTCTCTCAAGTGCTTGGCTGTGCAAGTGCTCATATGAAGCACAGCTGAATGCACTGCTCAATCAATACGGTGTCCGTACTGAAGCAGAGCTTGTGACACAGCACATATCGTCACTTGCCAAACACAATAGCAGGAAGCAGGGGATATAAAGGAGAGGCTGAAGAACTCATACTCTGCTCTCCGCAAGGAGCTTCGGAGTACTTTTGAAAGCATTGGGCCAAACCAAATTGAGATGTGTGAGGATGAGAAAAATCGGGTGTATGAGATGAAGGCCTCCGCATGGTATCAGGTTACCTACCACCCCAAATGGGTCCAGAAGTCAAGGGAGATGCTTGGGCCAGACTGCGAGGAAATGCCGGCGAGGCTTAGCTTTGCATGGATCGCGGTGGATTACCTGGCACGGATAAAGATTAGGTGCCAAGGAGAAGTTAAAGCTGACAGCAAAAGACCTCTGGAGAGACTTGCTGCCTACATTTCTGAGAGCATGTAGTCTTCAAATATGTTCGCGTGAAGCTCCCTGCAGTGCTAAAGCAAGACCACTCTGCCTTTGTTGCCATGCCATTAAAGCATGCGTCTGTTATAGTCAGTTATCTGGGTTTCCTAATTTATCGGTTGGATTTGTTCAACTCTCTTATCACCAGGAATGTTTGTGTATACTATCTTATCGGTTGGATTTGTTCAAACCTCCTTGCCCCCTGATGAACACCTGAAAATTGATCAGTTATGGTCCCTGAACGTTGTCTAGTATGGTTTCTGTTTTATGATTTGAATTATGGTTGTACAAAAGCCATCCATCATATGTGAAGTTGCCAGCTACGCATATGAAAATATTACCGTCTGAATTCATGGTTAGCGCAGCTGTATATCATGACATATCATTAAATAAGATACCCACTTAGCAAAATTTATATTGAGGCATTGTTTGGTTCGTTGGTGAAAATCTTTGCGGTGTAAAATTTATATTGAGGCATTGTTTGGTTCGTTGGTGAAAATCTTTGCGGTGTCATATCGGATGCTGGAAGGGGTGTTCGGATACTAAACAAGCATTAAAATCGCAAAACTAATTTTTGAACATAATTAACATGGTAAAAATCATAGGTTAATTCACAACCTTGTTGAATTTAGACTGACTTTTTTTTATCATGGTTTGCAAGGGTTTTCATAGAAGTTTGTGGTTTCCACTTGATATATTCCTTAATTGGATTTAATAGATTTGTCTCGCAAAGTTTGCAATCTATGTATTATTAAGGTTTGTTTGGTAGGGCTTCGAAATTGAGGCTCGTCCAAAACCGCTCCGGCTCTTTCTTTTTTTTTCACTAAAAACGACTCCTCCTTCCATAGTGTTTGCCAGCGCTCCTCCAAGGGCCGAACCTCTCACCAAACAGGCCCAAAAGGTTGAAGCGTAGATATTTACCATCAAAAGATCTTCGGTTACAGATCTCTAGCATTTTTTTGGGTCTGTCTACCTGCAACCCGGGTGATTTAGGGACCTTGGTCACCCGGGTGACAGGGTCTTCCTTTTCACCCGAAATTGAAAAAATACAAATCAGGTGAAACAAAGTGATGATTCACCCGATTTTCATAACCACAGGATTAAAATCAAAGGGGCCAAATTACAACAGATGATCAAATGAAAACTAAATGAGGAAAAATAAAGATTTCAACATGAAATAGATTCAAACAAACCCCATGAAAGATGATCAAATGATCATATTTCAACAAATACTCAAATTTAAAAATAACACCACTATATGAATAAATTTACACCACAAATATATTCAATTTACACCATCAGATTCGATGTAAAAACTACACTCATATAGTGTAACTTAATATGTAACAATACAGGAATGAAGTTAGACTCAAAAGAAACATCTGGACCCCTTTGCAGGTTCATCACTTTTGTCGATGCTGACATACAGGTGGCAACTGCTATCTTAAGCAAGCAGATGCTTAACCTTCAGGTTGGAGGTCTGCATATAGGCGCCTCCATCAAATTCCGCTTCCCTTGCAGGTGCTATGGAGGAAGGGATTGAGCATGCTCATGTTCGACCTGTACCTCCAAATCCAAGAAGATCAACCGATGCCCCGCACCACAACAACGGAGGGATGATTCCTCATGCTTCCACGAGCATGGAGGAGACAACAATCCTCCACTTGCAACTGCAAGATGGAGTTCCTAAAATACAAGTGTTCCTAAATCACAGTGAATACAGTGGATAGCCATTCCTATCAACAAAATCATGCAAGGAGTTCCTAAATCACAGTGAATAGTCATTCCTATCAACTTTCATAAACCTATACAATTTAAGCAACAATTCCAGATTGAATACAGGTGACAAACAGACATCCTTAAATATGCTAAA
Source organism: Hyparrhenia diplandra (assembly GCA_015847255.1). Classification (NCBI taxonomy): domain Eukaryota; kingdom Viridiplantae; phylum Streptophyta; class Magnoliopsida; order Poales; family Poaceae; genus Hyparrhenia; species Hyparrhenia diplandra. Next base: position 32,028 of record JADLZK010000728.1, read on the forward strand.
TATAGTTCCCAATACCATCACTTTGATGCTACATTGAATCGACAATAGACTAACAAGCCCAGGTGTGCTAGTGGCAGCTGATGTAAGAGAACAGTGAGGAAGGAGAAAACAAACATACAGTGGAAGAGATGTTTTGTCAAGGTGTCGTGCGAACTCTGCGACGAGATTGGATACAGGCATGAATGTTGCCCACTGTGCAGCAGCCCAATAGCCCTCTCCTCCTGCACCCATCAACAGAGAGTCATTCAGACAAATGAAAGATTGATCAAAGACAAATGACAGATAACAAATATTTATTATGAAGGCAAATTAAAATAATAGGGAAATGCAAACTAATAAAACATACAAAAAAAAAAAAATACAGATGGCAAATTATATATTTGTCTTTGCATAATCATACCTGGCTGGGTACCACGGTTCATCCTCTGAGACATAGCAATGACAACATTCAGCTACTAGGAAAGAGAACCAGAAAGGGCAGTTAGCTAAATGCAATGCACCATTTGGATATACAGAAAGGACAATTCAAAAAGATTTCAGGACAGCAGAAATACCTTAACAAAGAAGGGGGTTGGGTAGGACTGCAGGACGATGGTTAACAGTATCTTGGGCTCCCAAACTAATGTATAGGATCAAAATCCAAGGAACCAAAAATAGAGTGAAATAATAAATTTACGCCAAAAAATATATTAAATTTACACCATCATATTAGGTGTAAAAACTACACTTATATAGAGTAGCTAAGAACCTAACAATACAGCTCAGCAACTTATAACCAGATACATGAATTTTCATTTTATTTCTGTGAACTTTATACATGATGAGAATAAAAAAATATAGCACATTCATAAGAAAAGAAGTGACTCGCTTTGACAAATGCAGAGAAACAAATTGAGTGAAGCAAAAACAATCACTGAGGTTGTGCAGGTAGAAGAGTCCATATGTGCAATCCTAAGAGTCACCGCACCAGTAAATAAACTAAAAAATCAGAATGTTGCCAAGATTACTAACAAGGCAAACCAGATTTGAAGGATAGAAAAAGCTGAAGTAGCCAAACTTATAACCATACTGTAAAACATTTGCTCTCATCATACTGTAAAAGTAAACTAATTGGCCTAAAAAGCATAGTCAGATGACAATACATAATCATACCTCTCCTCCCCACCCCACCCCACACATGCCTCTGAAAAAGACAGATTTGCTCAATCCAAAAACTTGATAAAACATATAACCAGATACGCAAATTGCCAAAATAAATAAATAAAGGCAAATGACCAACAATATCCAAACATGCAAATTGGCAGAGAAACATATAACCAGATAAGAGGATAAAGAAATTATTGCCTTTGCATCAAGAAAGTAAACGAGATTTCAATTATCATTAGTGGCAATACAATAAAAATCTCATGGTAGCCATGTAACCATGAGACCATCTATTCCCAGCCTTTAGTAAAGTCAACAATTTGGGAATGGATGTGTCTCATTGTTTAATGACCAACATGACAGATAGAATTAGATAAAAAGCCACTTCAAATTTTAATATGAAGCATCATAGGCATTTTAGAACCAAAAAAATAGATAGGATGGCTCATAGTACTCCAGGAGCAGTATCAACTCCTACACCTCTACTGCATAATGGAATATGATCAAGTTCTGAACCAAGGTGTTGACTGTACTAAAGCTAGGCAGAATAGTACTTAGTTAATATGAACCATAGTCCTGCCGACTGCATGACCACATTCAGATGCAGCAGCAGGCACAGAGTAAGTGAATATGGATGTATCTACCAGCAGAACCCTAGCCAGCCTCACTAGAACATGTATAAATACAAAATAAATAAGATGCAAACAAATGCATACACAAATAACAGATTATTATTATGGAAGGCAAATTCAGAGAATAAGGAAATGCAAAATAATAATACAAAAATACATACTGAAGACAGATGCATATACAGATGCCAAAACTAACAGAAAGAACACCCCAAACCCTGTGCATGGTAAGGTTTGCAAAAAATGAGAGGTGAGAAATACCTTGACAAAGACAGCAGCGCTAGCACCAAAACCAAGCAAGAGCCCTGCAGCGAGGAATGCTTGGTACCAACTGAACCGGGGTTGCGTTCGAAGGACAACAGGGCCAGCGGTTGCTGAGTGCACAGGCTGTGCTGGAGTGTAAGTAAGCACCCCAGCGGATTGATTCTGACTGTTGATTCTTGAAAAGAAAAATCCCTAGATCACATAAAAAGCAGATCATATAATATAATATAATAATAGTAGTTAACTCCCTAGATCACATAAAAACAAGATCGTATAATATCAGCTATTTCAGATCAAATGCTGAAACATTTCTAAATGTCAAAAATTATCTAATAATAGATCTGCTACCTACATCTGAGATCAATAGCAAACAGATCACAAAAAATGACACACATACCTACTAAAATTAGTAGATCCAACATCCACGCCAACAGGAGGATCCAACAAGCAACAATCACGATGCAGAAAAAACAAGTCAGATAAATAAATTAGAATAAGATAGAAACATATTAATGAATCAACAGCTACCTTTCAGACGATCCCAAACATTGATCCACAGATAGGCGGCAACATCCGACGCAGATGCACAACCCATTCGAGTAAAAATCGCAAAACAAAAGAGGGAGGGGACAATAGCCAGCATCAAATTCGATACCCACGCAACTAATCAGAAGAGTTTGAAGGAGGAAATGGAAGAAATCGAGGGAAAATGCCAACTGCCCGCCGAGGAGTCGCCATCGCCTCGACTCCTTCCGGTTTCCGCTGCAGCAGGCGAAGCGACGAGAGGAAATGAATTGGCGTGCCTGACCCACGGGACCCACAAGACATAGAAAAGAAAAGGATTAGGAAGTGAGGACGGCACAGATCAATTGGGAGGAGAATCGGACGGCAGAAAATCCGGGTGAGAGAGAGCTCAGTTTCACCCGGGTGAGAGATAGATTTCCCGTTTTTTTTTTGACTCCGTTGGTTACGCCGTCCACACCATGCTGGACCGTGCTCTTCCACCGTCCCAAATGGGGCCACCCCGTGCTGCCGAGGCCGCAGAAGCAGAGGAAGGTGGAGGCGCCGCGCCCGACGGACGACAACGACGACTCCTCGGTGGTGCTTGTGCTGCCAACGAGCCGGCGAGGACTGCACGGCTGCGTACATCCGCAGCGTCCGCGCACGCTTCTGCGGCGACTAGCTGTGCGGGCTGTGCGCGGAGGCCGTGAAAGAGCATGTGCGCCGCAGCCCGGGCGGCGGCGGCGCTGGCTGCGCACGAGGCCGAGTGCCGGGACTTCAACACGAGGACGAGGCTGAATCCGATGTTGTCCCTGGCCGGGTCCATGCGTCGCCGCCGTTCCGCTGGCTCTGCGCCGTCGTGCTCTTCAACCCGGCCAATGGCGAGGAGGAGGCCGTCGGCCTCGCCAGCGCAGCCAACGCGTGGGCACCAGCATCCACGGTGGTGCGTCAGTGTTGATCCCTAAAATTCCATGCGTGGTGGAGAAATTCGTCGGCACTGATGAGTCTCTAATCAAAGCTTCCTTGATCCCAGGTGAATCCATTTGAGCATCCATCTTCACGAATCCATGGCAAGGATGATTGGAATCTTGGAATTGAAGTTTCCACACCCTGGCCGCGCCGCCGCCGTGGCTCGCGGAGCTCCATCGTCGACGCTGTAAGGAGCGCCTCACGCTGCTGGGCGAGAATGTACGCCTAGATGCATATCCAAAGTTGGGTTCTTTTGATGGTACGGATCCAATTTTCCCTAAATAAAAAAGCCAGGGTAGGTGAAATGTGGAGAGTCCAGAGTCGGTGCGAATAGCCGGCAGCTCAGATGCAGAGCATGCCATTCCGATTCTTTAGACGCGTCAGTTTGATCGCTTCTGTGGCGCCCCGTTGGTGTCCCTCAACGCTTGCACGACGGGCTCCACTGAATCCGGCGGCATCAGCCCTACCGGGAAAACGACTGTCTCCCTTTCCACGGTGTGTTCTTCCACCTTCTGTTTCTTACTACTTCCAAGCATTTTTTTTTCAGATCTGGACGGAGAGAGCTTCTTTTCCCCTCACTTAGCCCCTGTTGATGAACTTTTAGATTTGATCGGTTTACGGAGTTTTTTTGCCCCTCACTTAAGAACTGTAATTTCAAATCGGAACATCAGCTCTACCGGAAAAACTATGTGTCCGTTTCCACGGTGTGTTCGACAAAGGCACGGTGTGTTCGACAAAGGATAACTTAGGCCTGTTTGGTTGAAGGACCAGGGACTAAATGAGGACTAAAAATTAGTCTCAGTCTCTTCTAAGAGTCTATTAAAATAGGAAACTAAAAATTAGTCAGTCTTCATGTTTGGTAATTTAGTGATTAAATAGGACTAAAAATTAGTCCATACGCTAGTTTCATGGAAACCAAACAGATCCTTAGGGTTCACGAATCCATGGCAAGGATGGCTGTGTACAGTTGCAGAGACCGGAAATATTCCTTTTTCTTAAAAAAAAAAACGGTGTGTTCAAATTCGCCTTAGGTTTCTTACTTTGGACCATTATTTAGATCACGTCTGAGGACTACTGAGTAGCCCTGTTCACCGGTTTGGTGCCAAACCGGTCAGCCCGTTAAACCAGCCTGTAGAAACCGGCAACACAGTTTCTATCCAGGTTGGGCTAAACCGTGGTTTAGACCAATCAACCCGTCGCTCATCGCCGATGAACGCAGCAGCAGCGACGGCCGCGCCGCAGTCAATTGCGCGAGTACCCATGGTGGCTAGTGGTCACTCCTCGGCATTATCCTTGCTCGAGAAGTGCCTCATCGAACTCAGGAAGCCAACGAAATCAAGCTCGCCAGCACCATCACCTTTAGATCTTGCCAAATTTGATTCAGTTTTCATATTGTTATGGGGTTACACTTTCAGTGCTGGTGGGTGGTGCTGGGTTATGATAAATTTTATTTGATTTCAATTCTGACACAGTGAGATGCTAAGATTGGCTCTTCCTTTTGTTCCTTGTGATCACAGATTCGCATATGGACCATTAGGTTTTACCATGGCACTGGCTTAAGATCAGAGAAGAACCAGGATAAGATGGACCGGACCACTGAAGGAATAGATGCAGAGACACGAGAGGTCAATGATTATTGTTTATGGCATGCTAGGCCCTTTAACAACAGTACCCGCCGTGATGGTGCTATATACAAGCGAGATTGGAGTAATTATCTTATGGATATGAATGAAAGAAACGAAAGTAAGTACTACTCCAATTCTCTTTCCATATTCTTAGAGCATTGCGATACTAAGTTATTAATTGATCTGACTTTTACTAAAATCTTGAAGATAAATATACAGTGTATTCTTTGTTCTCATTAGATTAGAGTTTAATTATGATTGGCCCTAGCTATTATTGAGTTATGGAAAACAACATTGTATAAGTAAAACTCCTAACAAAAATAGATTGATTCGGCATAAGGTTTGAAACATTTTAGCATTTCCTTCGATCAAAGTTCTCAGAATTGTAGATCTTAGATCTAATCAAGTAATTAATGGTAGGATGAATTTATGATCTTTGACATGATTATATTGTTTTTTTTTCAATCAATTGTGGTATCCCAGGAGATATTGATTTTTTACATTTATTTATTGGACACCCAATTTTATTCACATGCAATGGTCTGGCAACTTCCACATTGCAAAATGGAATCTCATAGGGTTAAATAAAACCTAGTACTATCTTTCCATTCCACGGGATCTTCCTAATCATTCAGATTTTTATTTCCCTTTTCAAATAAAAAAAGGTGCTTCTGCCTTAGATCCACCACTGGAGTGGGTGATTTTTGTTTGCTTTTGGTGGCCTTGGGTAGGAAAGAGTAGCTGCTGCAAAATACTTGAGAGGCACTAGTTCATAGGTTCCTAGCTCTCTCTTCAATTCACATTTGGTCTCAGCTCACACCTCTGGAGTACATGCTGACCACAATATGTAGACTACAACCACTGACATACTTGTATAACCGTTATAGCTTTCCAAGCTTTGCATTAGCTGGAGTTCCAGAGCTACTCTGCTCTTCTACAGTTGGCATGGACTCATTAACATATTAACTACTAGCTGGTATAGAAGTAGGGCTACTACTACACGTAGCTGCTCATTTACTCTTCACTTTGAGTTTGGCAAACAGATTGATTAGCACCTACACGATTCGAATACCACCAAGGAAATGGATTAGGTACTCAACAAAGAGGATTCATAGTGCACCCTTTTTCAATTTTGCTGTGGCTTCAGCTTTAAATCTTGACCTTTCTCCACGTAGGGTTGAAAACAGTCGGGATAAATTCCATACCGTTTTACCCTGTTTTGTAGATTTGACCCAAAGCTCATATTTGTATATTTGGGCAAGTTTAAAAGCGAGATGAAAAATGGGTTGTAGATGTGAAATTAGGATGGAGATGATTATGGTGTCTCCTGACCATTTTCATTTTCCCCATTTGAGGTGAGATATACTGTTTCCCCCAAGCCGGGATATCCAATTATTTTGGCATTCTAGAAACTCAGCTCGCTGATCTACTGCTTCCTGTCGTATCTGTCTTCCCCTCTCGCTTCATCTCAGGTCCATCCCATGTTGGAGGCTGCTGCTGAGCTTGGCACATGCCACATTGCAAAGGTACAAGTGCACACAATGCCCATGTGTGCTCGTGTGTTGCCTCTGTGGTCTGTACCACCTGCAGCGCCGTCGTGGCGTACCCTTCTCTGAATCCATTGCAGATGAGCTCGTCGTGTACCAGGCAACCAATTCCAACCATTGCTTAAAAGATGTTAGGGCATGGTGAGGCGACTGACCACCTTCTGGATGCCTATGCGAGTAAGGCGGACGCCTAGACAATGTCATAAGAATATCGTATACAATGGCACTAAAATTCAGAACCAAATCAGACCTTAGTATTACCAATTCTTAGCACACATACGTAATTGTAGACCATAATAAGGATTAAGGATGATAAGTAGTGCTATAGACTACTAGTGCACAATATGAAGTAGTGAAGGAGCAAATCTGAAATGTCTCAATAGCCAAAAACTACTCTCTAACGCCATGACTTAATTAGCACTGCTAGTGCACATCATATATGAAATGGCAACATGTATCTGAAATCTCTCATCTCTCAATAGCCATCATCAAACTTTCCAAACCACTTGTTAAATGCTGCTTCAACCTTTTTATCCATCCATGAACTCTCCCACTACACAAGGTGCATGCTACCTCATCTTTGTTGCTAAGTTTGCTAAGGTCTGGCCAGTACTTCCACCCTGGATCAGTGGATGCTCTGGTGTTAAATGATTTGGATGTTAATCTAACTGAAGTGCTGGCTCGGATAGATTTGGAGGATGCTTTGGCTGCTGATTTTTGTTGTTTGTCTATAAATGCTGTTGCTGGTAGTGAGGAAGGGGAAGCTTTGAGTCTAAGGGCTTTGGTGAAGAACAAGGTTATGCTCATGTTAGTAGATAGTGGTCCTAGACATCCTTTTGTCTGGGTGGTCAGTGGCTGCCTTCAACATCTAAATGGAAAGTGGTGTCGTGTTTTAGTTTGTAAGGTGTGAGTTGTGGGCCCAGATGGTCAGTGGCCTTGTTCGGGCTTATAGGCCGGCAGCTAGTAAGTGAAAAGGCCTTACTCTAATTTATAAAAAAACTTGAGGTGCCAGGGTTCATCGCCCAGCTAGTAAGTGAACAAGCAACTCTAATTTCCATCGGTGGCCTACAGGATGTAGCAAGGTGCCCAGCTGGAAGACATGTCGGAGCTGGGGACCTACGGAAAGCAAATCGGGGGGCGTCCTGGTGCCTGGTGGAGAGCAGATGGCGGACGGCTGGTCTCCATTTGATTTGGCGATCTGCAGGTTTCAATCAAGCAGTGAATGGTTGCTGCAGAAGGGGGTGGCAAGTGCAGATATGTGGGGCCGCCGGCTGTGCCGTGCTCTCGTGAGGATTTGACGCCAAACTGATGGGAATCGCCGCGTTGGGAAGGGGCAGAGCGGCAGGCCTTAGGTTTCTCTGTCTACTTCCTCTCCCTCTCCTCCCGCGCTTATCACTCCTTTTGTTCCTGCGCGCTGTAGACGATGGTAAGGCCCAGTGCAGGGCCGATTTCTTCCCACGCCCCCTTATTTTGTGAGTTAAGCATCCACCGTTGTCGACAACCGGAAGCCTAATTGGCAAGGTGGATGCCTTGTACGTTAAGGCGAATGCCTTACACGCTTAGGTTAGCGACCTGGATGACTAGGAGATGCCTTTTAAAAATTTAAACCATGATTCCAACCCATACCTGCCTTTCTCACCTTGTGGGCCTAAAACCCAAACTGAAATTTGAGCACAGTTTTTTTTTTTTTAAAAAAAAAAAATGAGCACAGAGGAATTGGTAGTGCCTACTGCCAAGCCATGTTGGGTGGACTGGATGACTGTTTTTACTGTGTGGATAAGGGACTGAACAACTGGTTGGCTTTCTGTATTTCTGTACTGTGTCATGGTCTTGTACTCTAATAGACCTTTTGGTATGAATTAGAATTACTTATGTGTTGCCATGTCACTAACATTTTTTACATCTTTGGTGAAGCTGTGTCGGAGCTTGAGAAGATTTCAGAGGAAGCTTGCTATCCTGACGAGGAAAACTGCGTGGAACATGCGCCAGCTCCCATGCTCCAGATTTTCTCATTAAAGTTGGCTAAAACTCCTGTCAACAGTGGCAGCATACAGTTATATGGATACATGGCGGCGCGGGATGATATGGATGGACTACTTAATTATGTTTTCAATCGTAGCAGGGATAATCCAGTCATCATACAGCAGGTGCATATGTATAACTTAACTTATGTGGATATGCTCAATAGCAGCAATGAGATGAAACCTACATATACTTTCTTATGGCTACAACTATTATCCTTTAATCACAAAGCTGGCATAGTACATCCAAGATGGATATATTGGGGTTTTAGTTTTTTAACTAGGGTTACTCAGAAGTTTCTTTACGAAACATCCTATTAAATTGAGATGTAACACAGTATAAAGTCCATTTTTTTCCCAAGAAATATACCAAGCACCATGGAGTGTCTCTTCTAAAAATCAGAGAAATGATGATTAACATAGCAAGCTTGGCCTTCTTGGTAGTGAAGGGATCGTTGTAGGAAAACACAACTCTTTGTTATTGTTTTTAGGGTTTAGAATTTCAGCTATTATTTGAGGTCTATTGGCATCTGGCTTGTAACGATAGTATTTAGCTTCAGATAATTTATAAGTATTTTGCTATGCAGTGCTACTAAACAATGTTTTGCAGGGTTCTCTCATGGAGATGTCTGGGCCTAAAAGAGGCATTATGTTGCTTTCTGATGTTTTAATGGAGTTCGACATGAGGATCAAGACCGGAGAAAAAGAGGAAGATGACCTTCAGCTGATTGATGGAGTAGAACACTTTACCCATCTCATACCAACAAGGCCATTCGTACTTCGCTTTAATGGCAGCTGTGGTGCAGTTGACATGTGTTTAACATTTGTGGAGGCTGGATTGGAGGCCAGAATAGAAGTGGTCATATGTGAAGTCAAGACAGATTTTAATTTATCCCTCAGTACTTTTCTGTCCGTCACAAAGGAGCTTACAGAATTTCAGATTTTTCATGGAACAATTGGTGGTTTGGTGACAAAAACGTTTGTCGTTGCTTTTCCTGCGCACACCAGAATGCATTTGAAGTTTAAGGTAGGTGCCAAGGGCTCTGCAGATGCTGCACACTATTGCTCCTTCAATTCCAATCAACATGGATGTGTCAATCGACAGATTAAGCTGGATATGGCTACCATATTGGTGAAGGTTAATGTGTCCCCACCTTGGCTTTGAATACCTGGTCCAGAAAGAAATGAAGCCTTCCTCTTCAATAACTTGGTTCCTGGTCGAGAAAATGATGCTGTCTGTCTTGGCTCTGGTGGTTACTGGTTAGGTGTTTCTTTGATCATCACTAGAAGAGTGTGTACTTGACTACTTATTAGATCATGATGAGGAGTTATCGGCTTATCACTCCCAACGATGCCAAGATACTGGAGCTATCGGCTTCGAGGCGTTCGTTGCTGGAAAACCTATTGTTCATCTTCCACCTCTGTCGACGAGCGAGAGCGAGGGGGAGCTGCTGGAACGCGTGTTCATGGGTGGTTCCAACACAAATCAGATCCAATGGCTGAGCATCATCTCAGACCAGGAGGCCATCGCGTTAGAGCTGCTGTGACGCGACCTCCCTGTACCCCGGTACCCCATGGGCGAACGGCTCAGATCATATAACGGCATGACCGGCTTGATGGCCGTACGTAAGCCTTTCAACCTGCCGTAATTTTGAGATTGTAATGATAGGTTAAGCACACAATTCTGGGACCACGCCGGCGTGCAATAAATGTAACTATTGGAAGGAGCTGAGTGCCTACTTCTGCAGCAAGCGAAAAAGCTCCTTCTGCTGCAAGCCAAGGATTCCAAAGTACATAGATCGGAAGCGTGATGATCCTTGTGGTGCAAGCCTAGAGGCCGTGAGGGGATCGAAGGAGAAAAGACCGCAGCCGTCGTCGACGGCAAGAACATGACACACCGTCGTTCGACCGCGGCGTAGCGCCGCCTATGCCGTCGTCCGCCACGAGACTGCAGGACCTGGCGGACTTTTTGGGGTCTCACACAGGACGTCATGGTATATATGTGCAACGTGTCGTGCCATTTCTCGCCCGTGCCGGCTGTGCCGTGCCTCCGGCGTCCTCGTACCCGCACCGGCGGCCCTGGGCACGGCCGTCGGGGTCGGGGTGCCGGCAAAGACTTGGCGTGCCGCCGTGCGAGCGCGTGCTGACGGAGGCGTGGGACGTGGGAGCCGTGTCGCCGAGAAATGGAGAAGGCGAGAGGGGGGAGCGGGGAAGGGAGGCGGGAGCGGCTCGGCCGCCAGGGGCCGCCAGACGCCGGTGCGCTCGCAGATCTTCCTGGCTTTACGGAAGGCGGCCGCCGACGCGTTCGGAGGGGAGGTGAGCTACGGCGTGAGGAAGATGGCGAGGGAAGGTGCGCGGAGCGAGGAGGGTGCGAGGAAGGAGCGGAGGGCGGCGGCGGCGTCCGGCCGCGCGTGCGGGGGGAGGCGACCGCGCCGTGCGAAGAGGGAGACAGGGCGACGACCACGCTGTTGTCTCGGTGCGGAGATCGCGGCGCGCTAGGGTTGGGAGCACTCGGGGGGACGGGTTGTCGGGGGAGATGTGGCTTTCCTCAGAAGGCCGGGCCGTGCCGTGCCGTGTCAGGCCAGGGCGACCGCCTGTGCACGGCCGGTGCGTCGAGGGGCAAGACGGCACGGGCACTATTGAGCAACATTAGGGGCGGCTGGTGACGGACTCTAGGGCGGTTTTCCCAGCCGCCCTAAACAAGCGCCCTAATGTTCATCCACATTAGGGGCGGTTGTCTCGGCCGCCCCTAATGTGAATCCCAGATTTCACATTTTTAAAATTCAAAAAAAATAATAAAAGATTTTTTTAATCGGGGTAGGACCCCTACCGGCCGCCCACCCACATCCCCTACACATAGTGATTTTTTCAAGCTTTCTGAGCTTGCGCGCGCGACCCTACCCTCCACTGCGCTACACACTTGTATGTGTCCATATCTCATTCCGTCCTCATATATTATACAAATTGAGTGTAAATTGACTATTTGAGGCCCTAAATGATTCAAACTAAAAGAAGTCAACTACAAAAGTTTCATAACTTTTCGAGATCTACATTTCATATTTAGGAAGTTTTTCCGTCCGAGGTAAATTAGTTAACGAAATTTGAATTTCAAATTTGAAACATTTGAACACAACTTTTGCATGACTAGATGATTTCGAACTAAAAAGTGGCCAACTACAAAGTTTCATAACTTTTCGAGATCTACATTCATATTTAGGAAGTTTTTCCGTCCGGAGGTCGGATTTCTTAAATTTGAATTTCAAATTTGAGACATTTGAACACGACTTTTTGCATGACTAGATGATTTCGAACTAAAAAGTAGTCAACTACAAAGTTTCGTAACTTTTCGAGATCTACATTTCATATTTAGGAAGTTTTTCCGTCCGAGGTCAAATCTTAAATTTTAATTTTTAGTGTCTCATTTTAAAATTCTAAGAACTCATTGTAGGGGGCGCCTCGATATAGAGCCGCCTTATTGTGGACCACGGGGACGGGGTGGTGAACCGCCCTCGATAATAGTAGGGGCGGTTTGTCAACGATAGGATTTTAAGATACATTAGGGGCGCTCAAAGTATGAGCCGCCCTAATATAAATCGTCGACGCCCCTTGGTTGGCTTTTTGTAGTAGTGGGCACGGTACGGGCGGGGCCGTGCGGGTTCCGGGCCGGACCGATTTAACGGGCCGTGGGCGGGTTGGCGGGCTCCGGGCTACATGCCCATATATACGTCATGGTGGGCAACAAGGGCCCCACGCGCACTTGCACCCGCGCAACAGCGGCAACCAGCTGTTCATCCTCGTCTGGGGCGCGACAGTCACCGTGGCCGGCGGCTGCAAAGCGACGTATACTACTCAGGTACTCTTCGATGCGGCCTCTGCTAGCGCGCAATCGCCGTAACCCGTTGGGCCGGCGGCTCCACAGCGACGACGACGACGGCCCCACGGCGAGCATGAGAACGCAAAGCATGCGTCGTCGACTCATGGGTCTGCACTTCAGATTAGGCTACTGATTATCCAATTGATCCCCTCATGCGTCGTCTACTTGCTTATTATTTCTAAGAATCCAATTGAGTAGTACATGATGCGAGCAGATTTTTGGTTTGTCTTGGCTGTTACTGGTAGCTACTTTCACACACTTGAATATACTTGTTTCAGTTCTTGAATCGAGATACATCAACAAACATTGAAAGCTGGCCAAGGAGAAAAGACGTGGAAACGACGAGGAGTTTGCGAAGAAAGGATAGATGAATGTGGATATGTGATTTGAATATACTTGTTTCAATTCTCGAATCGAGATACATTCCTAAGCCATGGAACAAACACTCAACGCTGGGAAGGAAAAAAGACTAAGGAAATGATGCGGAGCTTGCAAAGAACAAGACTGATGAATGTGCATATGTGACTGCCAAGACTAGAAGACTTTCAGATCTGATGCAAGTTACATAGTGCTGCAATTTCACTGTGAATGAAGAAATTAAAAAGAGGATCACTCAGAACACCATGTAATATATATATTAGTAGTACATGACCAATTGAAAACTATACTTATTATCCACAGAAAAACTGTACTTATTATCCACTGTATGTAGGCAAACTTCACATCAGTGAGCCTATTTCAGATTGCAGTCATCCGAAATTACAACAACCCATAGCTCCAAAAGACAAGTATAGACGCTATTTGCACTAATTCTACACGCATATTGTTGAGCTGTATATGGGTTATATATATATTGGTTTAGGCCCAAGAGGCCCATTTAGATGTATATGTATATGTGTACCTAGAAATCAGAAATAGAGAAGCCTTCCAGATATTTCCAATTCAACATGGTGTCGGAGCTGGTGGTGGTGGCGGCGACCATCGCAGCAGCTACGGCGTGGTGAGGCTGTGAGAACAGGCAAGAAGGGCCGTGGCGGAGCTGATTGGAATCGGCGAGGGAGCTCCCAAAATCGAGCGGTGGTGCTGCAAGCAAGAAGACGCTGGTGAGTATTGGGAGCAACTCCTTCAGTTCGAGGTCAGGTCGTATCGCCAGGGTGAAGGCAGTGGCGCAAATGGAGGTGGCCGTGTGGACGTATTGGGCTCGGCAGTAGCGTCCGGTGGATCGGCCAAGTTGGTGCTAACCTGCTGTTGCTGCTTGTGAGGGGAGAGGAGCAGGAAGGCTTGCAGGGAGAAGAAGGTAGCTCTGGTGGAGTGCTTGTTGTGCAGCAGGCCAGCAGTGAGGAGGGTCGTATGGAGGTGCTGCTGCCTTGAGCTGTGGTGTTGCTTCAAGGAGTAGAGCACAGAAGCTGCGCAGAAATTGGAGCTGGGATTGACGGAGTGGCGTGGATTTGGTTCTGGTTTGCTACTGCAGGAAAAGGAAAGGGAGTGGAGCCTTTGTGTGTGGGTTCGTGAGCTGTGGTGCTGCGAGAAGAGAAAGAAGGCTGCTGGCTGGTGGTGTTTGCTGCTCGTATTTGTGAATTGTGAGTAGAGGACCTGTGCGGTGGTTTGCTTGGTACTCACTCAGGATTTCTTAGAGGTTTGAGTGCTTGAGGAGGAGGAGGTGCCAAAATGGATTGAGGATCGCAGTTCCCATGGGCTTGAAGCTCCAGGGCGGGACTGGGATTTGGGAATTTTTTCGGCCGGGGAAACTGAGCTTTCTTATTAAGAACAATGCCGGTGGGGTGGTCTTTCCCCACCCGACCGAGTTTTTTTTTTTTTTTTTTTTGAGGAGGAGGTGCAGTGTGGTGAAGCTCCAATTGAGTCCTTATTGTACAAGATTTGTGGGAGGTTGAACTAGACAAGAAAGGGGATCAGATCTGCTAGTTCGCAGAGAGCAGAGGGAAGTTACAACCAAGAAGCAAATTAATCGGATTTTGGGAGAATACGGTAGTATAGGTTGAGAGCAATGCCAGAGAGTGGAAGGATTGAACAAATGTTTGAGAAGCTGGCTGAAATCCTCACAGCCAATGAACTTGTGAAGTTGACTCAATTATTTTTAGAAAGGACTTCTGAACTGATGCCAGCTATAGAAGAGTCAAATGGGAAGCATACAAGATCAACATATGTAAGCAGAGGACTAAGGAGTTTATCACCATTTATGCTTGTGCACTCTGATGTGTGGACATGCCCAGTCACCTCGGTTAGTGGAATGAAGTATCTTGTCACCTTTATTGACTGCTATTCACGCGTGACTTGGATCTATCTCATGAAACACAAGAGTGAAGTACTTAAATGCTTTCAGGATTTTTGCTCACTTATTGGAAATCAATATGATGCTCGAGTTAAAGTGTTGAGGACAGATAATGGAACAGAGTATGTGAACAATGAATTCTGTAGTTTTCTATCAGCTCAAGGGATCTTACACCAAACTACATGTCCTGATACACCTCCACAAAATGGAGTTGCCGAGAGGAAAAATCGTCATATCTTGGAGGTTGCTCGCTCACTTATGTATGCTATGAATGTGCCAAAGTTTCTATGGAGTGAGGCAGTGATGACAACGGTATACTTGATTAATCGTACGCCCTCAAGATTGCTTGGATGGAAAACTCCTTATGAGATGTTACGAGGAGTGAATGAGTTTATTGTTCCACCTAAGGTATTTGGGTGCACTTGCTTTGTTAGGGATCACAGACCTTCTGTGGGAAAATTGGACCCCCGAGCGGTTAAGTGCATATTTGTGGGTTACTCTTCAAGTCAAAAAGGCTACAAGTGTTGGTGTCCTATTGAACGACGTCTGTTCATTAGTATGGATGTGACTTTTCGAGAATCTGAACCTTACTATGGGGAGAAGACTAATTTAAGTTCCTTATTTGAGCTTGATGATCAAAGTACAAGTGAGGATGGTCAAGAGGGGAGAATGACATATATATGCCACAAGAGAACGAAGAAAACCAATCAAGAGGATCAGGAACTATCACATGATTGATTCCATACAATGTCGGTAATGCCCAAGTGAATGAGAGGCAAGAAACTAGAGACATGGGTAATGCCCAAGTGAATGAGAGGCAAGAAGCTAGAGACAATATAAATATACATCCAAGGCAAGAACAAGGTACTATTCAAGTTTATACGGAAGAAAGAAGACAGTTGAAGTGCAACCAGTACACCAACAAGTTGAGCAACCACAATTGGTAGAACAGCAAGAGGAGCAACCACAATGTTTAGATGTTGGTGTTGATGTCATTGGTACTGAGGTTGATCAGTCTACAACAGGGGGAGAAGATGTCGAACATTCCATTAACCTGCCTATTGCTTTAAGAAAGGAAGCAAGGAGTACAGCTGGAAAACCTCCAACTAGATATGGGTATGAGCATGATATATAATTAATTATGTTTCATATGAATAATTGTCTCCCACATATAGAGCATTTGTTGCATCATTACAATCCACAAAAATCCCTAAAGACTGGAAAGAAGCAAAACTAGATCCTAAGTGGTGTAATGCCATGCTCGAGGAGTTAGCAGCACTTGAGAAGAACAAGACATGGGAACTTGTACCCTCTCCTATGGGAAAGAAGATAGTTAGTCGCAAATGGGTTTATACAGTGAAGCAAAATCCTCGATGGTAAGATAGAGAGATATAAGGCAAAATTTGGTGGCAAAAGGATATAGCCAAACTTACGGAATTGACTACGATGAGACATTTGCACGGTTGCAAAGATGAGCACGGTGAGGACACTAATCTCTTGTGCAACTAATTTTGATTGGCCATTGTACCAATTGGATGTCAAGAATGCATTTTTGCATGGAGATCTTTATGAAGAAGTCTATATGGAATTTCCACAGGTTTGCTACCACACAAACCAAAGGAAAAGTGCTAAGACTCAAGAAATCTTTGTATGGTCTAAAATAGTCGCCAAGAGCATGGTTTGATCGATTCAGGCGTGCAATATGTGGTATGGGCTACAAGTAGTGTAATGGCGATCACACTCTATTTTATCATCACGGAAATCGTGTTACTATTCTTGCGGTGTATGTTGATGATATCATTATCACCGGTGATGACACTTTGGAAATAGCTCGTTCTTAAGGAAAATGTAAGCAAAGAGTTTGAGGTCAAAGATTTGGGTCAACTTCGATACTTTCTAGGCATTGAGATAGCAAGATCTCCTAGAGAAATTTCCTTTCACAACGAAAGTATGTTCTTGATTTGCTAAATGATACAGGTATGCTTGGATGTCGCCCTCGCTTCTACACCTATCGAGCAAAACCATAAGTTATGTGCTCAATCTGAAAGCCAATAGATAAAGAGAAATATCAAAGACTTGTAGGACGCTTGATTTATTTATGTCATACAAGACCCGATATAGCATATGCTGTGTGGTAAGCAGGTATATGCATGATCCTAGGAGTGGACATATGGATGCGATCTATAGAATCTTGAGGTATTTGAAGAGCAGTCCTGGCAAAGGATTATGGTTTAAGAAAAATAATCACCTAAATATGGAAGGATATTGTGATGCAGATTGGGCAAGCTGTCTAGATGACAGGAGGTCGACATTTGGCTATTGCACCTTTGTTGGAGGAAATCTAGTATTATGGAGGAGCAAGAAGCAGCCAGTAGTGTCTCGATCAACGGCAGAGGCAGAATATAGAGCCATGTCTGTGTGTCTAAGTGAGATGTTATGGGTGATGAACTTGTTATCCGAGTTGAAGCTAGGGAAAGGTCCCATGAAGCTTTGGTGTGACAATAGATCAACGATTAATATTGTTAATAATCCAGTTCAGCATGATAGGACCAAGCATGTGGAGATTGATCGTTTTTTCATCAAGGAGAAACTCGACAATGGAACACTCAAATTGAGTCATGTAGCTTCGAAAGTGAGCAAGTAGCAGTGTTAGGAGTTAAGGAATGTATATCAGCCTGTAACAAGATGAGCATGATTGATATTTATCGCCCATCTTGAAGGGGAGTGTTGAGCTGTATATGGGTTATATGTATTGGTTTAGGCCCAAGAGGCCCATTTAGATGTATATGTATATGTGTACCTAGAAATCAGAAATAGAGAAGCCTTCCGGATATTTCCAATTCAACACATGTATATGGACTACATTAGTAGCACCTAAGTTTTTTGTTTCTATCAAAGTTCCAGCACACAAAACCTTCAGAGTTGCTATCATGCAGATCGACATAAAAACCACCAATGAGACTTAGTGGCCATAAATAAACAGTGCAAGCCATTGTGCCTAGTAAAGAACAAAAGAAAATACATGTGAAGAAGGGACAAACAATAAAATTTAGGCAGTCAGGCTAGAGGGACATTTGATTTGCACTCGACACTCGCTTATAAAAACATAACATCAAAACATAAAAATATTAAGGAAGCCAACTACAAGTGAATGTTGTACTTTTCCAAGTTCATAAATTGAAAGATATGGAGCATCTATCAAATATATTTGACATAAGGTAGATAACAAAGTAAATTGTGGATTGGTTGGTTGTAACTTTGGATCTACAGACTCACAAAAACTAAAGAATGATGAAATACATATTCATAAGATAAGTACTGCATAGGTGTATAATAAGAAAAAAAATAATATATGAATTAGGTGTTCAAATCCATAACATTTAGCTCGACATAAAGTACATATCTCTAGATAGGGAATGGCTCAAGAGGCCTCAATACAACACCATGTACTTTGAGATAACACTAAGAGTTTAGACTTAAACAAGATAGAGTCAAAGGCATACCACGTGGATACTCCGCAAAAAGAGCACGACCGGTCGCCTGTGTTAAAACGTCATTGACCATAAACGTAGTCTTCGAGGAAGTAGATTGAAATGCAGTTCACTTCCATTGAAATACTAGTGCTAGAACCTCCGGGCCAATTTGGTTTTGAGTGCACTTCACGAATGTGCGGTCAGGTCAATGTCATATACACACAGTAGCCGATACATGCATTGTTTTGAAATTGTTGATGGATCACCCAATGAGACACGGATTCTTCTTCTAATTGTCGTGCGATACGCTTCACAAGCTCCACACTTTACCGGCAGAACCGATGATAGGCAAACCGGCTATACTGACTTCATAAAGATTGGCACCGCGAAACTTGTAGTTTTTTTTAACTTCATCCGCATTGGAAACAAATGTATGTTCCACAAGCCGGTGTCTTTCTACACACTGAAGGGTAACCGGCGACGACACGTAGGCCATCAAGTCCACGGCAAGCTAGATAAAACAACTCGGGATCCTTCGGCCGATAACTCTATTGCTCATCAACTGGAGCTAATGTTGCACTAGTGCCATGGGCACCAACCTGCAAATCCAATCATGAAAGTATAGAAGCATCAACCAATTAGGCCTGAACTCAGTACACAAGTTCCATTTTCTACTTCAGTTCCAGCCTCTAATCCAAGGTCGATCTAGTATCAATTTACCGGGAATCAAGAAAGCGAGATGATTTAGATCCGACCTCTAATCCAAGGTCAGGATCTAGTACACAAGTTCTAGGTGCATGGGGCGGCCCGAAGTACCAACAAGCTGCAATTATTTGGAGGGTAAAAAGATTATCGAAACAAGCCAAAAAAGATGCACTTGGTAGGACAACCACACAAAGTAGCCATCCATATCCCGAAGTAGAAATTAACGAAACAAGAAGACGCTAAGGGCGTGTTTGCTTTGCAACGTGGCAAATATCTCGAAGATCTCAGGTGTCCATTTTCCTATTCTTATGGTAAAGCGAGCTACCTGATTAAAGCCTGCCCAAGCCATTATAGCAACCAACAAGCCCTAAGTGTAGCATTTCTTTCCTGTATCCAGCCTCTAACAAGCTTTTATCCGATGTCAGATACGGTATGCTAATTGATTTATCACTGCTTTAAACTTCACACAAACCCTTCTCGGTGAAGATTCTGACAGTGAAGGAGAAATAAAGCTACATCTGAATCAAGAGCAGAATAGTATCCAATTATCCTCTTTGCATCATTCTTTGGATGAATAAAAGCAACTAAACCTTTATCGAATGAAACACAAATATGAACCAAACCGCAGACCGCAAGCGGGTAACTCGGCCTCTAAATCGAAAAACTAGATCAACAAATCATCGTTCCTCCAACGATCCTGGAGACCACATCGAATACCATGGAAACCTCACAGTATATAGACTAAAAACAGGAATCTAAGTAGCAATTCGCAGCAAGCTACTACATACGGATGTCTTTGAAATGTCAAGTTAGTTACATTTCTCCTTTTGTTTTCATTAATAAAATCAATTGCACAAAGAGATACAACTCCCTAGAAATTGGAAGTAAGGAGGGTTCGTATCTTTACTGCACTGAGTGAACCCTCCGACTGCTTTGCTCCCGAATGGAGCCGAGGAAGGGGTCACTAGTGGCGCGCCGCCAGAGAGTCGAGGACATGGCGGCCGGAGGTCATCCGCGTGAAGGAAGACAAAGCGACGTTGGGGACTCGGGGCAGGGCCACTGCCGTCGTGGTCGGGAGGGGCAAGGACACCGAGTGGACTGGAGGGAGAGAGCGTCACCAGCCCAGCGCCATGCGCACGAGGTCCGCCCCGCGGGCAGCGACGACGAGGAGAAGAGCAGCGGCGGGGACCTCCTCCCTCTCCCCTCTTCTTCGCCCACCCCGACTCAGCCGGGAGGCGTCTCTTATCGGGAAGTCCGCGGCCGGACCTCGGCGGGAGGGGGGCGGGTCGGCGCCATGGGAGCTCGGGGCCGTGAAAGGTCCTAGATGGCTAGAGGGGGGGTTGAATAGCCTATAAAAATTTTCTACAAGCTCAATTTAACAAACCGTTAGAATAACAAAAGGCGTAGTCGCGGTTTGCACTACCTCTATTGTCTTGCAAGCCTCTAGTGACAATTCTAAATAAACTCTATGATCTCTATGTCACTCAAAGCTATGTCACTACTTCTAACTAGTGAGCAAACCTAATAGGATCCTTAAGCTAGCAAGAACAACTACACAAGCAAGTGCTAGCTCTCTACTCAAGGTAAACTAGGAAAGTAAATACAAGAGTAAGAGCGATATACCAACTCGTAGAGGCAATGTACCAATCACCAGGAAGAAGATGGACAACCAATCAACACAAGACGATGAGCCAATCACCAAGACAATGAACACGTCGATGTGTTGACCTGGAGTTCACTTGCACACCGACAAGTTAGTCTCCGGTTGTGCCGACCAACACAAGGATGGTGTTTGAGCTAGGCGGTGCACTTGCTAGCCTCAACTCACCACTCACAAGTGAGGTACCCAAGACACGAGCAATGTATTCCTTGCACTTTGTCTTCCTGACGAGGAGTGCGTGATCCTCTCACAAATTCGCCCGGAGGTGGCCAAGAACAATCTCCTTTTCTTGCCAACAACTCCACCAAATCATCAAGCCAGCTAGGAGCGGTGTCTCCAAGAGCAAAAGGAAACCCACCGTCTCACAATGATCCCCAAGTGCCTCTAGATGCAAGAACTCGATGCAAATGCACTTGGATCAACTCTTCTCTCAATAATGAAGCTCACAATCAAGAACGAGAGAGGAGGAGACTTGTTGCTCAGCTCTAGGATGTTAGGAGTGATTCAAATGACCAAGAGAGAGAGCAAGAGGTAGCCAAGGGAGTATAAATAGGCCACACCATGAAATGTGGCCGTTTGGGTGAAAGCCACGCTGCGCAGTCGGTCGCCGGACGCCGACCGAACTCACCCGGCCCGAAGTCCGGTCGATGGGTCCGGTCGAACCGACAAAACCCCGGATAGGCCGCTGACCCCCCTGCTCCATGCGTCCGGTCGAGCGTCTGTTTGGTGCGTCCAGTCGGTCCTCAGCCGAGACCCCGAAATACACCCTTACTAGAACTTCGATCGGAAGCACCGACCGGACCGTCCGGCCGGATCCGCGGCTTCTTCCGGCCGGTGAGTCCGGCCGCCATCCGAGCCGCGAAATTCCTTCGTTGTGTTGTTGTTCCTTCGCTTTGCTCCAAACCGACTTCCGTCACTTGATTCTTGTTGCCGACACGTCGAAGAACACCCCGACTTCATGTGTTAGCATTTCGAAAACCATTTTTCGTCTGGCACGGAGTTAGCTCTTTAGGTTAGAATGCATGCATATGAATTTTGAACCTAAAGGCACTGGAGGACCGATATGTACGATAGGTTTCCCCTCTTTATAGTACGGCTTATCGATCCTATAATCACTCACACCCTCTATGGTGTCTTGAGTGTAAAATCAAAAGGCCCTATGGTTATACCTTTGCCTTGGGCTCAATTGATCTCCAAACCCTCCAAGTTAGACACTTGATCATCTTTTGGATCACCTCGATCCATCCTCCATGATCATCGTGCTCCAAGCTTGACACGACCAATCTCCAATCTAGTCAAACACTTAGCAACGAGAGATTAGTCCTTAGGTGTCACTAATTAGCCAAAACCAAACTAGAGATCTTGAGCCGAACTCTGCGGGGAGGGGGGCAGGGCCGGAGCTCGGGGAGGATGCGGAGAGGAGCAGACTGGAGGAGGAGGAGGAAGTGCGGGCGGCAAGACGGACGGAGGAAAGGGGTCGGGGGCAACAAACCGCGGCGGTGGGATTGTGTAGCCGAGTGGTCGCGATGATCCGGGGATGGGGATGAGGCGGCGGACAAGGCAGAGGGCGCCTTGGGAGACGCCGCGGCGGTGGCGGCGGAAGGGGGGCGGAGGGAAAAGGGAGATACCAAGCTTGGGTTAGAAGAAACAAGAACAGTCCTCTCAATGTATTAACCATCGACCTAACTTCCAAGGTAACGGACCACTCCGATGGTAAAACGAGAATAGCCCCCAAGCCGGCGTAATCGCGCTCCAATATGAATATAATCTACATAACTCGTTAATATTGTTGTAAAACACACGGACTCTGTCCTAGAAGGAAAGGAGAAGGAGGAATCCTAATCCTAGTCCGTTCGTATGTGGGCTCTTACCGAAACTCTAAGGTCTTGGCAGGACTATATATATGTGGGAGCTCTCTATGTTGTAATAACCAATATTCAGATGAATAAATAATAGTCTCTCTATCTTGTGTGATCATGAGAGATGGAGAGGGAAAGGTCCTAACCGCTGGCAACATATTTTATAACACGCTAATGGTTAATTTGTTAGCTTGAAAACTAATATGAAATATTTAATTTTCTTAGTTGCAATTCTTATTACTTGGAGTAATATGTGTGAACTTCTCATGGAATAAATTAGACTTATATGTTTCACATATAAACAACTGTCTATTGCCTATTAAAATAAATTTTGAATTAACTTATCCACAAAGAAGCCTCAATAAACCATGAAGGTTATAGTTATTTGTGCATCACTACCATGTAGGTAGAAGGAAACTGAATTTCCTAAAAGCACATGAACGGTTGGACTATCTTGGCATACGTATTGTTCCTAGAAGGACAAAATTTTGCCTAAAAATAGTATAATCCATAAACTAAGTATTTAATATTTTAGCTCATGAACTAGAAGTTATATCGTACCTCGAATCTATTGTTATACACTTTGAATAGTACAATGGATATGTGAATTTCGTGCCATAATCCGTGAATACTAGAAGTATAATTGGATTCTATGAAGCATTAGAAGTGTCTATTCATAGAAGATGCATAAAGCAAATCACTACTTGAATTAGTTATGGCATGAAAAGGGGCGGGAATTTTGGGCAAAGGCATAAGTAAATGTGGGTAATATTTATTTAATAGGCATAGCCTTCCTAAATCAATTTTAAGTGCATGTATCAGGGCTTGAAGTTTTGCTCGCGACCCTTTCCGGCCGAAGTTAACATTCTCTATTGCAATAATGCAAGTAAGTTTGTAACTTTGCATTTTGTTGTTATCTATTATGTTAGACTCGAATACTAATATTCTACATTACACATGCATGTGTATCTCATTGAGTCTGCAACTATCTCCACTCTTGCATCAATATTTGCATAGCAGCTATAGCTGTAGCTAGTAGCTACCTTTGCACTTCCCTCATAATCAAATTGGCTAGCTACATGCTATGTCTATATAGTTTCCGTTGAACTAAACAATGATTTTATTTCGATGCATCATAGGCATAAGCAATAAATTGGTTTAGGGCCGAGCGACCTAAGATCGGGGGAGTCGGTTTATGATAATTTTCCCAATGGAGACTAACCCATTTTATGGGATGAATAATTGTGAAATTAAGATGGTGGATAACACAATTATGATGATTTGGGATTTATGAAGAAAAGGCAAGGGATTTTTATATTAATGGCAATTAGAAAATTCTAGAAGAAAATTCCATGTGAATTTGAATGTTGCGTATTTTATACATTTGAAGTATATGATTCATTTTTTAATAAGTACTTGGATCAATGTTTTTTTGGCTATACAATTAAGAAGCTAGATAAATAGTATTTTGTAAACTATATTATGTGCATATTAGGGGAGAACATCCCTAAATTTATAGGAATGTTGAACATTCTTAAGTGCACTTTAAGTTTTCTAGCTCACTACATAATAAATAATAACCCCATGTTGAAATATGTGTGTGAATATTTCCCATAAAATTTAATCATAGCATACATAAATGGGCCTCCACTTGTAATTGGAGAGATATATGAATTTGAATTAAGCCCATGATAGGGGATATATTTTGAAGTATGCTATTAATGATCTAGTATTGGCATTAGGGGAGAGAGCCTATATTTTGAATGCCAAATATTATTTCCATAGAAGAAAAATGATCTTAAGCTTAAAATATTCCTTGGAGCTTGAAGCAGGATTAGTATCACACACTAAGTCATACAATAGTTTGACTAATGCTCTTATGAAGCCTGAAGCAGAGCATATGCCAGATATTTTTAGGGCTATTTATTTATTTGCCACTCTTACGAACGCTCATGCCTCAGAAACCACTCTTATACGACGTCTTATTTTTTTTGCCCCACAACACAAGTAACTTCCTTATTTATTTGCCCTTTTCACGATGATGTGGCATGCCAACTCATTTGGACGGCGTGGACAGTGGGTTTGGAGGCCTGGATGGAGACGCGAAATGACCGTCCTTGCCCTTCTCAATAAATTTTCATCCGCTCCGGCACCTCGACCGAAAAAATCGGGCTTCTCCCTCCCCGTTCGCTTCCGTCCGCGCTGACGAGCCCCGCGCCAAAAAAAAAGCGCCGCCACGCCGGAACCGGGTCCGCGAGGAACCCCGTCCCTACTCCTCGGCCCTCGTCACGCGTGCGGGCACCCACCCGGCCCCGCCGCGTCTCTCGGCCCGGCTGCAGCGCGTCTCCTGGCGGCGCCGGCAGCTAGCACCGCAAGGGCCGCTTCCCGACGTCCCTGCGTCCGCCCCGCCCGGTGTCCGGTGCCCTGGTTGGCCCCTTGCGACAAGGCTTTTTTTTTTTTTTTTTTGCATTGATTGGAAATGCAGCAACGTCCATGTTTGATTTTTGTCAAAAAAAAAAACAAAACAAAATTAGAAGTGCACCGCACGTACAGGCTTGAATTTCTATCAAAAAGAGAGAAAAAAGATCTGGAAGTGCACGTACGTGCTGGCAGGAGCAATAAAAGGGATGAGAAAATGAAGGGAGGGCAGGACTGTCATTTTCGCATCTCGAACTAGTGCTCCAAACCTGCTGTCCACGGTGTTCAGCTGAGTTGGCACGCCACATCAGCGAAAAAAGGGTAAATAAATAAGGAAGTTACTATGTTGTGGGGCAAAAAATAAGACGTCATATAAGAGTGGTTTTCGAGCCATGGCGTCCGTAAGAGTGGCAAATAAATAAATCCTCCATATTTTTAAAATGAGAGGAGTAACTTGAAGTTATAAACTAGAAGTTGTGTTTACTAGTAGTAAACTAAATATTATATACTATCAGTCTAAAATCTACGGGGATACCTGTGGGTTCTAGTTTAGTGTATACACGTTAAATAGAAAAAGAAATGGAACTCCTCCATTCTCGTGAAGAGAACGCCTCACAAAGAAGGTTAAGCACCTCATGAAGAGGATCATCATGAAGATAAAATCCAACATACTAAGCGTGCACCTCATCGGTGTTGGGTATGCGAGAACAATATAACATCTCTTGTTTGGGAAATGACAGAGATAGAATATTCTCACATTGTGAGATGAGAGAAAATAATTGTCGACAACACTACCTCTATAATTGCAAATGTTTCTCTTATGAGAACCCGGATCCGAAAAAATAAAGTCCATGGCAAAATCGCTTGTAGCGATTATATCGGGTCAATGAAGAAAGCAATTGAGGTTGAATCTCCTAATAAGAAGAAATGAATGTTCCGCTATATCTCCGCAAATGAAACAAATGAATATTGAATATGCGCGGTTATTAAGTGGATTATGAAAATCCATATAATTCTGAAGAATATAAATCACAACTTGTAGAAATCTCATACTAAGTATTAAAGTCTAAGGTATATATTTCTGAATAAAAATCAAGTCTCAAGAAGAGCATGTCCTAGAAGGATTACAATCATTGAATGATTTTAAAGTGAATAACGCTATGTCATTGTGTATATCACTCATCTCTCATGTAGTAGAGAATGTATCTCATAGAAGAGAATTATTAATTCACTAAGAATGAATGTACATTCTTGAAGGGATTAATCCATGAAGGATTTGCAGTCAATTCTTGAATAAACACCATTCATCCCCGAAGTGGATATAGACCCGAGAGAAAGAAAATGAGGAATCTTAAACACCATGAAGGTATAATCGAAACACTTAGAAAGTGTATGAAAAGCTAGCATGAAGTTAATGATATCCTCTAAAGAATACCATAGAAGGTATAAGAACAATGGTGGCTTTGGCAATTGAATTATCCCCTAAATGCTAAATGCATGGTTGGACTTATTATTTAGTGGTACAATCAAAATCTTGAAGATTCATAGATATACAATTTAAAAATTCATTAATTAGAAGTATCCAAACTCTAGTATAAGTTTGATACACTATCTAGAAAATATTAAATATTAAATTATTTACCCCCATAATCCTCTAAAAAGATACATTTCTCTCGAAGGATAATATTTATTTGTTTTGCACAACTAATTGGTGGTCATTATGCATGAAGCATATTGCTCCCATATAATTCATAGAAGAATTATGAGTCAACTTTTATTTACACATGTTTATGAAAAATGTGGTTTGAACGATGAAGTTCAAAGTTTGGATTTATGAGGGGAGCATATTTTTATTGAATCTCGCCTTTAAGGAAAACCACTAGAATTACAAAGATCAAGTATTTCATATTTGCTAAAAACATGAAGTTTATGCATAGATTATGAAGATCAATATCTATTAATGAAGAATAGAATATTCGAAGAATATATGACCAAGAAGGTTAAATGGTGTACTTTTTTTTTCCTATTTGAGTTTTTACTCGAAGGTTTCTTACACAAGGTTTTTAATGAGACAACATGT
Source organism: Hyparrhenia diplandra (assembly GCA_015847255.1). NCBI lineage: Eukaryota > Viridiplantae > Streptophyta > Magnoliopsida > Poales > Poaceae > Hyparrhenia > Hyparrhenia diplandra. The sequence continues at coordinate 59,086 of JADLZK010000728.1, forward strand.
GCAATGCAATTAACGAATGTGATGTACTCTTTTCTCCAAGAACCGTTTTTTCCCCACTTTGGGTTTTTTTAGGATGGAGTTTTTGATGAGGCATGTGCATATCGTGGTAATCGCCCAAGGGGGAGTGTTGTAAAACACACGGACTCGGTCCTAGAAGGAAAGGAGAAGGAGGAATCCTAATCCTAGTCCGTTCGTATGTGGGCTCTTACCGAAACTCTAAGGTCTTGGTAGCGAGGACTATATATATGTGGGAGCTCTCTATGTTGTAATAACCAATATTCGGATGAATAAAGAATAGTCTCTCTATCTTGTGTCTACTTGTTCTACTTCTTTTATCTACTAGCGTGATCATGAGAGACGGAGAAGGAAGGTCCTAACATTTGGCAACATGTTTTATAACAAACGTCCTCGAATCTTTTCCACGGAGCAACACGCCTGAGAACACGAAACATTCGAGATTGGAGGTGCAAAGAGCACCCGGCCGTCGGACTGGGCAGCGGGACGCCATCGTTTCCAACCTCGCGCGAACCTGATGTCCTGCAGGTCGGCGTTCGAACTACACCATCCCGACGGCGTCCACCATCGCGGATGGCCGGAGGGAAGATCATTGGTTGGCCGCGCCGTCTCCCGGAAAACACGCCCTCGACCAGCCTGGGGTGTGTGTGTGAACACTTGACTCAAGCTCCACGCCGTTGGCGCGGATGGTCACCGCCGAGGTGTCGTGGGAGAGCCCTGGTGCGTAGTCGTCTTCCCGGGGCAGAGGAGCCGGCGTAAAGAGGTGCACGAAGCCAGGCCAGCGGACCAGCGGTAGATCGGCGGCTTTGCGGACCTCTGCAGCTCTGCTGTCGGAGCTCACGACGGTGTGGTTTGCCGCCGACGATGGTGGCCAAGCGGGCATATGACCACCCAGGGCTAGCCAGGTTTTTTAGACACGCCGTCCAGCGCGTATTTCATTAGCCAGCCAGATCCGATTTAAGGGCCGAGTTCGACGACCGCGAAAAAGGGCCCTTAATTTCCCACCTTCCCTTGATCGTTCAAGTTCGCACGGATCGCCTTCGCACAGGCTGTCGGTCGCCGGCTCGCCGCATTCCGGCTGTCTGGCGGACGACCTCAGCAGCTTCATCCGGTGTCGTGCGTGCCTTCCTGTCCTTCCAGGTTCATGTCGCAGCTAGCGCAAGCCTGGAATGCAAACTGCTTCTGCCACCCACATTCCGCCCCACTTTACTTTTTGGAGCAGGCGATATCTTTTATTAGTCCCAAAAAAATTTAGTCCTTACAAACCAGGACCTATATCCCAGGCGAGCCAGAACACGCGAGCCTCTCGTCATCTCGCCAATTTTCTCACCGGCGAGCTAGCTAGGCGCGGTTGAGTCGGGAGAACACCACAGACGCAGAGGTTGGGGTGCGCAATGGCATGATTGGTCCACCATGGTCTTGCGGATGCCAGGTGGGCATAGCGCCGGAGGCACTCGACCCCATTGTTGCAGATGAAGAAAAGAACACCGAGGTGTGTTCACGTGTTAAAGCAGCTTCCTCGAACTGGCCAGACCACGTCGGCCTCGCTCGCTGGGATAGGCCCACGGCCCCACGGCCAACGGGCAACGAGCAACGAGCAACGGGCAACGGCACACGAGGCTGGCCTGGACCACCGCCCCGCCGTTAGACTTTGATAGGATTATAACCGAACCCATCACTGTAGAAGCGTAGATGCCGCCCTTGACCACTACTCACCAATCACCATAGACTTGCCTTAAAAAAAAACAAAAAACAAAACAAAACAAAACAAAACAAAAAAACCAATGACCATAGACTTTCATAGGATTATACTCCTAGACGGCAAACGTTAAAGCTCCGCTGTGACCTCGTACTCTCTTGGTTTCCTGCATCCATCCTTCACTCCTTAGTCTTTGGAGTTGCTAAAATCGTGGTGCATACAGTACATGTTACGGTTGGTCCTTTTGCATTTTTTTTTTCATGTAACAATGACCCTAAAAAAAAAAGAACATCATGTATTAGTATTATCATAGGGAACCTTCACATAACTGCTTGGCGAGCCTCCTGGTAGCCGTCCTACTATAATCTACCATGCCCAACCAATGATCTGCCCCATGTATTTGACACCTTTCTTTTTTTCAAGAACAAGGGCAATGTACATGGACTAGAAAAGCCATAGAGGTGGGGCGAGCGTTCTATATTGCCACAATGTGAATCTATAATGTAGAACTCGTTAATTGTCAGATTAAAGAGATAGAGAGAGGGGCAGGAGAAAGAAGAAGGAGAGACAATTTAATATTTCCTTATTGCTTATGGCTAGCCCATAGTGTTATGGATGTCCTTATCTATGGCTGCTCTATGACAATATTTCAGGTAGCTGGTACAAAATACTTTAATTCTATAAACTATGAACAACATTAATGGTTGCTTTAAAGAGTTCCGCTAAAATTGGTGAGTACATTTACTTTTTCAAATTATAGTAGACGCCGAGTTTGGTTATTTTCCAACCTGTTGTTTTGTATACCTTGATTAGTGGAAGGAGGGCGAGTAGATATATTATAGTTTGGTTGGTTGCGGGGTAGATACAATAACTTTGTAAAAAACGTTTAGTTATCAATGGGTGTGTCGCCTATCACTGAAATTAAACACTACTAAATTATATAGTAGTTTAAGGAAAATGCAAGCATGTCAAGTTGAAGTTAAATTTGAATGGACAATTTTCACTACAAGGCAATTTCATTATTGGGCGGTGCCATGAAACTTTGATTGGAACGAAGTTTAGTTGAGAATACTCTGCTCTTCGTTATAACCACTAATAAAATAGTCGACCTTTTTAAATACAGATGAATCTGTCTCAATCCATCCATCTATGTCGGCCACAAATAATTGTTTGGTTGACTTTAAGATATCATGAGACTAGGGGGCCTTTTTCAAATTATTTATATAATTTATGAAATAACCAAATATGGACTAATTTTTAATTTTTAAGTTATATCAAAACGGATGACTTTATATTAAAGGGGTTAATGACTAATTTTTAATCCATATTAGTCTCAACATGAGTCCCTCCATCCAAACATGCCCTAAATTGTGATGAAATTTAAATTATTTCACTGCAATTCACTCTTATATATATATGGATTGAGCTAGATACATGGAAAAACATTTCCCTCGTGTAAACCACGACTAAATCAAAATCAGCCGGCCGTTATACATATTTTGACAAATGCACTTTTAAACAGGTGAGCCATATTCAAAAGTACACCATCAGACAGCAAGAAGCTGCCGGGCCCACGCGCAGTGGTCCAGGGTACTACAGATACAACCAAACTCTTCTACTCTTCTCTCCCACAAAAGTTTAAAACTCAAAAAAAAAAAAAAATTAAAAACTTTTCCAACACACCCCCTCCCGGAAATAAAAACAGGTAAAATAAAAACAGAAGCAGCCAGCCAGTGTCCCCGCTAGCCGATAGCGAGCTACTAGTGCAGTGTCCCCTTCAACCTCTCTGCCCTGCCAACCGCTTCGTCCCCCCCCTCCTCTCTCCTTGGATTCCACTCCTCCCTCGTCCTCGGAACAGTTGCTGGCTTGCTGCAGCAGCTCCAGTCCCCCTGCGCCCTCCCCTCCCTCCCTCCCCCGCACCTCCGCCGCCTAGGCTTTCCAAATCCCATCTGCTTCCCCGGATTTCACTTCCCCCTGCCGTTGTACGGCTCCGGGAGGTTCTTTACCCCTTTGAGCTCCGGACGTCTGCCAGGGCCGTGTCTTGGTGTTTACCGGGTTCCTGCGCTCCTCCGTGCAATGCCGGGCCTGAAAGCGGCTGGGGTTAGGGTTCTTGGCCCGGAGCTCGCTTCGCTTTGAAAATTTTTTTTGGAGGTTTTTAGGGAGGGAAAAGAGCCCGGATTTCGAGGAGTTTCTTGGTTGCGTGCTTGTCTCGGCAGAGGGGAATCTTGAGTTCGTGGACGGGGAGTTTAGGTTGACGAGGCAGGTAATTTTCTACGAGGGATTGGAATTCTTTGCTCGGTTCTTGAGGTGAGCCGGGTGGAGAACCCGGTAAAATTTGAACTTTTGGGCGGTGAAAACCTGCGGGGTTAGGCTCAAGTGGCTTCCATGGCCGGGGCACCGAGGGTCCGGTCCCTGAACATCGCGGTTCCGGAGGCAGAGGCAGAGGCGAGGCCGGTGCTGGTGCCGGGGGCAATAAGGCCAGGTCGGGCCCGGCTAACGCCCGGAAACCGGCGCCGAAGCCACTGAGGAAGGCGGCGGAACCGGCGGCTGCGGGGACGACTCCAGAGAAGTCTGCGGGTGTGGCCGCCGCGACCAAGGCGGAGGAGGGCGCGAAGAGGAATGCAGTTGGCGGGGGTGGAGGTGGCGCGCCCAAGGGTGCGTCCCCTGTGCCGTCGCCGCGGCGCACACCGCCTGGGCCGCCGTCGAGGAGGAGCGACGCGCAGCTCTTGCATCCGAGCTTGCCGCTCAGCGCGTCGTCTTGCTCCTCGGATGCCTCCGCGGAGTCGGTCCGCGTCCGCGCTTTCACTGGGAAAGTGGACAAGGGCCGGTCGGGGCCGACGGCTGCGTCCAAGCAAGGCAAGGCTGTGGGTAAGGCGGCAGAGAGCAAGCCCGTCGTGGTGGAGTTTGTTGTCCCGGTGACACCAGAGGTTGTGGAAGGGAAGAGGAGGTGCGCGTGGGCGACTCCAACCACTGGTGAGCGTTTTCTGTTCTGGAACTTGTTCTTTGTCAGAATCTTAGTTTGCTGTAAGAATTATTCTTCTTTCTTTTCTTCAGAAGAAGAATATAATTCTTGTTTCTTGATGTTTTTGGTTACTGACTACTTCGTTTATTTTTAGTGCCTAATTTATGCCTGTTCGAATTATTGGCTAATTATTCCATTCATGTGTCGCAACTTATTACGACTTATACATTCTGGCATCCTTAACCAGGCACTTTTTATCACACTTGTTCATATGATGTAGACATGTAGTAAAGCTATGCGAAACCCACAGGTTAATTAAGAACATATTCACGTCTAGCCTTTCCTCAAGAGCAGCATGCTACTGAGTTGCTAACCGGAATGATGATATATTGTCTACTGCGTTAATAGCTTGTTAAACTCTAGCTGCTCTTTTCTTGTTTGTCATGGGTTGGATATTGGAACCATTTGAGATGGTAATTCTGCCTGCACTAGAGAAAGTTAGCATTTCTCCTTTAGTTTGTCAATCTCTTGCAATTTCACATCAACATCTGTAATTGACTATAGTTGCATATAATTAACATTAGATATGCAATTTCATCTGAAAGATTGCCTTGTCAATTGTCATGGACACTTCCACAGAGTTACATATGTAATTAGCTATAATATATAGTTTTGACTCATCAACTAAATACCAGCCCGTTAGATCAATCTATGCCATCATGTACCATGTGCCCTTTGATTTTGATCCTGCTGCAGCATAGTTGCTTGAAAGCATAAATTTGGTAAAAGGAATGGTTACATTACATTATAACCTGAAGATAACACGCTAGTAGTTTTAATAGCTCCACCTACACCGCCAATAAAACCAAACACCCAAAGGTTGAGGTACAGCTTTATTTGACAGCATCACATGCTATGGTTATCCCATGCCTTTTTCTAGGCCTTACTGATGAAGTGTTTCTTAAGTTACGCATTTTCACGAATAAAGCTGATTTATCATGTTTTCTACTGACCAGATCCTTGCTATGTCACTTTCCATGATGAGGAGTGGGGGATTCCCATGCACAATGATAGGTATGCAAACTGAAAATTGCAAAATTCATCTTTGCTATTTATCTTCTGTGCATAGGAATCAGACCACCCAAAGATATTTGACCATGGTCGTTCTACAGGAGATTGTTTGAGCTACTTGTACTATCTGGTGCATTGGCTGAGCTTACATGGCCTGAAATTCTCAAGAGGAGGCAACTTTTCAGGTATAGGTCTTGCAATATTGAAAATAAGGCCCCTTTGGAATGCAGGATTGTTTATTTTTTCTGTGTATTGCCTGTGAAAATAAACTGAATCCTGTGAAGTTCCTACATGATTCTTGTGTTCCAAAGAGGCCCTATATAAAATTACTGTGCATGGTTTATTTTGTAAGATCCATGCTGAATCTTCCAGGGAAATTTTCATGGAGTTCGACCCTGCTGCTGTCTCTAAAATAAATGAGAAGAAGCTTGTGGCGCCTGGAAGCACTGCCCATGCTCTTTTGTCAGAGCAAAAGCTCCGAGCTGTCCTTGAGAATGCTCAGCAGATACTAAAGGTTGGTAGTGCCTACTTGATATACCGCCAATTTGGTACTTCCGTTAGTGTGGTTTTCTGCCTGGAACTATAAGTTTGTGCAAACTGATGCAGATTGTTGATGAATTTGGATCCTTTGATCGGTACTGCTGGGGTTTTCTGAACCACAAGCCTATAGTGAGCAAGTTCCGATATCCAAGACAAGTTCCTGTCAAGAGCCCGAAGGCAGATATAATCAGCAAAGACATGATGAGAAGGGGATTCCGAGGTGTGGGCCCAACGGTCATATATTCCTTCATGCAGGCTGCAGGTCTAACAAATGATCACCTGGTCAGTTGCTTCCGGTTTGAACAATGCAATGCCATTCCAACTCTTTGCACGAGTGACATTGACAGGGTAAACATGAAGGCAGATCCGAAAAAAGATGAGATGACAACGAAGATTTATTGTGAAGAGATTACCACAAACCCAGAGATGCCAAGGACGATTGATGCTCTTATCGTTTCGTAGCACCATGTGGAAATTGGTATAGCAATGTGGCTACTGAACTTGTGTTATCTCTATGTAGACAGTGTGTTAGGTTATCCTTGAATTGAGGTCAGGAATCAAAATGCTTTTGTAAAAATCATTTCTGTTGCTAATGCTTACTCTATTGTAAATTGAATGGTTAGGGAAGTTAAGGATGATAACCTTTTCTTACTGATCCAGAAACTGTGCAATTATTGCTGTCAACATCCAACAGTTTTCTCCTGATCACTGCTGTTCATCAGAAAGATTTCCTTGGCATATTGTGATTTCCCGATCACTGCTGTTCATCAGAAAGATTTCCTGATCACTTCTGTTCATCAGAAAGATTTCCTTGCATTCATCATAACAATGCAAGGTGTTTGCTGTAGCTGTTTGCTGTAGGGCTCATTTGAGCAGGTGACCAGAGATTACTGCTATGGGATTAATTTCTTGGGGACTCAGGAAACTAACCATGGAGTCAGTTATGCATGACTACCTGATGCCTTCTTGTGTGAGGACAACAGTCTCACTCTCACAAAGCTCAGAGGTCCATCTGCTTCATGCCAAAGGGGCATACCCAGTGCAGAGAGCTCCCGCTCTGTGCGGCGTTTGGGAAAGGGTGTCAGTAGCAAGTTTTATCCTCTGCTTAATGCCAAAGATCTATGCTATTTATTCATTTTTCAAAAACAGGAAAGATTCACTTCTGCATAAATCAGAAGTAAACAGGCTGGGATTCTGGACTCTGGAGCAGTTTTTTTAATAGATATGTTTGCTTTTCAAAAGAAATCTGGAACATATAGATCACAAGTGGCCTACAGTGAAAACTGTCAGTTCAGCTTGTACATTGCTCTGTGCTGTCGTTTGTATGATGTGTGGTTATCGTACCAAAATGTCCAGGCAGACAGATCGAGGCAACACGAATTACTATTATAATCCTGTTGTAGTATTTCAGTTTGCAATAGTATGCTCAGAATTGCAGGGTGTGACCACTCTATCAGACTTTATCAATTAAATCAGAAGCCCGTATGAACTAAACAGATCAATGAGGCAGAGTCTCCTCGCTATATGCCAGGATCCATCAGGTTGTCAGGTCCACAGATCATGCATCTAACCTTTCTAGAGAGAGTGAGAGATCATGCATCATATTGGCATTGCAAGGACCATCCCCATCAAACTAGTCATGAGGCCGGAGTGGATTCAGGCACTCAGCAATCATGATAGTCGACGAGATGACGATTCCAACATGAGACAAACTGAAATGCAGGTCCCTTTCGTCACCAAAAGCCACAGGATCAGTACAAAGTGTGGCTAGGTCAAAAGTGCTAGGAATGGGTCCCATCTAATAACAAATTAGATCTGGGGCAGGTTAATTATTTTGCCTCAGTCTAGGATGTAGAGGCAAAACTAAGAGCCTGTTTAGATCACCTGGAACTAAATTTATGTGGACATGGACTGAAGTATACTTGGACTAAAGTTTATCTGAGTAAAGTTTAGTCCAGTGCTATTTAGATATACATAGACTAAAAGTGAACTAAAAGCAAATAATTTTCCTAGACAAAGACTCATATGCACCTTTTAGTTCATATTACTTCACATTACCAATTAATGAACTAATTGCTGGTTGGGTTAATTAAAACTAATAATTACTTTACTCTTCGTCCAATTGTTTGCATACCTAAAACTAAAGTTCAGGTGACTAAAGTTTAGTCCATAGTATCCAAACATGTCAGTGTAAAACATTACAAAATATCCTAAAAAATAAGATTCAGAGTCACCTTACCCCAACCCTGATTGCCTTTTATAATGACTGAAATACAGACTATCTTTTCGTTTAGGACCATTTTACTAGCTCCTAAGGCCATATCTAGTGCAAACCACGACAAAAAAAGTCATCTAAATTTACCAAAAAATCACACATGTAGATGATATGATGATACACAACCTTGCAAAATATCTTGTTCAAACTCGACTTCATTTGTGAGATATAAAAATAACAAATTTCAGGCAGAAAGTTGTCCACATAATTTGTTAGAATTTGTTATTTTTATCTCACAAACGAAGTTGAGTTTGGATAAGATATTTTACAAGGTTGTTTATCATCATATCATCTACATGTGTGATTTTTTTAGTGAATTTAGACGACTTTTTTACAATGGTTTGCACTAGATATATTCCCTACATGTACAGTTGCTGTATTGTTGCCACTGATTCTAGGCTGTGACATACACAGTATTGTTCAAGCACAGAAGCCCATCAGACTATCAGAGGATAGCCTACATGGTCCGGTGCTTCCAGGGCTAAGCTTCGGCAGGTCGACGGACGGTCTAGAGAGTACAGACCCAAACACCACCAGCACGGCAGGTCAATGCCTAACATACAACATGTTGTCCACTAGGCTTCACGGCAAAGACACAAGGGCCAGAGATTCTTGAGAACAAAGGGACTCATGTACCATGCTGCTGATTTTGCACCTTCACCAGACATCACCTAACCTGGTTTCTTAACATGGTGGCAAGCCACCCAACAAGTGATCCACATCTGACTGAGTGGCAACACCTAACAGAAACAATATACACCTAACATGAAGGTTGAGGTTCGACATCACCGAATCCAATATAATAGGAACATCACAGCTAAAGCGGCTCTTTAAAGAAAAACAGCAAAAGGGGAATAGTAAGTAGCTTCCCTGCTCTTTTTTGCTTGGAGTAGATGAGAGCCAACTCAATGGTTGATGTGGATGATTTCCAAGGTCAACAAACTGCAGCACGTTAGTAGAAGACAAGTGGCCAACTACTTTCAGCCTGAAGTGTCGCAACAGCAAAAAAGGGAATATGTTTTTGCCGATAAAAGGTGGGTATGAATATGTAGTTTAGAAGGTTTCTGGTAATTTGGCAAGACATGTCATGGAATCAGTACATAGGTATACCAAGATGCAGATCAACCTAACATTGGACCCATTTCAATTGGTACCAAACATGCCCCATTTAATCAGGTAGGCATAGATGGCCACTAGTTTTAATACTAAGAAGGCAAAAAATTAACACAAATGATAACTGTAGCCTACATATAAAATGTGGATAGCTGATTTTACAAAATGAAGGAGCACTGTGATTTCATTGAACGGTTGTTTCTAGTTCCAAGTCACATAATGTATATACACAACATATCAGAAACAAATAATGTCAGGTAGTAGCATATGTGCAAATGCTTCAGAGTCGCGTGATATTGAACAAAAAAAAAACTGTATCCTCTTTTCACTTATAACTATACCAAAATTGTACAGATATACATACATTGTTGCTAAGAAGTTAGGAGATTAAAGATGAGGACCTAAGCTCCAAAAGAGAAAAAGGAAAAACTATTCTATACCATGTGGCATGATAATACCTCTCAAGCAAGTCAAAGATATCAACAAAAGTCTGAAACTGAAACTTCTTTTATCCTGAGATGTATATATGCCGCTTGTTCTATCTATAAAGAATTGTAGTTAAAATACTTTTATGTCCATATGTATGCTGAAATTTTGTCTCATCTGTTAAGTGGCTCAAGCTGTACTTCCATTGGTTCAGGTGACGAATTAGACTCCATTTTACTGACTACCCTGTCAGATTGCAAAAGATCGACTGTATCATCTTCCTCAGTGCTGCCAAGCACCCATTTTCCTGAAACACCATCACCACCTGCTGTTCTTCGCTTAATCGCCATATACTCAAGGTAAGCGGTTACCAAAGTAACACTTATAACCCATAAGGTTAGCCCACATGTAAGTCCCTTGATGGTCTTACTGCCATATCTATGCCCAAGATGCTGCAAGCCAGTAAAGAGTGCCACGGTACCAAGAACCGCAGCAGATCTCCCAGTCAAAACATGCAGATATTCCCAAACCACTCTGTTTCCAGGCGGAGACTCTCCATTCTCTCTTGTATGCGGTCGAAGATACGCGTTTATTGGCTGAGCAGATGCAAATGTCAATGCTACCGCACCAATTCGAGCATGTCTGGATCTAAAAGAAAAACCTCGGAGCTCAGCGACTGCAAACAGAACACCCAAGAACATGACAGCTATGCTTGAATATTGCAGATAGGTGTGAGCCTGGAACCAGAGATCGCCTTTCAGATGTCTCAGGTATCTCGCAGCCATGATTCCCCCTGGGAGCAGAATAGCCCATGCCACAAACATCATAAACCCATGAACAGCAAGCACCGGGCGGAGGTCCTCCACTGCTTCAGCCAAGCCGCTCAGCAGAAGAATCCTGATAGGACGATTGCTTGTGTCGGAGTGCATGTTCTTCAAACTCAAGGGGCCCGGTGACCATTGAGCACCCATAGCCCAGATGACCTTCAGAGGAGTCGTCGGGTCGATTATGTTCTTGCACTCCACCTTTCCACTGCAAGAAGGTGCCAATGGACGAGTGAACTCAAACACGATGGCACCATTTTCCGATCGGCATCTCTTGTGTGTGTAACATTTTCATGTGTCTCGTGCACACTCATCCCGTCCTTGCCGTCGATCCAATAAGATTTGACATGCCCCTTGCCATTGCCATCGACCCACCCGACATAAGCATAGCTATTTACCATTGCGCTACCGAATCCAATCGCAAGGTATCCACTCTTCTTCTCACCCCGTGCAGCAATGTTAATGGAGTCACCAGAGAGAGTCCAGAAGAATGTCACCTGCTGATCATCCAGTAGCACGCTGTTGTTGTACATGTCGCTGAGGCCTCCGTCGACGACCTGAATTTTCCAGCCCATCTTGGGATCGTACAAGGATTGGTAGTACACCAGGTCCGGCGTGTTCCGATCAGGCAACCAGACGAGCTCCGTTGGTGTAGCCGGCACGCCCTCTGCCTTGGGTCCACCGGCGTAGATGGTCTCCGACGAGTTCCTGAAAGTGGCATTGCCTCCGACGGGGTCAGACGTGATGTAGAGTGGCGCGTCGTGCCCGGCCTCGATGGAGAAGGTGACCGGCACGCCGCGCTCCACCTTGAGCAGAGGCGCCTCCTTCTTGTTGATGTAGAGCACCTTGTCGGGGTTGGGTGGATTGGGGTAATGCAGCGCCGGTCCGACCGTCACGGCCAGCGGCGTGTTGCGCTCCGTCGTGATCCTGTCCTGGTCCTCCTTGTCCTCGGCGTCCAGCGGGCCGACGCAGGCGTTGCTCGCGTCCGACGACAGGTTGAGCTTGGCGAAGGTGAAGGCCGTCCCCGGAGACCCGCTGCGGCGACTCATCAGCGGCAGGTAGTACGGCCGGAGCGAGTCCGGCGGCCGTAGCAGCCCGATCGCCCAGACCACGGTCATGTTCCTGGTGCCGTCCACGGAGACGTCGTACCTCCTGTCCTCGGACACGAGCGGGCGCGAGAAGCGCACGAAGGAGACGCCGTCGCGGCGGTGGCCGTAGACCAGCCGCGTGTTGTTGACGAGGCCGGTGGTGTTGTCGCGGTCGTAGATGGTGTCCGGGCAGACGCCCTCGACGAGGCCGTCCTTGCGCAGCAGGCACTCGCTGTTCTTGGTGACGTAGTAGTCCTCGGCGAAGGGGAGGCCGTCCTCGGTGAAGCCGGCGACGGCGAGGTCGGCGCCGACCACGGACGCGTTGGCCGTGCCAGGCTTGGCCCACCCGAACGCCATGTAGTATTCTGATCCGACCGCCGCTTCGACGGCGATGTCGATGGAATTGTTCTTCTCGTGGAGCGTCCAGCGCACGCGGAAGTACCGGGAGAGCTGGGCGCAGCAGTCGAGCATGGTGGGCGCGGACGAGGAGAAGGAGGATGGATCGGAGGCGTTGGCGCCGGAGAGGCGCACGAAGCCGAAGAGGGAGGAAGTGACGGGGTCGAAGGCGGCGAGGACGGGGACGAGCGGCCAGGAGACGCCCGGGAGGAGGCGGAACACGATGGACTCGGACCGGAAGGTGCGGTCGAGCGGGTCGGCGGCCGCGGGCTCGCCGCGGGATAGGGAGTCGAGGTCGGTCCCGTCCGCGCGCCACCACCGCGCGGAGGTGGAGCCCGGGAGGAGGTCGAGCGCGGCGACGCGGAACGAGCAGCCGTCGAGCACCTCCAATCGGCCGCGGAGCTGGTGCTGTGACATGCGCAGGTCCGCCTTGTACCCCGCCAGGCTCGTGTTGGATCCGCACTCCGCCGCCGCCGCCGTCGCCGCCGCCCTGGCGAGACGCGAGCCGAGGCAGAGGATGGCGAGGAGGAGGCGGAGGGACGCGGGCGCCATGGCCGCGCGGCGCGGTCGGCGTGGGCGCGCGGTCAGGGGAAATGAGGCGGCCAGGAGGCGCGGCCGGAGCATGGGCGGGGACGATCACGCGGCGGCGAGTTCGTCGGGGTCGGGGCGAGGGAACGGAAGCGGGCTCCCTCCTTCCGGGCGGGTTCGATTTTGTTCGGTGCGCGGTTTTCACTTTGTGCATGGTGGGACCCATCGTCATTTTTGCGGGTGATGACACGGGCCACGTAATGCATGTGATGTGGTTGACACCATTCTTTTGCAAAACAAAAGAAATGGTATACGCGGCGATTTTTACCACTCTCGAGTCTATGACCCAACTTGATTCTAAAATGAAGGGTCATGTAACATACTCTACTCACATATTATTATATATACTCCCTCGGTGCTTAAATAATTAAACCAATGTTTAAATTATATAAAATCAAACTATGTTAAATTTGATAAATTTTAAAAGAAACAATAATGTCTATAACACCGAATTAATATATTACAAAAATTCATTATGTATCTACGGATACTAATTTGATATAAAAAATGCGTTCAAAAATGACGTCATATAAAGATTTGTTGTAAAATTAATGATGCTATTTTATTGAGAAATTAATATACACTATGTAAAGATTTGTTGTAAAATTAATGATGACACATCATGAGTATAGTGTATACAATTTTTTGTTCTTGAGTATATTTGAAACTCATCTTTTATTAACCCTTTTGTATTTTATTAAAAATAAGGATTTTAGATCAAATACTACATTCTTTAGCACTAAGAGGACATAAGCGGTCATTTAAATCTACACCACATGTCACTCAGAACCTTTGAGATTTGGAGTCTTGATCTTTCAAATGTGTTTATAGAGGTGGAGTTTCCATACGTGTTTTTTTTTTTTTTTTTTGTGTCTCCATATGTCGAAATTCACAAAAGAAAAGTCTTAGCAATTTTGATTTGATGACATGCTCTGAACTTTTGTGATGTGTATATGCGGACCACGTTCGACACATGGTACCAATAAGCTGGTGAGCAAGGTACCCACAATGGTTCCTAACAATGTTGATAATGATATATGATGGATGAGGAGGGGTTTCACCGTCAAAGACGTACGGCAAATGAAGCTAAATCTCACCAGAAGTCTAGAACTCTACGGATAGTGAATATATATGATAAGAAAATTTTGGTTCACAATTGCCTCCTAAGCACATGTGGTTTTTACTAATCCCTAGTTAATAAAGGTGTTTAGTGAAATCATAATATCTTTATTTACACCTGAGGTTATAGTCACTTTTAGGTTGTAACCTTTTAGGGCCCCTTTGCTTGACGGGTGAAACGCGGGAGAAACGGTAAACGATTCCTCCGGATTTGATGACATCAGCAGCCCTTTGGCTCTATAAGAAAAAACGCAGGATCGATTCCTCTGGAATTGTTGTTCGCTCACAATTCCTTTGGATTCGAGGTCGGTCCCGGCCCGCTGGCGCGCCACCACCGCGCTGGAGGTGGAGCCCCCAGAGAGAGGTCGAGCGGTGACGCGAAACGAAAGCAGCCGCCCCAAGACCTCCAATCGGCCGCGGGAGCCGGTGCCGCGACATGCGCAGTCCACCTTGTACCCCGCCCAGCTCGTGTTGGATCCGCATCCGGCCGCCGCCGCCGCCGCTGCCCCCTCGGGCGAGACGCGAGCCGAGGCGAGAGGATCGCGAGGAGGAGGCGGAGGGACGCTGGCGCCATGGCCGACGGCGCGCGGTTCGCGTGGGCGCGCGGTCGGGGAAATGAGGCGCCGGCGCGGCCGGAGATGGGGGGGACGATCACGCGGGCGGCGAAGTTCGTCGGGGTCGGGCGAGGAAAGGAAGCGGGCTCCCTTGTTCCGGCGGGTTCGATTTTGTTCGGTGCGCGGTTTTCTCTTGGTGCATGGTGGGACCCATCATCATTTTTTGCGGTTGATAACTAGTGACACGGACCATGTGCATGTGATGTGGTTTCTTTTGCCGAAACAAAAGAAATGGTATATGCGGTGATTTTTACGACTCTGAGAGCAACTCCAGCAGGGCTCCTACTCAAGCCCCGATAGCTAAATATGGGGTCTGGGGTCAAAAACTGAATTCCAGCAGAGCCCCTATTAGGGACCCGAAATTTGTTGGCCCAACAAAAAACACCCCACACCCAACAAATTTGTTGGGCCAACAGCCGGACCCCATCCACGCGAGTGCTTTTCCTCTCTCTCGCTATATGGAACCACCGCCGACGCTCCCTCCCGGCGGCCACCTCCACTCCGGCGACCCTCCCCCCCTCCCTCCCGGCGGCCATCCTCCACTCCGGTGACCCTTCCCCTCCCTTCGGGCGGCTCTTTCCTTCCCTCCGGCCGCGCGAGCCTGCTCGCTCCACCACCGCGCGCGGATCTCATCTTCCCCACCCCTTCTCGCATGAAGCCCGCCGTGATACGCAATGAGCTCTCCAGAGTGGCCTGGTCTTGCGCAGACTGGCTTGGCCGTGCCTCCCTCCATCGTGTAGGCACGCTCCTCCCCCAGCTCGAGCGCCACCGCCCGGCCATGGCGCAACGATGACTCACTTTGCCCGTCCTATGTGTGGAGAGGAAGAAGGGTGGATTGACTCAATGACGTGTGGGACCCTATGTCATTGTCTCATGATATAGATTTTTGGGGCTTTGTTTGGGTGGTGCTGCTGGAGTAAATGAAATTTGTTGGGCCAACAAAAGTAGGAGTGGACACCCAAATTAGAAATGGGGGCTCTGATTTGGGGGCTATTCTTTGGAGTTTGCTCGAGTCTATGACCCAACTTGATTCTAAAGTGAAGGGTCATGTATAACATACTCTACTCGTCCCTCAAAAAATGTAACATACTCTACTCACATACTCCCTCGGTGCTTAAATAAATCAATGTTTAAATTATCTAAAATCAAACTATGTTAAATTTGATAAATTTTAAAAGAAACAATAACGTCTATAACACCGAATTAATATATTATAAAAATTCATTAATTATGTATCTACTGATACTAATTTGATATAAAAAATGCGTTCAAAAAATGACGTCATATAAAATAATGATACTATTTTATTGAGAAATTAATATACACTATGTAAAGATTTGTTGTAAAATTAATGATGACATCATGAGTTTAGTGTATACAAATTTTTATTCTTGAGTAAATTTGAAACTCATCTTTTATTAACCCTTTTTGTCTTTTATTATAAAATAAGGATTTTAGATCAAATACTACATTCTTTAGTACTACGATGACATAAGCGGTCATTTAACTCTACACCATATGTCACTCAGAACCTTTGAGATTTGGAGTCCTGATCTTTCAAATGTGTTTATGGAGGTGGAGTTTCCATACGTGTTTTTTTGTGTGTGCATGTCTCCATATGTCGAAATTCACAAAATAAAAATCTTAGCAATTTTGATTTGATGACATGCTCTAAACTTTTTTGTGATGTGCATATGCGGACTGGTGAGCAAGGTACCCACAATGGCTCCTAACAATGTTGATAAGGATGATGGGTGAAGAGGGGTTTCACCGTCAAAGACGTACAACAAATAAAGCCAAATCTCACCACAAGTCTAGAACTCTAGATTGATACAACAATGATTTTTTGTGTGTGTGTGTTTCATATTTGTACTTTAGAGATAGTGAATATATATGATAAGAAAAATTAGGTTCACAACTGCCTCCTAAGCACATGTGGTTTTTTACTAATCCCTAGTTAATAAAGGCGGTTAGTTAAATCATAATATCTTTATTTACACCTGAGGTTATAGTCACTTTTAGGTTGTAACCTTTTGGGGCCCCTTTGCTTGACGAGTGAACACGGGATAAACGAAGTAAACGATTCCTCTGGATCGTTCGCTCACAAACCACAGGAAAGGTAAAAATCCACCTGAGCTCATGGATTGCACAAAGTCTGAGGCAACAGCGGCTTCGATGGCTCACTTGCGCGTTGTCCTCCTCCCTCTGTGCGCGTCAGCCACCGTCGGGTGTGCATGAGACGGTGAGGAGGTCGGCCACGTGCGCGAGCCGGGTCCACCGTCTTTTGTGGCATCAGTGAGTAGGGAGAGCGCCTTTGGGAGCAGATGTGGTGTCGCCTGTTGTGCCACCGCCGCCGGCTGATGGCGCTGGTCCTTGCGCTTGCGGGGGTTGGCAATGGCGGCGTCAGAACTGGAGCTAGGGTTGGAGGCAGCGTGGCCAGCTCCATTGACAGCGGGGGCGGCCTTGTGGATGGCAAGGAGGAGGGAGAGGATAGGGAGCGGGGAGAAGAGGGTGAGGAGAGAGGAGGCCGAGGCGAGGAGGAGGCGGAGGTAGGCAACGACAGTAGGGAGCGGGTGCACGGCCTTTCCTGTGTACGAAGGAAGAAGAAAGGAAAGGAAGAGGAGAAAGGAAATGAACGATTTCTGTGCCTAGTGATTCCTATGATTTTCATGTGATTCCCCAAAGAGCCAAAGGGGCCATTATTAATGTAACAAAAATAATGACGTTAGTCTTCCGGACATCTAGTTTCTTTGTTACTCTATTTAAAACCATAAGTCGCTATGCCTTTTCTAGATATATAAATTTTGTTTTGCATCTCAAATGAAAAACATGAACAACAACCGCTTGCTAGCGCAGGACCAGAAGGTGACGCGAGCTACGGATCCAAACTTGTGTCCAAACTTGGGTCCAAACTTGCTGCCTGCTCCAAGCCCCATGTGTGTGTGTGTATAAGGTTATGCTTATTTTATACTAGGAATGACTGTACTATATGTCATGCACAGTACTCTTTTCAAATTATAAAACATTTGACTTTTTAACCCGACTATTCGTCTTATTAAAAAAATTATGTATAATTTTTTAAATAACACGAGTGGTTAAACTTGGTGTCAAAAAAGTCAAACGTTTAATTTATGATAGATTAAGTACCTCAGTACGTTTACTACACTAGTGCTAACAGTACAAGTGTACTAGAACTAGTGTTCTCTAGGTAGGCACCGACGCAGCTTGTTAGAACATTGTCTGGTGTAAACACTAGCGCAGTGGCAACTGATCGGATAACGACATTTCACGGTTCAGTCTGTGACCATCCTGAAAGTGACTCCTTAATAGTCAATCTAGGACAAGCAGGATGAAGCAAAATTTGTCCGACTTCGAACTCATGGACTGGTTGGATCCACGGAACACCAAACTCCAGGAGAGTTCCCAAAAAATACACGAAACACAAAAGATGAGCTGGAAAAACACGGATAGATCAAGGCTCTGGTAACTAAGAGCAAACTCCAGGAGTTCCCAAAAAATACAACACCAAAATATGTATCGGAGAATCTCTTAAATAAGTTTGGTGAAAACTAGTTTCGTGCACGGCAGTTTCCCAGTATATTATACCCAAAAATAATTTAACTTATCATGTCGTGAATTAATCAGTTCTCTAAGAGCAACTCCAACAATTTACTAAATGAACTTGTTATCCTTGAAACTTTGGCAAAATATGAAATTATACTCTCCAACAGTTTGCTAAATCACTTGCTATCTTTCTCAACTTGCTATCTCTCCCCTCCGCGCGCGCATATCTAAGCGCTCTTTTTATACGCGGCGTATCAGTCGGTATTAGAAGAGGTGAAAGACCATAAACATAATTCTGTATCTGTCTTAGGGTTCATGATGTAAGTTTTCAAGAGGTGGAAGGGCATAAATATAATTTTATTTCTCTCTTAGAGTTCCTGATGCAAGTTAGATGCAAGTGAATTATGCCAAACGGTTCTTTTTAGAAGTTGCCAAAACTTAAGATTTACCAAATAAAATTTAGCAAACTCTTGGAGATGCTCTAACCTCAATACATGCATGCTACCAACCTCGGTACAGCCATGCGGGAGAAGATTGGGGGCGCCAGGCGCATAAGGGGACGTTTGGTTCCCTTCTCTGTTTTCCTTGTCTACATCTCCCGCACGAGATAAGTCGCATGAGATAAAAACAAAATATTAAAAATTATGATTATAATTTTTATTTTGTACAAATACAGTTTTAAAAGACTTATTTTATCTAACCATATCTTAATTATCCATAAAATACATTAATATTACTTGATATTTACTAATTATACACTAATACATCATTAGTGCGAGAAACAACTGCATCAGCCTAGCCTGGCTCTACAGAAACGGCCGATTCAGACGTTTTTGAGGATGCAGGTAGCGGGGGAGGAAATGCATCTGAGGAGCTTGGCTCTGGGGCAGTGCGGGCAACCAAACGCCGCGCGCCTGCACCCAATGGGTCTGGTTGCCCAATAAACAAATGAATCAAATGCACCCCTAAAGGTTTCGGGGGGGGGAAGAGTTTTGGAGAGCTGTTGGACCCATGTTTTTGTGCATTCTCTTGAGGATGCTCTAAGTTCATCTTGGGAGTATTATTAGCATTCACTTTTTTTTTTTTTTTTTGAGGGCTCAGTGGGTTAAATTCCTCACCTGTTTTTGTATAAATAAATAAGAGAAGTCTGGAAGTTACAACCCAAAACAAAGAGGAAACCTGCACGAGTGGTGCAAAATGACAGGGGGAAGCAGAAACATTTTAGAGCTCGCAAAGCTCAAAAAAGAAAAAGACTACAAGCTAAGCTATATTCTCCAACCAAGATTGATTTTTTTTTTAGATAAAGTCCAACCAAGATTGATGGTGCCCGCAAGGCCTGGTTTTGATTTGATGCAAATCAAATCAATTTCATGCTTGAAAATGGCCATCCAACCTGTTAAAGAGCAGTTTATTCCATCAAAAATCAATGCATTTCCCTCAAGATGCTATTCCCAAAAGCAGTTCTTGCACCAATCACCATGTCGAGAGGAGGCAAATTGAGATTCCAACTGATGTTCCAGCAGCTGGTGCAACTGATGCCAACCTTTTCCAATCACATACCATGTCGAGAGGACTCAAAGAAGAGATGCATGCTTGTTTCCTCAGTATTCAGGGTACAAAGTGCACAGGAGTATGAGCTTAGGGACAAGTTCTTTCTTCTTAACAGATTTCTAGTACTTGGTGTATCTTTGAGAAGCAGCCAAAAGAACAACTTTTGTTTCCCAAGTGTGCTGGGCTGACCACATCCATCCGAAGAGTGGAAGAGTGGAGAGGCTTCTTGTGTTCCCTGCAAATGCTTGTAGGCCTTTTTAGATGTGAAGGCACTTATTAGCATTAATTCACTTGGAGATGCTCTAAGTTCAGCACCAATTGTTGATTTCCTTTTCTCGACTCATGTGGCAACCTGACGGTGTATTAAGAAAGGAAAAGATCAATGTTGTGGTCAATAGCGTCACATGATGAAGAAGAAAAAGAAGCAGTGACCAATGTGAACGGCATAACCAGATTTCAGCAAATCCTGGCTTCCATCACTACATAAATGTTTTTCTAGTAATGAGGAATTTTTAAGTACATTTTTTTTTTTTTGACAAAAACATAATTTATATATTAAGCAGCCAAATTACATAACGAACCTTCAAAGAAGGTCGTATTACAAGAAGGTCCATTGACCTGAGCAACAGGGGATCCACCTAGAAACGGCCGGTGAAGAGCACGCCGGCGATGAGCTGAGGTATCGCCGATGGCGAGAACAGCAGGGTGGAGAGACCGCGCGATGCGACGGTTGTAGCGGGGGCGACCGAGTCGGTGAAGAAGCTCACACCGTCTCTAAAAATATCACGAGTAGGCCTGTTTCTAGAACTCGATTTTTAGAGACAGATTTACAATCGCTTCTAAAAATGCACCTATATCCAGAACATTGCACTTATCGAAATTTAATTTGAAATAATTGTTGGTCTCAAAATTTAGTTTGAAGTCCTCACTTATCGAAATTTAATTTTTTTAATGATATTGGATGGAGAAATATGAACCCAAAGCAGATCTTGAAGAGCTACACAACCTTTTAGTTGACAACCTTTTTATTTGAAATCATTTGTCCAAGAAAAATTCAGTTTGAACTTCTCATATCTCATATTTTGAAATTTAAAATTATTAAATGACCTCGGATAGAGAGATGTCAAAAACCAAAGTTCTAGTTCTTGACAATGTCTATAACTTTCCAGTTGAAATCTTTTTTTTTTTATTTGAATTCGTGGAAGGTCTACTACTTTACAATCTAGTAACGTGAACCAATTCAAATGAAAAGAAACCCCAAAGTAGATGTGGTTGGAGCTTTTATGGTCACTAGTTCCATAGAGATGGCGTGCTGGCTATGGCGGGTACAAGGGTATACCTATGGATGGTGTTAAAGAAACCAAGGTGAAAGGGCTCTACTAACGGCTGCTCCTAGGACCCCTTCGACTTCCTTGGCGCCAGCTAGATTCCGAGGTACTTGAATGGGAAACGCACTACAGGACTCAACTTATTTGCCAAGTGCCGCCGCTAGCATTGCTCACTCGGCAAAGCCTCTTTGCTAAGTGCCTTTAATTTGTCAGAGCAAGTATTAGGGCAGGTTGTAAGCCGGCTAAATGCTGACGTGGAGGAGAGAAGGGAGGAGAGAGAGGAGAAGCGCGCTGTAAGCTTACAGCCGGCTTGGACACAAGAACCAAGACTACCTGTGAGATAGACAAGTAAGGTCCCTTACAGCCTTCTTACAGCCCACCCGCATACAATGGTTAGTTCTTCACAATTAAGATAGCAGACACTCATAACACGCACGCACACTCACCCCTTGAACACACGTGACGCAAACCCCTACCCCTATGAGCACCTCCAAGGATGGGCAACCGGCAGATCTGGAGATTCTTGAAGTCACCATAGGCGCCTCGCCGTCGACGGAACGCCGCTACCACTTAATGCATAACGCCGGTAAATCCTTGGGAAAATCCCGTGAAAAGTTAAGCACTTGATTAACCGGTGGGTAGCGCCCCATCGCCCACTTGTCTCTCTCACAGAGTCTTGATTCTTGTGCCCAAGCGGCTGTAAGCTTACAACCAGCTTCTACTCTCTCTCCTCCCTTCTCTCATCCACATCAGCATTTAGCCGGCTTACATCCCCTTATAATACTTGCTCTAAGAACATGAAATTTAAATGCATGCACTCAAGATGAAATTATCCCACGCCCCATGCATGCCACTATCACAACAGGTACCTAATTAAAAACAAATAAACATAAAGCATGTGTACTCAGCAAGTAAAATTGAAACCAGACGAGAAAATATAACATTTGAATCCTAACAAAGGTAGACTAAATCATCAATGGATCTATAATTTTCTACTGAAATGGACAACACATAAATCCTTAACATTTGCTGATAAAACCGAGCAAGTAGGGCCAACACTAATATTCATGTGGCAGGGTGCGAAAGGATGCAGTACCCAGTTGACAGTTATGAATTCCACATTTCAGTTCCCTCTCAATTAGTTTCTGAGGCAGAGATTTCGCCATTTATGTTGTGATGAAAAGTATATACACTGGTGCTTGCTTATGATTCTGTAAGTTGATCAATACCGGCATAGCTTGTGTATTTCCTTCACACGGAGAATGCCGAATATATATAGCTTGTTTGCCATTTCTCTATAAAGGTGCAGAAAGACGAACATCTGATTCCGATTCTCAACGCCTGCGAGGTGCCTCGTGATCGAGGCATGTCCTCCAAACAAGATTTCTTGTCTTTTCTAGGCAGGAGTAGATAAGACAAAATTCTCTTTGCCTGTTGAAGCTTTTTGGGAATCAGGCTTGAGAGCACCGCCCGGCCGGAAGACTTTCGCCGTTGTGTGCCAATGCACATTAGATTGCCACCTAATATAGTATGGATGGATACCTTTTTCGTCCTGTACAGAAACTCCGTTGCTACCTGTTACTGCTATGGGTTAATACTCCACTGATCATTGTGATGCCTGTCGGTTATATATACACGGAACAAGAGACATATGCATAGACGTTATGTGTAAAGGCAACACAGGGCAAAGAAAACTGCGTGATAAATTGCTAATGAAGTAAACTAAAGGGCACAAATTAAGATCCATGGTATAACCTTTGCTTTGTGCTTGGACGAAAAGGTCACTTATCAAGAATTCTAGACATACTAGCATCTTTGCATAAGGGGCACGTCATAGCCGAAAAATTAAAACATGATCAGAAAGAAACGAATCCTTACTCATGCTCATACGATTCCCCATTAGAGATATAGATTTCAGAGTATTAAAGGGATATATTTTTTTTTTCTTTTTCATGTACAGATATACATTATGCAAAATACAGTACATGGTTTAAACTACGGTATACTTACTCAATTACCGATTGATAATTCCAAAATTCAGTTAAGTGCAAATTTTAAGGTACAACATGACTTCTATATATACTCCCTCCATCCCAAAATAAACGTCGTTCTCACTTCCCGAGACAAAAAGTTTTTCCACTGCCGGCAATTATATAAAAAAAAATATATTAATATTTGTAATACATAATTAGTACCATTAGATAGATCTTGGAATCTATTTTTTTTAACAAATTTATTTGGAGATATAAATGTTGCACGTATTTTCTACAAATCGAGTCAAAGTTGAGATAATAACAGTGGCACGTTTCCCAAACCGTCATTTATTCGGGGACGGAGGGAGTAGATAGAGAGAACAGTAGCAAGAAAGGTAGAATGATTTTGTTCAAGCCATTCTATGGTGTACTCCCTTCATATTGAAAAGGAATTCATATGGTGTACTGAACAAAAATTTTTAAAAAATTTAACTTTTTAGTATTTTTGACAAATCTATTGATTGATTTTCACATTTCAAAATGACTTAAAAGTTATTAATGGCCTTTTTCCAAATGGACTTCCTTTTCAATATGGAGGGAGTTTGAACAATTTATTAACTTATTTGAAAAGTTGTTTAAATGTTGTGGTTTTTAGTCCTTATCGGGAGTCTTGGCAATGCCAAGGCACAGCCTAATCACGCCAAATGGCCACACCTAAATTCTGTTTGGCTTACACATATTTTATAAGACACTGCTGTCAAAATAAAGCTAGTTGGATTAACACATTGGTTTAGTTGTCATTAAGAAGGGGTCTGATTTTATATGTACTTCAAAGTACTTTTTTTACCTCGTCCGTCCTTCATTACATACTATGCATAGATTTATTAGACAATAGCAGTATGCATCGATTATTTATAAAAGTGCCATGGCACTATCTCCTTTCTAGTTGATATTCTAGCAGTGTGCACAAATCAACTGGATATACAATCTGTAATCCAGTACAAATGCATTAATCAATTACAGGTTATATTTGCCAGAAAGTAAAGCATACTTCTTTGTTTTTCATAGTCTGTTCGGTTCAGGAAAACTGAAGCAGTAATAGGCATACCTGTCTTAATCTCAGTTTAAGCAACAATAACCTGTTTGCCCTGTGTGCAATTCAGCCTGAAATTTTATTTCTACATCTTTTGTTTATGTTCTTCTTTGTTCGACAACAAGATGATCCACTTGCAGCTTGCCATCGGTCTTCTCGGCAGAGAGCATTGATGGAAGAAACCGTTTTGACCACCAGTTTGCTTGTGCTCGGTTTCTTGGCAGGTATCTTTAGTAGCAGCATAACTGAATCATTTCAACAAATTTTGTTTGTTTCGTTGCTGCATTGACTAAGTCGCTTACAACCGGAATGCAGGTAAGCTGATCAATATTTACATTCAGAGAATTCAGTGGCAGTATAAACTCATAGGCTTTTTTCCCATGTAGTTCTCTTCCTGTAAAAGTCTCTTAATCTTACTTTGTCAGACTATGCTGCAGTTCTAATTGAATTCCCACAGCCTAATCACGCCAAATGGCCACACCTAAATTCTGTTTGGCTTACACATATTTTATAAGACACTGCTGTCAAAATAAAGCTAGTTGGATTAACACATTGGTTTAGTTGTCATTAAGAAGGGGTCTGATTTTATATGTACTTCAAAGTACTTTTTTTACCTCGTCCGTCCTTCATTACATACTATGCATAGATTTATTAGACAATAGCAGTATGCATCGATTATTTATAAAAGTGCCATGGCACTATCTCCTTTCTAGTTGATATTCTAGCAGTGTGCACAAATCAACTGGATATACAATCTGTAATCCAGTACAAATGCATTAATCAATTACAGGTTATATTTGCCAGAAAGTAAAGCATATAAAAGGGAATTCAATTAGAACTGCAGCATAGTCTGACAAAGTAAGATTAAGAGACTTTTACAGGAAGAGAACTACATGGGAAAAAAGCCTATGAGTTTATACTGCCACTGAATTCTCTGAATGCACACTGCTGTCAAAATAAAGCTAGTTGGATTAACACATTGGTTTAGTTGTCATTAAGAAGGGGTCTGATTTTATATGTACTTCAAAGTACTTTTTTTACCTCGTCCGTCCTTCATTACATACTATGCATAGATTTATTAGACAATAGCAGTATGCATCGATTATTTATAAAAGTGCCATGGCACTATCTCCTTTCTAGTTGATATTCTAGCAAGTGTGCACAAATCAACTGGATATACAATCTGTAATCCAGTACAAATGCATTAATCAATTACAGGTTATATTTGCCGAGAAAGTAAAGCATATAAAAGGGAATTCAATTAGAACTGCAGCATAGTCGACAAAGTAAGATTAAGAGACTTTTACGGGAGAAGAGAACTACATGGGAAAAAAAGCCTATGAGTTTAGATTAAGAGTCAAAATAAAGCTAGTTGATTAACACATTGGTTTAGTTGTCATTAAGAAGGGGGTCTGATTTTATATGTACTTCAAAGTACTTTTTTTACCTCGAAGTCCTTCATTACATACTATGCATAGATTTATTAGACAATAGCCTATGCAACGATTATTTATAAAAGTGCCATGGCACTATCTCCTTTCTAGTTGATATTCTAGCGGTGTGCACAAATCAACTGGATATACAATCTGTAATCAGTACAAATGCATTAATCAATTACAGGTTATATTTGCGTAAAAGTAAAGCATATAAAGGGAATTCAATTAGAACTGCGGCATAGTCGACAAAGTAAGATTAAGAGACTTTTACAGGAAGAGAACTACATGGGAAAAAAAGTCGAGTTTATACCGCCACTGAATTCTTCGAAACAAACAGCTTTTGTAGCGACTTAGTCAATGAAACAAACAAAATTTGTTGAAATGATTGCCGCCGCTAAAGATACCCGCCAAGAAACCGAGCACAAGCAAACCGGTGGTCAAAACGGTTTCTTCCATCAATGCTCTCTGCCGAGAAGACCGATGGCAAGGTGCAAGTGGATCATCTTGTTGTCGAACAAAGAAGAACATAAACAAAAGATGTAGAAATAAAATTTCAGGCTGAATTGCACACAGGGCAAACAGGTTATTGTTGCTTAAAGCGAGATTAAGACGGGTATGCCTATTATTGCTTCAGTTTTCCCTGAACCGAACAGACTATGAAAAACAAAGAAGCTGAGTAATGTTGCTTTTGAGAACTGAATTAGAACAGCACAAGTATATTTTTGAGAATAGAACTATCATTTTCCTCTCGCCGTTACCGATCCAAAATTGAAATGCCGGCCTGCTGAAAAAGAGACGAAGAACAACAGTACCTTGCAATAGATTTTGACAAAAACTATCCAAAACAAATTCAATTGAAGTGGGTCTGAACTACAGCTACACTAGATCATAAGCCTTATACTCCAATTGAGGATACAGAATAAGAAAACACCTTTGACCCCGATTTCAAGAAATTCAGGAAACATTGAGAAGCAGAAATTTTGGGGATTTCTAACTCAAACCCAAATCTTGATTCCACACAACAGCATGATATTATATCTGAAACAAATACTTTTGGGGATTTAACAACTACTACTAAACCTTGACACTGACATAAAAGTAATCTGAGATACAATTGCTGCAGGCAAGTATTAGTGGACATGATAGGCAGTCTGCATGAGATAACTATATACCTATAATGAAATATATTAAGTGGCACACACATCTGCAATTTGAATAAAGTGGTACTATAGGAAACCGAGACTGAAATTTAGATTGTAACGAATGAAAACAGTTAACCTGTCAGAAAACAAGACAATGATGGATCTGATGCATGCGATTGAGCTGTAGAGCACAAGGAGACGCTCCTAACCACTAATTCTCATATTGCAAGGTGATGATTTTATACTTGGATTAGTGAGAGTGATCCACATATATTACTCTTGGCATTTTCCAACACCTTGGTACCTTTGTAGCGGTGTCTTGCAAGACCATTTAAAGGATATTATGGTTTGGCTACAATTTGTGAGCGATCTGCAATGGGCTGCACCAGAGTGGCAGATTTATACTAGAAAAGTTTGGAGTGGTAGATATTTAGGTCTACACATGTAATAAAACTACTACAGTTGATGGCTCCATAGCTCAGAGCAACACTAATTGGTGGTCAAACCCAAAAAATGAAGCAATAGTGGCCTACCACAATCAGGTTGTAGTATAAGAAACTGCTCAGGTACATTAATTACAGTTATCAGTTTTGCCACACAGTGAATTTTAAATTGAACTACACAATATATAGAGCTATAGAAGACGACTGTGCCACAACACGGCTACTATCAACTAACTGAATATTTGGGCTAATAAAGTTGGGTCAAGTTAAGAAACTGGGTGAACTACACAATATTTGTTTGCTTTTCTTTGGGAGCAAAATTCTTCATCATGTAATCGTATTCTTGGTTGTAAGTTGGTGTCGGGGTAACATCATGTTACTAACTAGGAGTGTTTTGAGTTTATCTGTAATGTTCCAAACTCTTTCTGCTTAATTAAAAACGCGCTTCGGCATGATAAAAAAAAAAAGAATCTTTATAGCTTGGGTTCCTTTGCCCATGATCTACTGCTCTGTACAGCTAGGATACATCCTTAATCCCACCCTTTTTGCAACAGGAACATATATTTAGTTTACACACCTTATATATAGTCTATCGAATTAATACAATTGTATTCTCCAGCCATGGGTGATTTTGAGAAAATTTAGCAGCACATGAATGCGAGAAATAAACTTGCTATATGGCAGATCAAAAGCAAGGTTCAGGTTCATATTCAATCATGCATGCATGAGTCACTATGAAGTAACAATGTAATTAGTATTTTTTTAGAAAAAAGGAAACACAGTTCTGCCTGTGAGATTGCACACAGCCAGTTCTTTCAAAGTTTTCAGCGTGTTGATCGTTAATGAACAAATGAAGGGAAAGAGTAAACAAGAGGAAGCAAAAACTCAACGATAAAGTCTATTATTTCTTCAACCATTCTTAACACAAAGAAATCAGAACAAGTAGTATGATGATGTTTATAGACAATTTTATGAATAACTAATATATAATGTAAATGTATATTAGAGTTGAGCACTACTCAAGTCGATCGGTGATTCAAGTAATAGAAGACGTGTCTTGCCACTCATATAAAGGTTTTGTGAGTCAAGTTTGTATGATGCTAGTCACAGTTAAGCTAAGCTACATTGGGACCCTTCTGTTTTGATATTTCAGCAGGTGTACTCTCATCTTACATATTCATGATCGAGATTCAAGACAGAATTGGTGTCATACTACATCACAAATTTGATATTTTGGGTTATGATTTATTTCCCAACTGTATATGTATTTGGACTAGTGCAGTTCAGTCAGTAGGCTAAAACAACAACTATAGAACTAAAAAAAAAAAAAAAAAGTGAATGGCCCTAAAAAAAAAAAAAAAAAAAACTATAGAACTAAGATGAACAATTTTCTATTCGTGCAAGCATAAAAGCAATTTTCACAAGTATATATCAGTATATGCAACTGCATGCTACTTTACATACATGTTCTATTGGTCATCATATGTTGCTGGTTTGCAGATGCATATGCATGTGAAAGAAGCAGCATCTTATATACCATGGAAAAAAATAAGAAAACAGCCTAAATTTATAAAGTTATTAAGAGTACATTTATTAAAAAAATAATAAAGTGAAAGAGTACATATATTGACACAATAATACCTTTTCACCTCTAATGAAAAGAAGCCTGCCTGCCTTTCTTTCCTACTGATTTTTAATAAATTCCATGGGCTAGCTTGGAATAAAAAAACTAGCATCCCATGGAAAAAAAAAAAATATAACTATATGTTTGATACGAAGTTTGCTTGAATTTGCATTAAATTCAGTTCTTAATATTCTATAAGACAGCCAGTTCCATACACACTTGGAACCGCACACAAACTACTGAGGTGCATTCTCATATAATGGTTTCGTTTCTGCAAAAACTACCATGCATCCTCTCCCTTTTAGTGGAAAAAAGACAACACAAATGGTGCTCCCCACAAGCTAGCACAGAGAGCAAGTTGTTGTAAATCTTGGTTACATGCTAGAATTATGTCACTTTCATAAGACACGGTACTTTGCAAAAATAAAACCAACCAAATTAACGGTATATTCTACCAACTAAAATGTAAGAGTGCATGTATACAATACTAATTCTCGTCTCCAACGACAAGAAGCCTTCCTTTCTTTCGTACTAATTAAATTTTTAATAAATAAATTGTTAAATGGCCTAGCTTGAAATACAAAACTAGCATCCCATGGAGAAAAGAATAGAACTATTTGATACGAAATTAGCTTGCATGGTCTTAAGTTCAGTTCTTAATATTCTAAGAAAACCAGTTCCATGTACACTTGAAACCGCACACAAATTAAACTACTGTTGTGCGTTCTCATATAATGGTTTAACTGCCTGCAAATACCGTGTATCCTCCCCTTTTAGTGCAGAAAGGCAACACAAATGGTGCTCCCCACTAGCTACCACTGTAGTTTGCAAAAAAAAAAAAAAAAAAAAAAGACCAACCAATCTGTACATACATTCTACAAACACCTCATTTTAACGGAAGAGATGTAGCCTCAGATGACAGTACTTCAAAGCAGGCAACCCATTCTATGTACTCAGATGCCAACAAATGGGCTTATCTCATGAAATGGTCTCTTTTTGCGCTCAAATAACTCAATTTGCAGCAATTTTTTTTGGGGTAAAACGCGTGAAGTTTTAAACGAAATATTGCAGCTTCTAAACATCCAAAGCTCCAACATAACTTCGTCCATCCAAATTCAGTAAACACATGCAACCACTGTACAATCTACAATCTATTAATTTATATTGAACCAATGCAAAGAACTAACAGAAAGAAAGGTCTGTGCAATTGCATGATACCTTGGTCAATTAAACTTTGCAAATGATGTTCCCCATTAATTCATGGCGTCTATAACCTGGGAAAGATGATGAAGAAGACGAATTCAAGATATGAAAGCAGCGGCATCACAAGAGTCATTCACGATTGAAGAACAACAGGAGAATAGCCATGAACCCCTCTTCTCTGTATGAAAGCAGCAGCATCACAAGAGTCATTCACGATGTATGGTATGAGCAGTAGAGAGAGTAGACGAAAATTCGTGCAGAAGGGGGCAGCAGGAACCATGAATGCAAAGACCAAATGTGTGGACAGTTTGTAGATAGACTGATAGAGAGAAAGAGACAAGAAGAAGGTACTCAGTCACCTTAGATGCAAACCAGATCTGGCAAAAACAAGGTGAGTCTTTGCCAAATTTGGGTCATCACATGGTGCCCTCCACGCTCCATTTTGAGAGCCAACAGGAGCTTATTAGCAACGGCCGGCGCAACCACCACCTGGATCGCCATGGCCGCAGGACGACGGACCTAGCAAGAACTCGAGACCAAGAAGAAACTGAGGGAAGCAAGCAAGAGACAACTAGCTAGAATAATGGCTACAGTGTCCAAAGACGAGCTGCACCATGAGAAAGAAAGCGAAAGAGAGAGATGATGATGCAGTCTTTGTTCTGTTAAATCCTTGCAGTGTACTGTCGGCATGTCCTGATTCAGCTCCCAAGGTGAGTGATGCAGCAAGACCGGAAGAGTAGATCAGCGGGAGAGAACAAAATCTTGCATCGGGAGGATCATATATCCAAGCAAAAAAAAAAAAACGGCAAATAAAACTAGCTAGTACTCCCAATCATTTTTCAGTGTACCACAAAACCTAGTACATACCACAGCAAGCTCGGTCTCGCTCATTCCTGGGAAGTGGTTTTTCAGCGTACTGCGAAACCAACCACAAGCTCCAAGTACTCTTGGCTGATGCTCTTCTCCATGCCCGGCCGGCCGGGCGGCCTCATCCTCTTCCTCGGTAGTAGCCCCCGACAGCCTGACCGAAAGGAATCAAATTGAGAGCAAAAAAATGTGTGGAAATCTAGAAGATAATGAAGTGACATGTCCTTGGTGCCTGCAAAGCCGTCGTCCCCTCGCAGCATGCGTGATGCGTGTCGTCCGTCCATCTCTCTCTCTGCGTGGCACAGTTTCGTTGAGGCCCAAGCCAATTCCTCTCTCCCCCATTCACTTCCTTCCAGCCTCGGTGGTGGCGTCTGAGCGTCCCACTAGCACAAGTAGTGGCCACTAGGAAGGCGGCAGCAGCACCAGAGATCAGAGCAAGATACAGCTAGAGCCACCCAGCACCCCAGCGACCAGGACGAGAGAGGCTGACAGAAAGAAAAGCGAGCACGCGGCGGGGACGGCATGCGCTCCATGCCGGCCACCGCGCCGGGTGCTCGCTCTCTTCTGTCAATCTCTGCAGGGCCTAATCGACCACTGCTATTAATTTCTGCAACAAAACACTATGTTCCATGTACGAGCAATAATAAACACAACAAAATCGATCAAAACATGGAGCAGTTCGTCGATCGTCGCATCCATCGGCCGTTCTTCTCTCTTCTCTTGGATCCGGTGAGCGGCGGTGTGGCTGTACTTGGAGCTACTGTGTAGTGAACGAGAGTGGGTGGCTTGCCAGCTGATGGGACGGGGCCTGGTATTATTGTACAGTACCTGGGGCAAGGGAAGCTTTAAGCTGAGCTTGAAGGGGTGTGAGGCCGCTCCGAGCTTATTTATTAAGCACGTAAGCACTGTAGTGGTACGCTGACTGACTGGATCAGCAGCAGAATCAGCCGGAGATTGGAGCAGTGCTTTGGGGCATCATGAAGTGGACGGCGTGCTAATCAATCTGAGAGGACCAGTAACACCATCCATCCATTGATCCATCCCCCCGAGCACAGAAAGCCGCCCGGCCGCCAGTAGTGAGTGCTCCAAGGACGGCGAGGGGGGCAGGGGCATCGTCCTCGCTCTCGACCTGAACCGATGACGTTTCGGCCGTTGGTTTGCTTGCCTGTCGCTTGTCACGGCTTGTGCTTTGTGACAGCGAACTGCGTTCTTCAGCACGTCGAACCTCGGTCTGGTTATTCTCATTTACTAGTGCTGTAACTCGTCACCATTCAACTTTTCAAACATTCATCACCATTGGCCCGAGAGAGCATTTTATCGTAACGAATATACACATTATCATAATAACTATATCACCGCCGGCTTTATCCGTCGAAAATACAAAGGTACCGTGGAAATGCTAGTATTCATCATCCTTGGTTTGTAATTTGATGATAAAAAACATTTTTTTTCTAAAAAAAAAAGAAAACTCTATCCTAGACGGTAGTTGTCGTCATGGGCACACCGCTAGTGGCCTCTCGCTGCCATCAATGCCACGAGAGGATAAATATGTGAGTTGTCATGCATCACTCAGTGTCGTTGTTCGAGAGGTCATTGCACCAACTGGGAGCAGAGCAGAGAAGGCAGTGACGGAGGGAGTTCATCTAGAGGGAATGCACATAGCTTGTCACGGCTTGTGCTTTGTGGCATCTAACTGCGTTCTTCGGCACGTCGGCCTCGGTCTGGTTATTCTCAGTTACTAGTGTTGTAACTCGTTGCCATTCAACTTTTCAAACACTCATAACCATTGGCCCGGCAGAGAATTTTATCATAACGAATATACACGTTATCATAATATATCACCGCCGGCTTTATTCGTCGAAAATACAAAGGCACCGTGAAAATACTAGTATTCATCATCCTTGGTTTATAATTTGATGATAAAAAACACTTTTTTTAAAAAAAAAAAACTCTACCTTAGATGGTAGTTGTCGTCATCGGCGCCACCGCCGGGGTGGCCTCTCGCTCATGCCATCAATGCCACGAGAGGATAAATATGTGAGCTGTCATGCATCACTCCGTGTCACTAAGGACATATTCGAGAGGTCGTTGTACCAAGCGGGGGAGGAGAGCAGAGAGGGTGGTGACGGAGGGAGTTTGGCTAGAGGGAGTGCACATGGGTAGGAGTGAGAGATGGTGCTAGGAGAGACAGGTACGAAACCAAAGGAGGGGGTAAGGGGGGCTCTAGCCCCCTTATTCCGATTTCTAACTGAATTATTATTACCTAGACTCAAATTTCACTATTAATCTCTAACCCTAAACCTCCATTATTTAGCCCCATTTGTCTTCGACCTGCATCCACTGACAGCCATAAGTCCTAGGTTATCTACTTAGAATAGTTATCTAGAGTAGTAGTGACTATTGTATTAGCACTTATCCTTATCTCTACTTTAGCATCTAGAATATGCTTAGCTTTATTCTATTACAAAGAACCTACCATATATGTACTAAGCAGCCAGCCTTATTAGGGTGTGGCAAAATAATGAAACCAATTGCAAATCCATCTTTGCTTCCAACAAATGGCATCTAGAGCCTGAGTTCTTAGTCACCTGAGGATAAATATGTGAGTTGTCATGCATCACTCCGTGTTACTAAGGACATATTCGAGAGGTCGTTGCACCAACTGGGAGGAGAGGAAGAGAGGGCGGTGATGGAGGTAATCCAGCTAGAGGGAGTGCACATGGGTAGGAGTGAGAGATGGTGCTAGGAGAGAGACAGAGACAAAACCAAAGGAGGGGGTAAGCGGTCTCTAGCCCCCAAATTCCGATTTCTAAACTAAATTATTATTACTAGACACAAATTTCTCTATTAATCTCTAATCCTAAACCTCCATTATTTAGCCCCATTCGTCTTCATCCTGCATCCACTAACAGCCATAATTCGAGGGTTATCTACTTAGGATAGTTATCTAGAGTAGTAGTGGTTGTTGTGTCATACAATATGGTACGATTTAGTAAAATAATTTCCGTGAATTTTTTTAAAAAAATCATAGTCAATCACGAAAAATCATAAAATAAAAATTTTAATTTTTAGACTCCACACAAGTAGATCTACAGGTGCACATATAATATTACGATTTAGTAAAATAATTTTGTGTAAATTGGATTTTTTACTCATGAGTAGATCTACACAATGAATCATACCATATTATATGTTCACTTTGTGTAGATCTACTCATGAGGAGTCCAACAAAATTAGATTTTCTATTTTATAATTTTTACGTGATTTACTATAATTTTTCAAACAAATCAGTACAAATTAAAAAAAAAAAAAAAACCACCCACACTACAACAAATCTAAAGCTACAAAAAAAAAAATTATACTAAATGATACTATATTATATGTTTCTTGTGTAGATCTACTCATGTGGAGTCCAATAAAATTGTATTTTTATTTTATGATTTTTGTGTGACTTATCACGATTTTTTTTAAAGATGGAGTAAAAAAAGACAAAACCACCTACACTATAGCAAAACCACCATTGAGAACTGTTTAGAGGGTGAAATAGACTGATTTGGAAAGTTTAGAGGGTAAATTAGACCGTTTTATAGTTTTTTTTAGAATAAGACTATTTCATAGTTTTTTTTTAGGTAAGACTGTTTCATAACTAAGGAAGTGAATTAGACCACGGTGGAGGTAAGTAGATTTTTTTTTTCTAAATTAGACTGTATAGTTGAGGGGTGGAGTAGACCACCCTTTATAGATGAGGTTAAGTAGACTTTTTTTTTCATTTTTAAAGAATCTTAAAGGGACACAATGATAATATTGAGGCAGTAAATCCCAGACATCCATACATTAGTGCACGGAGAGAACAACGTGCACATTATTATTACCTATAATTTGTATTATTTTATCATATAAATTTAATCAAAGTTAAGATGCTTTGACAAGATTTTTAAAATTACTTATAATTTGGGATAGAGAGAGTATTTAATATTAATACAACTATATATAGGTAAGTTGTCACGTGCCGTAATTGGGCTAGCCATGGGCGGGCTAAAGAGGCCAACCCGCCACGGCCGGCCCGGGGGAGGGGAGGGGGCGGCGCTGGCAAGGGGGCCGGCGCCACCAACGTCGCCGCTAGATCGCCGGCTTTCCACCTCCGTCTCCGCTTCGTCATCAAGTTAGGATTAATTTAGGACTTTTGGTGTGCAAGGGATATTCCAACTCTATAAGGAAAAGGGGCTATTGCGTTTCTACCCTTGCTGGAAACGCCAATTGTGATTCTACCCTCGCTTTTCGCCATGTTGCAATTTTACCCTCACTTTGTAAAAACGAAGCTCAAATTTACCCTTACTTTGTTATCATGTGGTAACGGTGTTAACTTAGCCCATTTAGGACAATTTTGCCCTTGCGAAAATACCCTTACTTTTCTTGTATACATTGTGATTTTACCCCTGTTTTCTAAACAAATTTAGAAGCAACATTAGACTACTTACATATTATTCCACACAACATGGAGTATTTCCAAAAATATTGGCAGCAACATTAGACAACTTGTTATATATAATTCCATACAACATACAAATATAATAAATAGATAATATGAGTACCAAATGTATCCATACAACACCATCAGCTATTTAATTTTTGGTGGGTCTAAACACGCTCTGAGAGAGAGAGATGGATGTGTATCGGGGTGCAATTGAAACACGCCATGTCAGTGTCACAAGTAACTAGGACAGAGTAGCCATGAATGAAGGATGTGAGAAGAGGATGTCACGACACGTTGAGCCAGAGCGTCGGCCCAAACTATCCTATATACAAGCATAGATAGACAGATAGCGTCAAAGGTCCAAGCTTGCAAATGCCATTTTTCTTTACTCGTGAGAATCAAAGTCAACCTGGATTACGAGGATAACAAGAGCTGGCCACGCCCTGCTTCGCGCCGGCCGACGACGGTCACACCACGGACGACGTGGATGGTCACGCCGTGGATGATGGCACCGGCGTCTGCCACATTCTCAGCTTCGACGGCCGTGACGGGCGCATCCACGGCGTGCTGCTGCCGTCGAACCAGTCCACGGTGGGCGGCTCCGTGCTTTTGAGCGAACGACCGTCCTTCTCCGGCTCGTGGTCGTCGACAGCTCCAACTCCTCGTTCCGGACGCTCCAGAGACGCGGCAGTACTCAGGCCCGCTGGATGTCCTTGGGCAGCGGGAAGCATCAGAAGCACGCCGTGGCGGTCAGGAACGACTCGCCGGACTGCTGCTTGCTCTACTGGACCGCCGCCACCAAGCACGCCGCACCACTCTGCTTCACGCGCCGGCCTGCTTCACGCGCGCTCGCTGCCTGCCTTTACGGGAGAAGTCTGAACCACGGTGTGTGTCCTGTGTGTCGCGTGAGAGAGAACGGGAGTTGGAGAGAGAGGTGAGGGTAGTATTGTCCAAGGGGAAACTTGACAAGGGTTTTGTTTTGCTTTTTAATTTTTCTGCATTTAAATCTAACAGAGTTGAAAGTGAGGGTAAATTTGAGCTTCGTTTTAACGGAACGAGGGTAAAATTGCAACATGGCTTAAAAAAACGAGGGTAGAATCATAATTGGCGTTTCCAAGCAAGGGTAGAAACGCAATAGCCCCTAAGGAAAACCCTTATTAGGAAATAAATAGAACTGCTTGTAAAAGGTATTCCAACCAAATAAGAAAACCTTTAGAAAGATTGCTTGGATTACAAGTCCCACTAGGAGGGCTATATAAGTACTCGTGCCTCTCTCTCTCCCCGCCGCCACCTTCTTCCCTCCCTTCCTTCTTCCTCAACCGCCCCAAGCACCACCACCGCCACCGCCACCTCCTCCCCTCGCCACCACCATCTAGCTCATTTGTCAACGTGTCACTTCCGCCCAATCGATTCGGTTACGTGACATAAGTGAAACTCAAGGTTTTTTTTAACTTGACACTATGCTAGAATTGCATTTTAGGTTATTTTTAATTTGATACTATCCTATAATTAATAACTCAAGAGACTCTATATTCTTCCATATGGATACAAATAAAGATTTCAAAGAAAAACGCGACAACAACTTTTTCAGCTAGATCTCTAAATATTGTCATCCTCTATTAATTCCTTAGTTTCTCGGTCGCTAAACTTGGTGAGCGGGTTGGGTCTCCAAAATATACACACAAGATATAAAGAAGTTGGAGGGTGGAGAGATATAAAGAGTGTTTTATTATATTAGAATAGAATGACTCATCAAACAAGGATTTAAAGAGACGCTCTAACATCATGTATGGCGCATTTTTCTGTAATCTACTACACCTATATAGGAAACCTTCACTAAGAAGTTGTTTAGACATGCAACTATGCCACATAAGCAGCTCCGGCCCACCCAGTCTGCTCCTATTCACGAAGAGAAAAAAAATCCTGATTGCAGCAGCCTCTTTACCTACCTCGCGCCGCCTTCACAGCGTCCGCATTCATCCTCCTCCCACAGCCGTGTATACTAGTGACATGTGGTGGATCATGGTGAAGCTATACAAGAAGCCAGGTGTAGACAACTAGCTAGATAGAAAAGAATAGGTGAGGAGGAGCTTAGCACAACAGGTAGCAACGTGAAACACACTGGCTTAAAAGGCCGCTAAGGACAAGGGTGTACTACCTAAGGGATATATAGTAAGTGTGAAAAATAGATGTGTGCCTTTGTTGACAAATGGAGGACGAAGATGTCTCACCTACAGTTCTACACATAATAAGACAGAAAAATGTGGTGCTTGTGTGTAAGGTTGCAAATTAACGT
This sequence comes from Hyparrhenia diplandra, assembly GCA_015847255.1. Taxonomy (NCBI): domain Eukaryota; kingdom Viridiplantae; phylum Streptophyta; class Magnoliopsida; order Poales; family Poaceae; genus Hyparrhenia; species Hyparrhenia diplandra. Next base: position 96,810 of record JADLZK010000728.1, read on the forward strand.
GAGATTAGTGTGGTTTTTTAAGAAAAAGATATAGATAATAAAATCTGTCGTTCTTATGAAGAGAATTTAGATAATTTGATTATAAACTTACTACTACATCAGAGATGACAGACCAAGTTATCCGTGGAATGGAACTTGTAAAAAAAAAAAAAAAAAAAACAGACCGAGTTTACCTGAATCGTTATAATTCCGCGCAGATGTACTGTAGCTGGCGGGCGAGTACGTTCCGTGTGGCACCGCAGGCCTGAGCCTGAACGCCGGTGCGTGCGCCTGCGCCAGGCCGGCCGGACTCCGGAGGACGACGACGACGACGTACCACGTACTCCGACGATACGATGCTGTGGAGCCGTGCCGTGGTACTGGGCAGAGGCAAGTAGCGGTTGCCGCGCGCGCGGGGCAGTGGAGCCGTGGTACTGCTACTCCCGCGTCCGTCGATCAGGATGGCTAGTGCCAGCGGCCGGGCCGGCGTGCCAACGGTGAGCGGTGAGCCACGTACGGGCGTGTCAGAAGCTAGTTCGTGCCACCCGCTCTTCCGTCGACTCGCCGATCTGGTCGAGTGGAGCACGGAGTACGGTACAGTCGGGTCCGGTTGGCATGCATGTTTGCCGACGGATGGTCATCGCTGGCATTTACGTTCTTATCCAAGAACGTACTGTACGCTAGAGGCATCGTCGGCCCCGCTGGCGCTGGGGCCTTGTTTTGATTCCAAAACGTACGCTGCTGAATGTTAGTTCCGCCGCGCGCGTGTTCAACAGTTACAAGCTCCCATTCGGTCGGTCGGGGACACGTACGCGAGGGCCCTAAGGCATTTCATTTCATCACGTGTTGACTGTTGAGACATCAACAGTAGTACGGTACACAGAAAACTAGTCTAACCGGTGGGTGTATAAAAGGACAGAAAAAAATGGTACCGTGTCATATTGGTCTGATGTAGGGCAAGATGACTGCTCATTTTTGCCAACACTAGAGTTTCCATTTGCAAGACAGAGTTAAGAAATGGTACCGTGTCCGGAACAGATGGAAACATGAAGATGACATCCCACCAATTGGCCAGGTGACCACTGACCATCGTGATCTGAGGGCGTCTCCGATGGTGCTTCAAATAAATTTAAATTTAGGAGGAATTTATTAATTTATCAATAAGACTTTCAAATAAATTTTTAGATGAGGTATAAAAATAATATAAAAGTAACATGTTGATTGGCTATCGAGGAGAGAGACCAAATAGCTAGCGACTCTCAAATAGCTAGCGACTAATAAATATCTAATCTGCCCGCTCTCCTGTAAAACATCTCTCTCACATAACTCTCAACTATAGTGTTTATTTTTTTCTTATTTAGGTGTCTCATCTAACCAGCGATTTATAAAGTGATTAATCGATAAAAATAAAATTGTTTCTACCAGCGATTTGCAGAACAGGTGGAGACGCCCTCAAGTCAAGAAGCTAAGCCACCAGGAGCGTCTGATTGTGGACCACCGGCGCAAAGCACCAAAGGCAGGGAAAGGACAGTCACCACCCAGGCTGGCACCACCACCAGGCACAACAGCCAATCGAATGGACAAAATCTCTCGTACTACTATACAATTTGGATTTTATCGCTAATCAAGCATGTCACAAAACCCACGAGGCCACGGGAGTATTTTTTGGACGCAAGATGCTGCAAGGACATGGTTACAGACTTATACAGTACTTCGTTAGAGGTAATCCACATGTTTGACAAGTAAATGAAAGAAATACGTTGGCTTGTAACCACGTCATCCGATCATCCGTTACAAGCACATTAGATTATACTAATAATGATAGGCCACCCCATGATAGACCATTTGCATTCAAGCTATCGCCTATCAGGCACTTGTACATTTAGTGGCGCTCATAAGATCACAGCCTAAAAAAAATTACATCACGTAAAACCTAATAATAATGTTACAATGTTACAACACGCTACAACGGATCTGCGGTGCTGAATTAGACAGTAATAAAAATATCAGCTCTACAATAGGATCCACAGCGGAGTCTCCAATATGCCAGCTTCACTACTCAATGTCAAAACCGGAACAGTTCTAGTTGTATTCTACAAAACAAACAGCTTACGACGAGTTTAGCGAGAGAGCACCAGAGGCAAATAGAAGGTTCCTCCTTGAAAACTGCAACAGCCAGAAGTCCACAAATTCTTCAGTTTTTACCACATAATAATACCGCCAATAAAAATGATGCTGAATGAAGGAGAAATTTCTCACCCGCAGACTATAAACAGGAGTTGATTTTGTAGGCAGAGCTTTAAGCAGTCTTAGTCGGTTAGCTGAGCTGCCTTTGCTGTTACAGAAAAAAGGAGTTTTGCTGTCAGAGTAAGAGAATTAACTCTATGGTCGAATGGATGAGAATCTTAACATGTCAAACTTACGTGTCCTCTGTCTTCAGGGTTTTTGTGCTGGAAGCAACATCCCAGAGCTTAACAGTACAGTCAGCCGATCCCGATGCAAGCAATGCTCCTTCACAGCTAAAACAACAGCAGCAGGATATAATAACCAAGAGCATATTTCACGAAATCATATAATTAAGCAAATCTCTCAAATTACAAGTAAATGCAGTTCAACCTTATGTCACAGAACAGCACACATCATGAACGATCACAGGAACAAATCACAGGAATAAATAATATACTCCCTTCACCATAAAAAGAGTGCAATTCTAGCTTTGCATCTGGACATTGCGACAGAGGGAGTACATTTGAAGCCTTACATTCCAAATTAAATAAAGTGGAAACCGGTGCAAAAGGAAAAAGGGGCAACCTAGTGTTTTAAGGACTTCGCTATTAGTGTAACAGTAATATCATGTGTCAGTATGTTGGAGAAGATGAAATTTTGTACTGCTTCTCAAAATATAAGGATCCATAGTATATTAAAATTGTAAGACAAGAAATTATCAAACATTCCCATTCTGGCTTTTCTAGGTACATTGTTTAGATATAGATCATGTCTACATACATAACAAAAGTCATGTATCTACAAAAGCTAGAACAAATTATAATCTGGAATGGAGGGAGTACAAGAGAGTATTTAAGGACCTCTGGTGTACATCCAAACGGCAATGAGAATAACAAAACAGAGAGTTTGGGGGGGGTTTTGGTGTGAGTTGGTGCGAGTCCGAGGGCTTTGCCTTTTGGCTGGCCTGGGGTTTGTTGTATGGGTTTCCCATTTTACTTCTTAATATAATGATGCGCAACTCTCCTGCATTTTTGAGAAAAAAAAAAAAAAAGAAAATGCTATACCCAAAATAGTACTATGCTATGAAGCCTAGATGCTAATTTGGCTACAGATATTTGAATCAGATTGCAGACCTAGGTGAGAAAAAAATTCGAATGATCTGTTTTCCTTTAATTACAATGAACACAAGCTCTTTGGGCAAGCTCACGCAAGAGGTACTAAGATAAAAAGAGACTTGGCATGAACTAAACAAGTTACAACAGCATATAATGATTACCTGAAAGCAAGTGTCCACACACAAGAGCTGTGTCCTAGTAGTGGTGAAACACAACGGCCAGTCGAGATCCCATATCATGATTGTTCCATCTTCATCTCCGGAGGCCATGTATCGTCCATCAGGTGACATTGCTAGTGATAAAACCATACTCCTATGACCAATAAACATCCGTATACATTCGCCCGTCTGAACATCCCATAGTCTTACAGTTTTGTCGCTAGAGCCGGTGGCAATGTAGTTACAGTTTACATGCCACTGGACACACTGTTATGCAAAATATTTCCAGGCACAAGGGAAAAAAAGATCAGCCAATGCATGCTGGCATCGATTCAGGGCATTGACAAAACAAGTACATATCCAAACATAAAATAATTAAAAACACCAATAATTCAAATTTAACCAAACCATTATTATCGAATTATTTAAACATACTGGACCAACAAGTTCACTTACATCAACATCAGAAAGATGCCCAGCCATTATTCGCAAAGGCTGGATTTTATCCATTGACCAAATTCTAGCAGTCCTGTCATGTGAAGCACTAGCAAAGTAATGGCCAACTGGGCTGAACTGTCATAAAAATATAAACAAAAAAGGTGTCAACAAAGAGTATAATGGATAAGGAGTATTAAGATCTTTACAAATACAAGGTCAACATCATAAATGGCTGTTCACATACTTGGACATCCCAAACCGGGTAGTTGTGTCCTTTATAACAGACAAGATTGGCATTCAGCTTGGTGCTCCATAATCTTACTGTAACAAATAAAAAAGAAGAATAACAGTGATAAATTTTAAAGACAGCTAAAAAGAAAAGGATTTGCTACAAAATTAAACACTGTCTAAGATATGAGATGTATTACTTGTCGAGTCTGAAGATGATGACAAGAGGAAATCCCCAAACGGGCTAAAGGCTGCAGAATAAACTGGTCCAGAATGGCCTTGAAATAGTGTATAGGTTTTTTTCCCCTCATCTAATGTTGATATGCGCTCACCCTGGGAAGACCCATTCTCACTCTGTGAACTTGCTGAAATTCAAAGTATACCAAATTAGCAAACACCATCAGTATTCAACTAGAATATTTGAATGCTAGAATTATTCTCATGTCCTTGACAGGTTTTGGCGACATAATGCAATTCGAGTACATTTATTTGAACTTGTAGTCAGTATTTTTTTTTTCTAAGAACTTGGTCAAAGCAGCAGAGTTTGACTTATAGGATAGGACAAAGCTAAAGTTAACTATAATTTGGAACGGAGGGTGTAGCTGAGAATTGAAGAACACAATCAACTTTGATTTTAAGATGATATATTGCACTTTGTGTTTTTAACATAAGCCGGTTAAATTTTCAAAACATTATGTCAGGCATGACCTTGGCCTAAACTAGATGCAAAATTATGCATGTAGTTCAGCAAGCAAACATTAAGAACATGAAGATACAGAGTAGAAGAATTGGTAACAAATAAGAAAATGTCTAACTTACATAGTTTTGCTGGTTGGCCAATCTTTGACATATCCCAGACCTGTAGGAAACCAAGGAAAATTTACCAACCAAAAATACGGATAACATGAAAAAGAAGATATCGCAGTTGACCTGAATGGACTGACCTTCACTGACGAATCAGAAAACCCACCAACAACCAGCGACCCGTCGTGTGATATTGATGAGCAGTTTAATCTGTGTTCCACATTATGATGCTCAAACCATAGTATTAACAATAAGGTCATAAGTATTTAATAACAGTTATATTTACCCATTATGTGTATTGAGGAATGTGTAGAAGCTAACAGATGGCAATGCCACGCTATTCAGTTGTGCACGGTTTCGCAGGTCCTCAAGAAGCGATTGTTCAACTTCAACGGGCCTGAAATATAAAGGCGTTTCATACACGTACATCTCAAGGTTGATTAATTTGACAGAAAAAAGTGTAAAACAATTAAACCAACACAAACCTCCAAACTAAACAATTAAATGTCATAGAAAGAACTATTTGCCGTATGAGTTGAAACTGCATATCAGAATGTATACTAGCTGTCACCATAAATGGGGAGAAGGCTTAAATATGCTAAACCCCAAGCATTGAGCACAAAAAGGGTCCACAAATAAAGCAAAAAGGCATCATTTGGTCTGTTGTGCACAGGGCCTTAATTTTCTGTGTTGTCCTATAAAATGGGCTTCACTTCCAGCTGTATTACAAAATAAGCATCCTGATCACAAAATCAAAATTTCTAGCAAGTAGATGGCATTCACATGTGGAACCTGGAGGATACCTTTCAGTGACAAAAATGATATTCTTGAAGGAATCTTAAAGTAAGGTATTATTTAGGACTTTGAAAAGATTAGACACACTAACAGATAATACATGAAAAATTGGGAGGACAATTTACCATAGACAACCAGAAAAGAATTACAAACATACGTTGCTGGCAGAGTTAGCTCGGTTTCACTCGAGGTGCCACAGATACCATGCTTGTTTCAGTTCTGACGTTTTTCCAGTCGCACCTACAAGCTTGTCCTTTTTGGCCTTCTTAAGAGAAGCACCTTGCTTTCCACCTTCTGCATTTCTTTTCTGTAGCAAAATATAATGAGAAAATTTATGACAAGGAATAGTAAAAGAAATATGGATTGCAAAGACACCAAAATTCCTATGACCAGGAACACAGATATGCACAGTCGAACCAAGCAAGGAGCCTTTGCTATTAGCTACAGCCTACAGATAGCACAGTTATGCTGTTGGGGGCACATTCTGAGACACACGATGACACGAGTGAAAGCGAAGGTCGGTATTTCAATGGCAACAGTACAGATTACAGAACACATAATGTGAGAAGATTCTGATATTACAAAAGAGTTCCTTGCCTTGTTATCTTCTGCATCAGCATCCTTGCTTTCAGCTTCTATTTTATCAGATTCTGCTTGTGCCTTCTCCATTCGTTCTTCAACAGAATCTTCAAGCAACTGCAAAACATGATTTTAATTGAAGTGGAGGAGAGCATATTGAACAGAATATATTAACTTGGCTGGAAATACATCAAATACAAAGTATTTAATCTGCAATGTTGGCTATTTGACACAACTTAAGTGGAAAACAGATCAACAGATGCATAACATACCCCCCAATGTACTTCCTTCTGATTTATCTGTTTTGCTAAGTCCTTACTTGTCCCAATCAGAGCAACAACGTCAGCATCATCAGAGATTAATGAGGGTTGCCCAGGAGATACTGCCAATGTAGCGTACATTGAAGTGGTAGAGAAGATTGTAAGAAGTGAAAATGCAGGACAATACAAAATTATAAATAGGAGTACATTTCAACAGATCATGGAATTGTACCTTCAAAAGTTATGTGCTCATTGATTACTCCAAGCACCACAAGAGCTTGTGTTTTCTGGAGATACTGGAGAAGCAATTCATACGAATACTGCAATTGAACATAAGGCAAAAATTTTAGTTGGGGCAGCTGATGTTTTTATTCCACATAGCAACACCAAAGCATCCAAGAAATCAAATCACAATAGCTGTCTAGGAATGCAGCAGGCAGATATAAAGTAATAGTGCTAGAACACAAAAACGCGAAAACTTCAGCAGAGAACACTGAGCTTGCTTGATATAAAGTAATAGTGCTAGAACACAAAAACGTGAAAACTTCAGCAGAGAACACTGAGCTTGCTTGCCTATAAAATCCGTAACACAGATCTGCTATAACTCCCAAAATATAACAATATGAAGCCTGCTATGGCAAGTGGAGTCGACCCGCTGGGAGGGGCAGGGGTTGTTCTTGTATCCTGTCCCTCAATCATTCTACCAAAGCATCTTTGGTATCAAGGGGGAGAGGGGAGGGGGGTGATGCAGTACCACATGGGTCCCTGGGCAGGCTCCACTTGCCATAACAGACATGTTAACTATCTTACTGTCCAAGAAATACAATTGAAATGACACTTCCAATACAATTGAAATGACACTTCCACCATCAATAAAATATCCATCGGATTAACCAATAGAAGGAAGAACAGAAACAGAACATAAGGTATCCCCTGTGACTACACTTAGCAATATGTAGGTGTGAACATGAAAAATTCAGGTATGCCATGATAAAAGCATTGCACAACTTTTTAACATGACAAATATTTTATCTCAATAACGTGATCAATCTAAGAAAGAGCATGGGTGAACCAACAAGCACAATTCAAAAGGATAGTTTAGAAAAGGAGGGGTTAGTAATGCAGTTACCTCACATAATTTAATTTTAAATTTATTTTTCCTAAAAGATCGGGCCAGTTCCATTTCCTGAAAAATATGGCATGCAGAAGTTAAATGCACAGTTCTATAATGCTAAAAAAGGTAAGATCAATAATATAAAACATGGGCCCATTCACAACATGTCATGATATAGTTCAGAGCTAAATAACCTCCAAGTGTGAAGGAGAGAGGACGCCTTCCAACTTCTGAAGATCCCTTGAATGCATCACCTCATGATCTTCCCGAAATGTATGGAAAAATGACCGAGCTATGCGAGATAGTATCAAAGAAAAAAAATGCTCTGAATAAATTAACATAAATAACAAAAACAAAGAAAGTCTGTCAAATCAAAATATATACAAAATAACACATACCTTCCTGCATATGTCCCTCTGCCACTAGATCCATGAAGCTATGGATAAAAAAACAGGGTAGAGGACGCGAAGTAATTCGTGCTACAAAAAATATCTGAATTAAGAAACATGAATTATCAAGGTTTACGAACACAATGGTGGACAGTAAGTGAAAAAGATCAGATTACGTCATTAAATAGTTCGCCAGCCATAACCAAACGCCATTTTGAAAAACTAGAATTACATAAGTTGTCAAGTGCAAAATCATGCTTATATGAAAGATTTGAGATTCATAACAGCAGATCTGCCATGTAAATTTGTGCCACAGAACACAGAGGATTCAATTAAATGTACCACTTGAAGGTAACAGTAAGAAATAGTTTGAAGGTGGCATGCCTTGGTTGGGGAAAAAAATCACATTGAATATGTGAATATGTAGTACAATTCAACTACAAGCAGTGCACCTTATATTGATCAAAGAGAACTATATGCCCATGTTCTTAATCTGCTATATCCATCATGGTATCTTGCTGGATCATTGTCAGACCTGTTATTGAAGAATACAATCAATCAAAGGATGTATACGGTAAGATTATAAGTGAAAATATAATCACTTCAGAATCTGAGGCATTAGGAAAACTATTTGTAGGGAGAGTGGAAGAAAAAAATGAAAAAAACCTGAACTTTCATTATTATTATATCAATAATTTGTAGGAAGAGTGGAAGAAAATGACAAAAAAAAAAACTGAACTTTGATTATTATAATATCAATAAAGCACCACTGAACCAACAAAGCAGATTGCTTCACGAATCATCACATGCAAGTAGTGAAAACACTGTTTTCCAAATGGCCACAGACAGCAGGCTCTAACAACTTGATGTCACAAAAATTTCAGGCGGGGAAACATTGAATTTGTTGTTACATATCCCTTCCCTTCTTAATATGACAGTCCTAACATCTAGTCAACATGTAGCCCATTTCCTCCTCTCCAAAGAACAGGTGTCAGATACACGAGTGGAAACAACCTGAGAAAACAAACTATGGCACTTGCTACTAAAACAAAAGTAACAGTATCTCTTTTTTCCCTCAAATCGAACATGCAGGAGACATGGCTTTGTATCAGGATTCAGGAGATAGAATACAACGCTACAATTGCAACACAGCCCACACAGTCTTCCTCAAAATAACAGTGTTAGCCAAAGTTAAGCATTTTTCACAACAAACTTATTGCAATTTTCAATTAATGATAAAATTTAATCAGGGTTTGCTACCATGATGGGCCTGAACAATGGCCTGCAATCTGCAGGTGGCAGCCACTTAAAACATGGATCATCATGAAAACTGAATTGACATGATTCTATACCCTTCAATCCACAACATGAGTGTCAATTAAACCTACTGACTATCTAAGCCACAGTTCAATCCAATTCGACTATACATTCAAAAAAAAACAAAACAAAAAAGATCATCACTTTACACGAGTCCACTATATTTCCTCATACCAGAAGCTACCGACACTGGCCAAGACGACCAGGTCAAGCTACGGCCCAATCTAGCTAGCCAGGGAAGCGGGCGAACCTACCGGGCAAGCGCGACGCCGGAGTTGGCGGAGGTGGAGAGACGGTTGCGCTCCTCCTGGAGCGCGAGCTCGGTGAGGCGGAACCCCTTGCGCTGCAGGTACTGCTGCACCTTCTTCTCCATCTCCTCGTCCTCCATTGCGGCCGCCAGCGCGGAGGGAGCGAACTGAAGCGGCGAGCTCTAGGGTTTAGGCGCGTGGATCTCAAGTGACAGGAGAGTACGAGCGCCAAAGCGCGAAGCAGATAGCGGAAGGAAGCGACGAAAGGGCGGAAGGCGGCTCGCCGGCGAGGGCGTACGAGTAAGGGCGAGCTGCTGCGAGTGGGGCCGACGAGGTCGTGGCGTGTGGACCTGACAACAAGCGGTGCAGGTCGACGGCGGAACGCGACGATGGAGCACCCGCCTGGAATTGGAAGGCTCGAACGCGGCGGCGAGCGACTCCCCCTCCAGCCGTAATGGGCCGGTCAATGCGTCGGGTCGAGTATTGGGCCCAACTGAGCCGTGTGCTCTACAAGGCACTCAAAGGGTGTCGCGGTCAAAAAGAAACGAACAAAGGCCCAAGAAACAAAAAACAGTCAATCGTGGCCCATATCATCTCAGCAGGAAACTCATCGGCGCGTTACGCAGTTGGACTGAAAGATTGATGGTACAACAGCCGCATTTTGGTGGGTCCAAATGATATGAGACTTTGCCATTCTATGCATCGGTTCCAGAAGAGAGGCGCCCAAATCAAACTAGTTCATCACTAACCATGTTATCAACACCCCCCACCCCCACCCCACCCAAAAAAAAAAGGTACTGCTACCATGTTAACACCTTAACATCCTTTACATCGGTATCACAGGAGGGTCAGAACTCAGAACACGTTGACAGCATAGGGGATTACACCGGTGTTTCTTGAGACAACCATGGAAATCATGTCCATGCAGCACCTCCAAAAGCGCAGTTTTCATACCTGTATATAGAGGAGGGGATTACATAAATTTCATCTACATACAGTATTGACCATCTCTAACAGCAACCTCACTACAATACAGTTTCCTGAACAAATACATGCTGGTATTTCACAAAGAGTGCATATAAGTTATTTCTCTGAATTCTGTTTTTAATAATAAAAAGATCTTTTTGACAGAAGAAAGAGAACTTTACCTTTGGTAAGCATGATTAATAATATTCACCACCTCAGCATGATTATTTAGCATTCACCTGATATGAAAAGCCATGATTAATAATATTCGCCAGTATAAAGATGCTTTACTAAATAAAGGTATCTAAATTATGACACAGTCCAAAACAAGGTCAACTACTCATTGTTTGCCTGTTGCCAAATATGCTCACTAAGTCTCTTTTCACTTGTGTATGTGTTCAACAAACATGGAGATCAACATTATACATATATCATTGAAGTATTGTATTAATGTTATTGCCTTTTGCACTTCAGGTGGAATAACAGTCGATGTCCTGGGCTGTCAAGGCAAAAGAATACTCATGCCTATCTCACTCATGTTTAACTATATCATGTTACAAAGAGGATGTTTGGTTCACGCCACCGTTTGCCACGCTGTGGTGTGGCGGCCACGACATGCTGTGGCAGTGGCAGCCAAAATGTTCACCACAGCTGCCACTCTGGCCATGCTAAATGACGCAAAAGCAGCAAAAAATGACACCAACAAAAGCTGTGGCGGCCAAATAGAAAACCACGAACCAAACAGTTGCCAAACCTCTGTGGCAGGCCGCCGCTTAGGCAGGCAGACTGTGTCGGTGATCCAAACACCCCCAAAGAATAATAAAGGCTTTGCATCATTGTTCCAATAAGCCTTACGGCTCCACAGGTGTGATAGATTAGCACAAAACTGAAGTGAGCTCGCACCACCCTGATAACAGGACTGCTTGGGAGTAACTATGTTTTCAGACTGCATGCTTATTACTTATTTGGACTGCATTATATTTGCCATGCATAGTGGTCAAACAGATATTTCCAAGAGGTGATCAGGAAAAATGCAACCAAACCAGCCCCAAACTACCTAAATAGCTATCACCTATCGGGCCAGACAAAAACTAAAAAGGCACAGATATTGCAAGTACCTCAATTGTTGTTGCCAAACAATTTCTGCCTTAGAAGCTTCAGGCCTATTGCATGCTCAGCTTTCAACTCATCAGTCATCTCCTAGTGTCCATGGTCATGAAAGAGTTGTATGTTTTCAGCATAGCAGCCTCCCTCTTGAGCCTTGCCGCCTCGACCTTTGCATCAGAAACCCGCAGCTGGATCTCTACGAATTGATCATGACGCTTTTTAGCAGCGGACTGAATATCCATGTACTTCTTCATAGCTTCACTCAACTCAGTGTCACTAGCTCTAGTCTTGCCTTTGCCATTGCATTGTTTCTTGAATTCTTTCACTACTATTGGAGGTTCCTTTTCTTGGGTATCTTCAGGTGTGGGTGTGCTGTTCCCCACCTCCCCCTCATCACCCAATTTCCTTTTGTTTGATTTCTCAAGGTCCTCCAATAGTGCATGCCACTTTGGTTCATCGAAGAACCTTCCAGCAATGCATAACTATGAATGGGCCTTCTTTATAGTCGTCCAAATAAAATTGCAGAGCCTTTTCTATCAATTGGTCATCTGATTGTTCGTCGGCATCACTTGATGCAGCCTTCTTCAAAGACCAGCAGAAAAAACCTACCCATCTCTTTATCTTTTGAAACCGGTCTCTTAGATGCTTCACTTTCCTCGTCCGTTTTGTCGACGTAGAGGTATTGTAGAATGCAAGTACATCTCCCCAATATTGCTCGTTTTTCTTGCCATTACTGCTGAAAGGGTCATTGGAATACTTTAACCAGGCACGCACCTACAATTTAGCTTACAAGATCAGAGATAGCTTGATTCTTGGTGAAGACCAATTTAATAATTTTATTACTTACCAATCTCAAGTCTTCATCTGGTTTCCAAGACAGGCGCTTCTCAGTCCTAACATCATCCCCATCATCAGTGTTGATGGCAGGTTTGCCTCTCGTGAACTCAACACAACATGTTGAGTCACTGAACCAGGTGGTGGTTGTGGAGGCCATGGTGGGATTGGTGGCGCAAAATAAGCATGACCATTTGGGGGGAAGCTTAGAAAACCACTAGGCATACTGCAATCAGCAGCATAGTAAAATGAGAAAATCCATGCATGCATTGTTAAGTGATACAGCCTACATACATCCAGAGTGCGTTTTCACTCAAATAGAAGAAGTAATGAACAATTCTAACTGCCAACCAAAAATGGGCATTAAACAAAAGGCAAGTTTGTACAATAAATAAAACTCTGTAGACTCCGATGGTTTAATCCTGAGGCAAGTTACTAACCATTTAAGCATGCATGACCTCTGGTATAAGTCGGTGTCGGAAACAAAAGAACAGAAGGATATGCAGGCATGAACAGTTCAGCATTACAAGATACCAAATTTCGAAGGTTCATTAACACTGAACACTAGCATTTGATTACTTCAAAGCAAAGAGCAGCTGCAGCATTTATGAACAGGAAGTTACTGGAGGACTTCCAGGTGGAGATCCGAGTACAAATTTGCTGCTGGTTTATCGATCCATTCTTATACAAAACTATAATCATAACTCATAAGTGTAGCCCATTTCTCAGTCCCCAAACAACTAGAGATGTGACTGAAATGGCCACAGATTACGGCACTGGCACTTGCCAGCAGCCGAGACGAGTGGGCCGTAGCCAAGGCCACCGAAAAGTTGGGGGAAAGCGGTCAAGACTACCTGGCCAGCATGTGCGGGGGCCGGAGGTAGGGACGCGGCTGTGGTCTCCCTGCGGCGCAACCTCGGCAAGGCGCAATCCCTTGCGCTTCAGGTACTCCTGCACCTTCTTCTCCATCTCCTCGTCCCCCATTGTCGCCATAGGAAGCCCAGCCGGCAAGCTCTAGGGTTTAGGGCTCGGATTCAGCGCCGGCGAGAGAGGGAGACGGAGCCGGGGAGGATGACGGCGAAACCCCAGAGGCCGAGGCGACGGAAGGGAGAGAGAGAAAAAAAGTGGTTTGGGCTTCATGTTACTGCATGGGCCGTTACCCGTTGTCCCCTTGATTGATGGGCTTCAGAATGACTCGCCTACCAAAAACCTAAATGGACCGAGACTTGTTTCGGCTGTTCTGCGCCAGAAACGATTGGGCCAGGCAACAGAGAAGAATGAAAAAAAGGAAAAAGTCCACGTTCGCTTCCCCAACTATCGAAGTTCACTTTTCCTCCCTCAACTCCAAAACCGGACAAATCGTCTCCCTCAACTTTTCAAACCATGCATTTTTCCTCCCTCGAGCGGTTTTGACAGCGGTTTGCTACAGTAACCGCAGGTTTGGTACAGTAACCATGGTTTGCTACAGTACCATCACCTTTTCCTTTTTTAAAAAAATCCGACTGAATCTTTAAAAATCATAGTAAATCACAGAAAAATTAAAAAATAGAAAATCTAATTTTGTTAGACTCCACATGAGTAGATCTATACAGTGAACATATAATATGGTATACTTTAGTTCAACAAAATAATTATAGAAGCTGCGACTATTGAATTATTTTAATTAATTATATATTCACCGTGTAGAACTTTGTACTAAAGCATATCATATTAAATATTCACTGTGTAGATCTACTCATGTGGAGTATAACAAAATTGGATTTTCTATTTTATGATTTTTTTATGATTTTCTATGATTTTTCAAAGATTCAAATTTAAATAAATGAAAAAAAAAAAAGACAAAACTTTCATAGCAAAAACTTTGTACTAAAGCATATCATATTATATATTCACTGTGTAGATCTACTCATGTGGAGTCCAACAAAATCGAATTTTTTATTTTATGATTTTTCTATGATTTACTATGTTTTTCAAAGATTCAACCAAAAATTTTAAAAAAAGAAAAGGCAAAGGTGCTCGTACTGTAGCAAACCATGGTTACTGTACCAAACCCGCGGTTACTGTAGCAAAACCGCTCGAGGGAGGAAAAATGCATGGTTTGAAAAGTTGAGGGAGGCGGTTTGTCCGGGTTTTGGAGTTGAGGGGGAAAAGTGAACACGTGATAGTTGGGGAGGGAATGTAGACTTTTTCCATGAAAAAAAGAGGAAGAAGACCAATTTAGATCCCTCAACTTTTCTAAAGTCCGTTTTTAAACCCTTTTCATTATTAACTTCAAAATAGGGTAAAAACGCATCCCTAACTTTTAAAACCATTCCAAACGTGCAATTGGACCTCAAAACAAAGGCATTCTTGCAATTATCCCTTCATATTATGTCCCCTGGCCCTATTATGAGCGGTTTTGAATGTGGTTATGTCTTTTTCTTTTTATTATTTCGGTTGAATATTTTAAAAATTATAGAAAAATCTTAAAATAAAAACTAATTTTTGGACTCCACATGAGTACATTTACATATAAAATATAATATAGTATTCTTTAGTACAAAGTTATTATTGATGTAGCTTTAGATCTTTATTTTTCTATAATCATAGGTACATTTTCTATGATCCAATTCTGGTGAACTTTTACGTTGGGCTAATGCTTGAAATGTAATAAAAAGTAAATTCATACTCATTCATGACTTAATTTATTTAAGTTTATACTCCCTCCATTCCAAATTGTAAGTCGTTTGACTTTTTTGACTTCAAGTTTAACCATTCGTCTTATTTAAAAAATTTATGCAAACAAAGTCAAATTTAAGTCATTCTTGAAGAATTATTATTAATAAAGCAACCCACGAAAAGAAATACAAATTTACACAAATTTTTAAAATAAAACGAGTGGTCAAACTTGGAGAAAAAAAATCAAACAACTTACAAATTGGGATGGAGGGAGTACTTGTTAAATCTAACTGATCAGTCTCCGTTTTTAGATGACTGAACTCGAAATGACCGAAGATCCGAGACCAATCGGTTCGGTCGAGCCGAACGCCTAAGCTGGAAAGAATCATTCGGCCAAGCAATCATTGTAACTCATATAAACATAAATGGACCGAAAAATTGTTTGGGCTGATGTGCGCCAGAAATGATTGGGCCAAGCAACGGAGAAGGAAAAAAGAAAAGAAAAAGTCCACTTTAGAACCTTAACTTTCGCGAAAAGTTCAATTTTTCATCCCTTAATTCCAAAATCGGGAAAAACACATCTCTCAACTTTTTAAATTGTTCATGTTACGTCCCCTGTTGTGAGCGGTTTAAAGACGGTTTTATTTCATTTTTTTTTATTTTGGTTGAACATTTGAAAAATCATAGCAACTCCTAGAAAAATCATAAAATAGTAATTTAATTTTGTTGGACTCCATGTAAGTAGATCCACAAACTGAATATGCATATACGGTGGAGTATGTTTTAGTATAATGTTATCATTGTAGCTTTAGATCTTTATTTTTTCTAAAATTAATTGAATAATTCATAGCTACAGTTTCTATCATGTCCAATTATGATAAAACTTTTATTGTGGGCTAATTATTATATACTCAAACATTGGGTTTACACTTATTAAATATAAATAAATATATATATATATATATATTTACAACTTAGAAGATGTTCTGTCTACTCCAGTTAGTTCGGTCATGATCGAGACCGAACCAAACTAACTCACCGAGAACGAATTTGCTCGGTCCTGAGTTTTGAAACTAACCGCTCGATCTCCGTTTTTAGATGACCAAACTTTTGAGGAACCGAGATGACCAATTGCACGCCTAGGCTGATACAGAACAAGAAGAAGATTGCAGGACCATACGTACGGCGAATGCATGCAGGGGCGCGTACGGGCAGGCAGAACAGGAATACACGAACCTGATCGCTCGTGCGCATCTCAGATGACACACAACTTTGCTTTACCAATGTGAAGGGGAGACCGCGCGCCGGCCGCCGCCCCCTGGATTGAAGCGGCGGTGCATGTAAAGGGCCCGACATCACCAAAGCGAACGCCGGCGGGCGCCATGGCACACATGTGGCGAGGTCGGGCTCGGCCCAACCGAACCTTGCCGCTTGTCGTGTCCACCGTTGACCGCCAATACCCGGCCCCACACCGGCAGGAGAGCTAGGACCGACCAGGTCGACTAGTCAGAAGGTCGGAGCTGCGAGCGTTGACCACCAGGTTGTAAAGGAAATTCGTTCGTCGCCGCCTGCCGGTACCGGTACCGGTGGTCCATCAACGGTCTGACTGAGAGATTGACCTGAGCCACCACCAGGCCCGGGGAAAATAAAAGCAAGGAACCCGGTGTTTGACCTCCAAAAAGTCGCCTCCCACCCCACGTAAGATGTTCGGTCGCCGGCGACGGATCTGTGCACGCGCCAGGCGCCACCTGCAGCTGCAGGCCTTTCGTTCCATGAGTGCATGCGCTGCCGTTGACCTGCATAGTACATGCTGTCAGGGTCGATAGGGTAAAGCGAGAGAGTGGAACCAGGAGTTTGCAGAGACTGACTCACGACACCATTGAGGTTGACCTTGTGCGTGCATATGCTGTGCCGCGCCTCAGAAGTCAGAACCAGTCAGAGGGCGCACAACGGTCGCCACCGTACCTCTGAACTCGGCAAAGGTCAACCCGGAACCAAATAGCACGTCGTCGATCAAATACGTACTTCTGGCTTTGGTTGGGTCAGTTAATTCTCAGTTGCAAGGTCAACCTTCACCAGGCCAGAACGATACAAGGGTATTGTGGGATAGGATACTAGTAGTACAAGTACATACACAGACGAAATAGAGAAAGAAAACTTCAACTCATGTTCTCGGCACTTGGGTTGACGTTTCGCTGGATCATCAGAAAGGGGAAAAAAAATATACCCTTCTAGACAATGAATTCAGCACGCCTTTGACCATCATCTCTTATCGCACAATAGTCAATTCCCGTACGTACAACGATCGACAACGAGTTGCTTAACTCGCGGTCGATCCAACCGTGTATAATACTCTGAACAAATAGTATCCCCGCCAATTAGATTGATGGATTAATTAATTCGAGCAAGACTACCACCAGCTCCCTTTTGAATAATTAGCCGCCTTACTTATTTTTATGATATAAGATTAGCCGCCCCTCCTTACTGATCGTGTGATTCTAGTACCATTCTATGACTCTTTATCACTTATCACTCGTTTCAAATAAACAGATCGAATGGCCACGTACGTACGCTACCGCCAATATAATACGAAGAATCTATTATTATTCACGTATCATCCTTTGGTCATTCGCATGTACGGCACCGGCCAGTACGTACTAATACTCAATGCGCAAATATATACGTACGACCATGTTTTTAGTAGTTAAACAACTAAAGTAAACAGTTCAGGTAGCATTATTAGCACGCGGTGCGTGTTTTTGAAAGATGTAGCTCGCACAGGTTTCACGTGCTCGACGAGGAGGAACTATATATATCCTGGCCGGTGGTTAAATATAAATGGCACACTCTCAAGAATTGAATTTAGCATATACGCCTGGCCACTGACATCGTTATTGATTGATCCTGCAAGTTGGGGTTGTTTTTGAGGATTAGATCCTGCTGGTTGTTGGAGCACATATTATGCACATTCGACGACGTTCCATCAGAGCAAGTGGCCAAACTGATCGAAGGCCACCACCACCACTCTCGTCCACTCCACCAGCTGCCGTTCTATTCTATAATGGATTAATTTGGTCATGATCAGCAGTGTCGGCTTGCACTGCAACTATGTGATATCATCATGCACTTGTTTTTGTTTTATCGCCCGACACCAACGTATACGTACTAACCAGCTGGAGAGGCCAGTAGCTAGGGGATGACGTTTTCCTTTCGCTCGATCGCGTGTACAAATGAAGTTAAGCAACACGTACGTGATGATGTTTCACATCACATTGTTAACTCTGTTTTTCGCAGTCCGTATATAGTATCGGAGTATATATAAACTAACTGCGTAGCAGAGTACGTGCTCAGCTCGACGTTGTCGCACGTTGCAGGCTGCGGTGACTTTCGCAAGCATGCAGTTGCGTCGAGTCAACGTCACGAGCTTATACTAGTAGTATAGCACTAGAAGAAAGGAACTCCTCATCTGATTGCATAGGAATCAAAACTCAAGTGTAATAATCAAAGATCTTCTGTAGATCCTGAATCTCAGACACCACCACCAGTCAGTCCCTGGCTGGATTTTTCCTCGGTCTACACGTCTCTCATTTCGCCTTCTCTTCTTTACTCTAGAGTGTACTTTTTACTTCAGTAGCTAGTGTATGTGTGGCCTGAACTGAACTTCTAGTAGGACTAGCTAGTTAACGGATGTACTCCCTCCGTTTATTAATACTGGTCTTTTGGATTCATATAAACCGTGTTTGACTGCTTTGCCTTATTCAAATCTTTTATGTAAATTATAAAACAAACAAAACGTCATTACAATATCTTTAGTGATGTAATAAGTCATAACAAAAGTGGTAATATTTATTAAAAAAGTTGAATAAGACGAGAGTTCAAAACAGTTTTATAAGTTTAAAAGAATTACAATGGATTGTGCGAACGGAGGAGTAACTGACAGAGTATGTGAAACAAGCTGCAAAATCGAACACGGGTCCACTGTTTCCAGAGTAAGTACACACAGCGAGCGCTACACACCATATACCACCAAAATCTTTGTTTAGAATTCATGACGTGTCACGTCAACGACGACGGGCGGACGCACGAGCAAGCAACAGCAAATTGAAGGAGAGCGAGCGAGCGATCGGAGATTCGATCAGACGACGACGACGAGCGCCGGCGACAGCGACGGCATGAGGGGAAATGGGATCCCAGGGAGGCCGGCAGAGGAAAAGTAGAGCGAAATTGACACGCAGACTCAAAACGCCGCCGCCGTGTGAACGCACGCCTCCACGGCTGCACGTGCCACCTCCCCGACCTCGCCCCCGGCCGCGACGGCGGCTATATACTCCGGCCGGTCTCCGGCGGCTGTCGCTTTCGCCTCCCCTTCTTCCATCTGGTTCTTCCTGCGGCTACTAGTAGAGCTAGAGACTCTCTAGAGTCTAGACGACGCAGAAGAGAACACACGAAACGGATCATAGTTGGCTGCCAACCCGCCGCTGGCTAGACTTTTGCCGAATCATAGCATGGCGGCACTCCATGCATGAATGAAGCTGCACTGCATGCGGACGCACTTTTTCCGTGTCCTTGCAAGAATTATTCCAACTCGCATGTCGTTGTCTTTTGTCCCAAATCCCGCTTCACTGGATAGGCACTGTCGTTTTAGTGTTAGTTGCCCTACAAATTGACCGAATCGATACTAGTAGGATTAGTTATTTCTATAGTGGGGTATGTATAATATTTGTAAGTCAGGACTCTATATAGTGTGCGCA